>JAXQQM020062836.1:0-53507 GCA_034641835.2 Pinus albicaulis
TATAAGAATGCATCTCATATATTGCCCAAATAAGACTCCGATCTGGGAAATCTCATACAATAACTAATCTCGGAAGCTCTTCAAACATATGTTCACCACTTTTAATACAATCCCAATAAAAAAAACTTCATGCAGAAGTTTATCAACACCATTCAATTCCTTCCAAAGATTTCAACAGAACCCAATCTCTATTCGAATTAACAACCAATCTGAATCTCATTCAGATATACCGTTTTAATTCACTTCAATCCTTTGAAGAAATTACCATAGGTTTTGTTCAACGCATTCCTAAACCATTCTTCAGCCACCAATCTAAGTTTTGCTCAGATTCAAATTAATTAAAGACCAAAGTCCCACAGCAATTTGGTCATGCAGTCAACATACCTCCAACCAAATAAACGCAGGATCTCAACGTCCATCAATTTGGGTCTTCGTTTACTTCAGGATTCCATTTTTCACTGCAACTTCAATTACATTCAACGCTGCCCAGCAAACTGTTCACCGAACACTTCACTCACGTTATTTCGATTTCAAATTAAAAAGAATTACCTCTCATCGCGTGGCTCCGATGTGATATCAATTTGTATATCGCATCTCCAATACGTTCTAATTTCAACATACATCGATGTAACCAATCGGCGATCGCAGCTTGCAAGAATGGAATGTTAATTGATTATCACCCATTCCATAATGCTGACGCGATGGACCCGATTCACTTTTTAAACCTGTTATATAACCTTTTCGCATCCGGTTTTATCCGATGTGATTCCAATCAGAAATTGTAATTGTAGACATCGCTTCCCATAAGCGATGAGATGCTTCCCGGACCCGACTTTCAATTCAATAAAACTTTATAATCTTATCACATTCGTCTCCGTTCCGATGCCATTTCCCATACTTCGATCCGATTAATTGGAAATCGGAATCGTTAATCCTCCGACGTGTTCCAATCGGCGATCGGAGATCGCAACGATTGAATGTTATTTCCCTGTCAACAACGCGAGATTACTTCAGACCCGAATTCATATCAAAACAATTTTATGAACCTTCGCATCCACGCTCTTTGGACCCTCTCTCCGATCCGATGTGATGAAGTATACGGAACCGATGAATTCCAAAAATCAATATATATATATATATATATATATATATATATATATATATATATATATATCACTATACTCAAAGGTTTCACTAAATGCTTTGCGCTGGGTTTCTATGTTAATGACTGTTCCAACTCACAAATTCAAAATATACCAGGTTTGCATAACTTACGGGAATTCTCATAGTTTACAATAAAGACACATAGACCATTACCGTTTCAAACAAATACATAAAAAATAACCCATCCAAACTCAAACGGCTCGATGTACAAACTTGCACACAATATTGATTTCATTTATATTAAATAAAAGAACAGATCTTTGCTCTTCAGTCAATTTATACAAATAATGATCTCTGTTATGGAAAAACACCATTCTCCCACATACATCCGAGCTTTCGCTCCACTCCAAGCCACACACTAATCTCTAATAAATCTACCCGTAGGCTCTCACACTTCAATCGACTATATCTCCCTTTTTATTCAGCCTTTCCAACCTTTTATTATTAACTAGCTCCTAAAACAATGCTAACTCTATCTCCTATTTTAAAGGATTGAACAGAATTATGCTATTTTATAGCTTCTCGATCACATCTATTCAAACAAATCTTATCACTAATCTAAAATAAGACAGTCTCTGATTTATTACAATAAAAAGAACTATTTGAGGAATCCAACCTCCTCAGCAAATCTATTTTGACCAACAATAAATAAATTTCACTGGATTTAACCACAACATGTGGACAAATTTCCACATTGCTGGCTAATTCCAATGCTCTGCATCAGACTCCCCCTGTAAGAAAATTTTATGACCACCTGGTCATAAGTCTAGATAATTGTTTCCTCCTGGATCCCAAATTTCATTTTGTAATCTTTCCTTTCTTGTCAATTTCTCTATTGCTGTTGTTATCTGCTATTGTTCTCCAGGTCTCCATATTTTATGTTGTAGTGTTCCACTTGCCTTGCCTTCAAGGTCTGCTATAGTCTTTCTCTTGTTGTCACTCCTTTTATTTCTTGCTGCTGTCTTTCTTTGAGATATTTTCACCATTATCCTCCTTATCAACTCAATTTCTCTGTCCAGTATATCCTTTGTCTGCTGATTGTTTCCATCTCTTGATTGTTGAACTCTCATTCTTGCTTGTTCTTCACTTGTTTTGATCGCTTCCTTTTCACCCTTACTACTGTTTTGCACATTTTCTGCTGCTGATACATTGTCTTTTAGAACAATTTCTTGCCTCTGTTTCCTGCATCTGTCAATTTCTTCTTGATTATTATTTATGACAACCGCTTTGTCATCCTTCTTCAGCAATCTATCCTGGACATTCATCCTCTGCTCTTCCAATTTTCTCCTTTGAAAGTCTAATTCTCTATATAACTCAATGATTTTACTTGGAGTGAACCTTGGAAATTTTACACGATCTTCTATTTCCTCATTTGTTATTGTCTCATTATCACATGGTCCTTCTTCCTCTGCTAAATCTTCCTTAACATCCTTCAGTAGATGTTCTTCTTCTTTTTCTGTCAGCATATCAGTATGCTGATCCAAACTCAAAGAACTCTTGAGACTGTCAGCTAGTCTCCATTTCTCATCATCTATTTCAATGATGTCTTCCAGCATTTGTCCATTGTAATGAACTGATTCTTTCCCAGCCTCTTTATCATATTCTGCTTCAAAATTTTCATTTTCTGGAAGGTACTCTTTTGCTTCTTTGACAGTTTTAAAAGACTGTCTATCTTCTTCCAAACCTGCAATCATACACAAATCATTAGTTTTAAAATCAAAAGACCTTATGGTCTTATTTGATGCTTCAGTAATCAAGTCTTCCGGCTGCTTCAAATAATTCATATGATTCAACTCCTCTAGCTCTTCATCACTTTCAAAAAGTAATGGTCCACTTTCTGGGTAACATATCGAAACTTCAACATCTTCTTCAACATCTTCATTTTGCTGTAGCTCAACTCTTTCGAGCTTCTCTATCCTCTGTTTGGCATCTATAACCTGTTCAAGTTCCCTTAGTTCCTTCATCAACTGCATATTCACCTGGTGATTCCTTTTCTCTTGTAACCGCTGCCACTTCAGCTTCTTTCTCATGACATAACCATGCTTCTGGTATACTTCATTTCTTTGCAACATCTCCATTAACACCTCAAGCTGAACTACTATTTCAGCCTTCTCCTTTTCATATTCCTCTTTTCTTAACTGACTCGGTATGCCATTTGCCTTGGCATCCTTCTCCTTTTGTCCTCTGCTGTGGTCTCTTTCAGAACCTCCATTACAACTGTCACTAGTCATCATCCTCTCCATCTCTTATGAGTTCCTCGCTCACTTTACTATAAGTTGCGCTAAAGCCTCTTCAACAGCAAGTCCTGTCCTGCTGACACTTACCTCACCAAGCTTGCCTCACTCAGTCTTTTGGCAAGAAATTGGTTCTCTATCTCTGGAACCTCCTTTGAGCACTTCTCTTTGCTCTTCCTGGGCTTCAACTCATCTGTCTGTTCTAAGAACACAAATGTCCTCCTTATCCAATATCTATTGGAATTCCTCAAGGTTCTGCCACATCTATGTTTTCACTTAGAAACTTTGACCAGCTTTCTTTATCTGTTAGCAATTCTAAATACATATTCTATGGAATTTCCTTTTGGGAGTTGCAATAATACTTTTGCTTCAATGCAAAGACTACAATCTTTTAATCTTCAAATCAAAATAAAACCCAGATCATCTTACCTTCAAGATCTCAGTCTGATCGTGTCCTTCCATTCGCCTACACTTTTGAATGGACTGTCCTTCCCACTAGCTTTCAGCTATGACTTCAAATTTTGTTACTTCCAAAACTTACTAACATTCCTCTTACAGTTTAACTACTGTAATCTCACTATAAAATTTTATTCATTCATATCTGCTAATCATTAGAAAAAACTGCATACCTTCAATTACCTTCGGAATCTCACCATTCCTGCAAATCTGTTTCAGCAAATCTTTATGCTTCCTCTGCACAATTTCTCGATATTCAACTACTGTCAATCAGATTTTAGAATCTGATCCTTTCTTCCAATCTTCCGGCTTTATCTGGCAAAGCTTTAACTGTCAGCAACGATTCCTTCTTTGCTGAGTTTCTTCCACTTATAAATCCTTAACAACTTCTTTCATTGCTATCCCTTGATCTCCTTTGATGAGATTCTTTATTGCTGCAATCATCAATCCTCAATCTATTTCTTGTCAGTGAAACTCAAATCAAAATTAAACAAACACAATACCTGCACGATTCTTCATTCATCCAAGTGAATCTCCATTCTCCAAACATCGCTGTGGACTCTTCTGTCTTTGCAATCTCTGCTTAATTCTGCTTTACCTGCTTCTAAGAACTAAATTGTTCTTCTCCATTCTCCCAGCTATACTTTGGTTGCTTGACTGTCAAATTAGAATATGATATTTCTTACCTGCATGCACATCTTCGCAGTTCTGAATTGCTTTTCAAGAAACTTTCATACAGAGCTATTCCAGCTCTGATACCAAAAATTGATGCAGGGCCAACCCTGCAAACCCAGAATCTCTATAACTCTGTCATGCGTATAAGAATGCATCTCATATATTGCCCAAATAAGACTCCGATCTGGGCAATCTCATACAATAACTAATCTCGGAAGCTCTTCAAACATATGTTCACCACTTTTAATACAATCCCAATAAAAAAAACTTCATGCAGAAGTTTATCAACACCATTCAATTCCTTCCAAATATTTCAATAGAACCCAATCTCTATTCGAATTAACAACCAATCTGAATCTCATTCAGATATACCGTTTTAATTCACTTCAATCCTTTGAAGAAATTACCATAGGTTTTGTTCAACGCGTTCCTAAACCATTCTTCAGCCACCAATCTAAGTTTTGCTCAGATTCAAATTAATTAAAGACCAAAGTCCCACAGCAATTTGGTCATGCAGTCAACATACCTCCAACCAAATAAACGCAGGATCTCAACGTCCATCAATTTGGGTCTTCGTTTACTTCAGGATTCCATTTTCCACTGCAACTTCAATTACATTCAACGTTGCCCAGCAAACTGTTCACTGAACACTTCACTCACGTTATTTCGATTTCAAATTAAAAAGAATTACCTCTCATCGCGTGGCTCCGATGTGATATCAATTTGCATATCGCATCTCCAATACGTTCTACTTTCAACATACACCGATGTAACCAATCGGCGATCGCAGCTTGCAAGAATGGAATGTTAATTGATTATCACCCATTCCATAATGCCGACGCGATGGACCCGATTCACTTTTTAAACCTGTTATATAACCTTTTCGCATCCGGTTTTATCCGATGCGATGCCAATCAGAAATTGTAATTGCAGACATCGCTTCCCATAAGCGATGAGATGCTTCCCGGACCCGACTTTCAATTCAATAAAACTTTATAATCTTATCGCATCCGTCTCCGTTCCGATGCCATTTCCCATACTCCGATCCGATTAATCGGAAATCGGAATCGTTAATCCTCCGACCTGTTCCAATCGGCGATCGGAGATCGCAACGATTGAATGTTGTTTCCCTGTCAACAACGCGAGATTACTTCGGACCCGAATTCATATCAAAACAATTTTATGAACCTTCGCATCCACGCTCTTTGGACCCTCTCTCCGATCCGATGTGATGAAGTATACGGAACCGATGAATTCCCAAAATCAATATATATATATATATATATATATATATATATATATATATATATATATATCACTATACTCAAAGGTTTCACTAAATGCTTTGCGCTGGGTTTCTATGTTAATGACTGTTCCAACTCACAAATTCAAAATATACCAGGTTTGCATAACTTACGGGAATTCTCATAGTTTACAATAAAGACACATAGACCATTACCGTTTCAAACAAATACATAAAAAATAACCCATCCAAACTCAAACGGCTCGATGTACAAACTTGCACACAATATTGATTTCATTTATATTAAATAAAAGAACAGATCTTTGCTCTTCAGTCAATTTATACAAATAATGATCTCTGTTATGGCAAAACACCATTCTCCCACATACATCCGAGCTTTCGCTCCACTCCAAGCCACACACTAATCTCTAATAAATCTACCCGTAGGCTCTCACACTTCAATCGACTATATCTCCCTTTTTATTCAGCCTTTCCAACCTTTTATTATTAACTAGCTCCTAAAACAATGCTAACGCTATCTCCTATTTTAAAGGATTGAACAGAATTATGCTATTTTATAGCTTCTCGATCACATCTATTCAAACAAATCTTATCACTAATCTAAAATAAGACAGTCTCTGATTTATTACAATAAAAAGAACTATTTGAGGAATCCAACCTCCTCAGCAAATCGATTTTGACCAACAATAAATAAATTTCACTGGATTTAACCACAACATGTGGACAAATTTCCACATTTCTTGATATGTACTTCTATATTGAGAGTTTGAGGAGTGGTAATACCTTCCAATGCATTACACGATATGGTTGGACTCATTTATTCATCTTCTAGGGTTAGTTCCTAGTGTATATCCTCTTCTTTTGAAGTTTCTTGTTCATTTTCTTCCTCCTATTCACAATCTATGTAAAATAATTTCTTCTCAGCACACTTATGACCTTTAGTGTATTTGCTATCACAACTGTAGCAAAGCCCTTTTTCAATTTTTTCTTCCAATTGTTGTGGTGTCAACCTTGTAGGTTGTGGAATTCTAGGATTAGCAACACTTCCATCTTTATAGATGTGAGTGGTAGGCTTCCTTGTCGCCATAATTTTACATTCAATTTTTCTTGCCAATATGAATGCCTTCTCCAACAATCAGGTTCTAAATGTGGAACTTCTGCTGATGTTTGTCCTTTAAAGTTCATAACATATCAATCCTTTGGTGTTCCTCTCAGGAATATCATTACCTTTATATTCAATTCTTAAGTCCTCAACAAATGAAAATAATCGAACCCTTTGCTTGAGAGATGTGGTCACTTGGTTGGCAATAGTTACTTATCCTCATAATGTGCTATCATTTCCTCTGTAAAAATTGACCAAGTGACCATTTTTTTACGGGATCAAAGCCATCGATACCATACAAAATTATTTTGTTCTAAATGTAAAGTTGCAATGTGTACCTTTTGTGTGTTTTGGACATTATTGATATCAAAATATTGCTCCATATGTAGTATCCATGTTACAGGATCCTTGTCATCAAAATTTCTCATATCCATATTTGGAATATGGTGGTTCTTCCATCCAATATTAGAGTTTATAAAATCACGTTTAACATTTATTTTGTTCTCATCATGAGTTTCCTCTACTATCTTTTCACCATTTGGAAGCATTTCTTGTATCAACTTTGTCAAACCTTCTATGTATGCTTTTGGATAATTCTTCATGTTTTCCATGTTGTCTTTCATTTTTTCTTCCATGCCATCCATCTTAGCTTCCTTGCCATCCACCTTAGCTTCCATGCCTTTCTTCAAAACTTCCATTTCATTTTTTGTTTCTCTTTGCGAGAGTGACATTTGGTGCACTTGCTCTTGTAATTTTGACATGTCATGTTGTAGTCCTTCATCTTCATGAGTCATAGGAGAGCCTTATAAAGGCTTAATGGGTGTTGAATTATTTTTAGGAGGCATTTTAGAACCCAATACTAATATCTATTCTACAATATGCCCTTGGAATCAATTCAAACTGATTTTTCACACAAGACTTATGCAATTTGAAAAAAAAATACACACCTATTTTCTTGCTTTTACGAAGCTCGATAATGAAATTGAATTATCTCTGTAATTGTGGATCCTCAATATCTAAAATTTGGCCCTGTACTAGCCCTATGAAGCTTGGTTTGTAAAATCAAATTGAGATATTAAATAAATGTTTGGAAGGATATCCTTGTTGTTTTGTATCTGATAGGCAAACATAATGGGTCAAGTGGTTACCTCTCGCTGAATGGTGGTATAATACTTCCTTCCATAATGTAGCAAAAATGGCCCCATTTATGGCACTTTATGGATATCATACATTGTCCATCACATCATCTTTATGAGAAAATTCTAAGGTTCAAGCAGTGGAAGATCACATCGAGCATCGACAAGAAGTTCTCCAAATCTTAAAGGATAACCTAAATTTGGAAAAAAATCAAATGAAACAACAGGCATATCAACATCGCAGCGAGAGAAGTTTTGATGTAGGAGACTGGGTATTTTTACAGCTACAACCATACAAAGAAATTTCTCTCAAATCAAGCTAAGAAGGATAATTCTCTCGCTGCGATTTTGATCTTCCTATTGTTTCATTCGATTTTGTGCCACATTTAGGTTATCCTTTAAGAGTTGGAGAACTTCTTGTTGATTCTCTATGTGATATTCCACTGCTTGAACCTTAGAATTTTCTCTTAAATATGATGTGATGGATGGTGGATGATATCCATAAAGTTCCATAAATGGGGTCATTTTTGCTACAGTATGGAAGGAAGTGTTATACCGCCATTCAGTGAGAGGTAACCACTTGAACCATTGTGTTTACTTATCATATACAAAACAACAAAGATATCCTTCCAAAAATTTATTCACTATCTCAGTTTGACCATCGGATTGTGGTTGATAAGATGAACTATGGGCTAGTTGAGTACCCAAACAAGAAAATAATTTCGTCCAAAAAATTCCAGTAAAAATGGGATCTCTGTCACTTACAATAATCTTTGGGTTTCCATGTAGATTTTGAATTGTTTCCATAAATGAAAAAAATGATAGACATTTCCAAAATGACCATCCTTTTAATGAAGTATGGAGGACTCAGAGCTCCAAGCAGAGGGTTCATGTAGTTAATGCGCTTTAAAATCTTAAGGGGGGTGGAATTGACACCACCTCCTCGCTCCCTTCTCGAGACAAGGTGGGAAGCAATCAATAGGATTAGAAATAATCATCTACTTTGAAATAAATGCATCTAGTGCAAACAATCAAACAGGAATAGAAATCATTATCTACATTGAAATCAATGTGTCTCGTGAAAGTAATCAAATAGGATTATAAATCATCATCTCCATTGAAATCAATGCATCTAGTGCAATAAATATTATTCCCTTTCTCCCCTCTCCATTTATATTTATATCTACCTCCACCTCTCCTTATTTATCTTTCTATCTCACCCCCCAAATACACATTCTATATCTCTTCATATCTATCTATCTCTCCCTCCCTCTCTCTCTATCCCTCTCTGCTTCCCTCTCTTCACCTCCTATCTATAGCTCTATCTCCCTCTGCCTCTCCTTTGTCTCTCTATATCACCCCCAAAATATAGAAACTCTATCTCCATATCTATCTATCTCTCTCCTCCTCTTCATCTCCCTCTCCCTCTCTCTTCTCCTTCTCTCCATATCTCCCCATTATATATATCTTCCCTCCTACACTCCTCTCTCCCCTATCACTCCCTCTCTCTCTCCACTTTTCTCTCTCTATGTCTTTCTTCTTAACTTACTCTCTCTCCCCCTCCCTCTATTTATGTCTCTTCCTTCCTCTTTCCTCCTTTCTCTCCAACCTCCCTCCATCTCCCATTCTCTCTCTTTCTCTCTCTTTCTCTCTTAGCCCTCCAACTCAGTCACTATGTCTCTGCCTCTCTCCTTCTCTCCCACTTCCTTCCATTTATCCTTCTTTGTCTTTCTATGTCACCCCAAAACATACACACACTCTCTCCATCTCTCCCTTGTCACTCCCTGTCTTTCTCTCTCCACTTTTATCTCTCTCTCTCTCGCTCTCTATTTCTTATTCATTTCCTCTCTTTCCCTACAACTCCATCTCTTTATCCCTCCCTCCCAAGTCCTCCCTTTGGAACTTGTTGAGAATTTAGAGGGACAGTGATTAATACAAATTATTTTCTTGATAATTACTTGTGAGTTTACTTGAGTTACTTATGTATTTTCTTCCTTAGATTATTTAGTCTTTCATCAAGTCAATTGTCAAAATACATGAGACACAAGAGTTAGGCTCCTAAAGCCAGGGAAAAACCTCTCCCTCTTCGAGAGGAAAACCCACAAGAAATTCTTGTTATAGATCTTCAAATGACAAGTACCATGACCAAGACTTAGACCTTTGACCTATGAGAGCCTCCAAGACCTTGTCATTACCTCTTTGACTGCCTTCAACACTGACCCTTCTCTTTTACTCCAACCTTTAAGACTTATTTATCATTTTATGTCCCTGTCTCAACTTCATGTATGGTAGATGTAATATGATCTTCAAACTAACCTTATCACAATTAACAAGTCCTTCTTTAAACAGTTCTGCACTTATAGTCTTTGTCCACTTCCCTTAATATTACTTGTGATTCAGGTTATCTGCATAACTCGGTATGCAAAAAATTTAATGCAATTTCCGCAAATTATTCATGAGTTAAGATACAAAAATGGAGGCTGAGATACCTCAGATAAGTCTGCATTATAACCTTGTACTAAATCCCATCAATCCGCACTTATATCTGCACTCTTTTACCTTCTGAAATTCGCTTCTATTATCTTCTGAAATCCACACTTTTCCACAGAATAGTTCGCAGATTCTTGGTGTCAAATGTCCACAAATCTGGCTATATATAGTGCATCTGTTCCTCCTTATAGGCCGACCACACAGTAAACATTTAGGCCGACATGTAGGCCGACTTCATTATTTATTATCAACCAAATTTATCACATCTTTTTCAGCATTTGAAAGAGAGCTATCTTGAGGGTTATTAGAGTCTTTCTTCTGCAAGGTTCATGACAAGGCCTTGGAGCTTTTAATGATGACTAGGTTATTCATATACATGCCACTAATTACACTTAGAAGAAAAACCCTAAATAGACATCAAGAAAAATCCTATTAACCTATAATAAAAATCTTGCTCATGAAACTCATGCAGCAAGTATGAAAAATACATTTTATTATCTTTATCTTCTTCTTTTCATGAATTCATAATTACATAGTCAATATGAAGACCAATCCTAGTTACACTTTTCAACAATCCTTTCCCTCTCTCCCCCCATATCTTTTCCCTCCAACCTTGTCGCTATCTCCCTCCCTATCTCCTCCTCTCCCCCCTCCATATTTGTGTCTCCCTCTCTCTCTCTTAACCTTCTCTCTCTTTCTCACTCATCTATTTCCCTTTCTCTTCATTTCTCCTCTCCCATATCCTTCATTTGATCTTCATCTCTTCTTTGTCACTCCCTCTATTTCTCCGTGTGTATCACTCTATATCTTTATTCTTCCATCAATATATATCTAGAGCCAATTATATTTCATGATATATTAATGCATATTATAATAAGAAATTTAATATTATATTAAATTTAATATTGTATTAATCCAAGGCTACTATATTTAATAATATTAATATTATAATATATTAATATTAATATTAATCTTTTAATAACTATATTATATTTAATAATTTTTTTAGATGACATGATAGCAGAATTTATAATAAAGCTACATAAAATTAATATATATGGTTTTTTCTTTAAAGATTCATTTTACAAATATTTAATTAAAATAAATATTAAAATATTTTGGAGCACAATTTTGGATTCTTTGTATTGAATTAACCCTTTTCCTTTGATTTAAGAAATGGTATTGGCTTTAGTAAAGATTAAAAATATTTGAAATTTTACCTAATTTGGAATTATAATGTGGTAAATTTTGTTGTTAAAGATAAATTTATGATCCATTCAAATTCATGTATATGATAAAAGAGATTTTTTTTTTCCAGAGAAAAATCAACAACTTTCTGTTAATAAGTAATGAAATTTTACATTTTGCATATGCGATTAAGCATTTGAGACACCCAAAAGGCCCGTGTGCTCAAGAAAACATGTCAACACATGTCATTGTAGCGAGGCTACCCAAAATATTTACAAATTGCCAGCAGGGCTGGGATTTTCACGCTTGCCTTTTCTCTTTTGAACTATCTTCCATGTCCCTGAATGTAGGGAAGAAGGAACCAAGGCCAACTCATTGTTCCTCATGGAGTTTTATTTCTCAGAATCTGAGCTTTCTGACACATGCGATCTTTTATTCGCCCTTGAGCTTATAGCAGAACGGTCCCTAATGGACGTAAAATCCCTCATGGCTTGTGTCGATAGAGGCGTCGTGTTAGACACAACTGGGTCTTGTACATCTTGGTCTGGTACCCCTGGATTAGATGTAACCTATGTGCTTTCGTTCTGAATGGGAATGTCCCCTTCATCTTCTGTTTCTTGCTCTGGGCCAGTAGAGGGGAATTTCCAACCCTTGGATTCTTTCCTTGTCTTCTTCTTTTTCCTGTTCTCTCTTTTGCCGTCTGGACATGTATTTTGTAGATGGCCGGTTTTATTGCATATCATGCACCTAAATTTTTTGTTTTCATAGTAAATGTGTTGCTTCCATTTTTGTTGGTTATGAATTAGTTGTATACTATTTGGTAACCCTTTGCTGAGGTCCATTTCAACGCAGATTCGTGAAAAGTGAAAATTATCTCCTCGATCCTTTGGATGTTTATTTTGATGTATCTCCCTATACTGTTTCCAATGCCTTATAGAATGATTTCATTCCAAAAATGAAGTGAAAGATTATACTGTTGGACCCATACCGACATTCTGGTGATCTCCATCATGTTTGTGTCAAAATCATGGAACCAAGGTGTTATGAAGAGTTCGGTAGATCCCCAGAACCATGGTCTCGCCCTGAGAATGATATCTCTGGCTTCTGTAGAAGTGAAGTGACAATGAAATACCCCTTGGAGCAGAGATGGATATCACAATCCATGGTCCAATTGGTGAATATCCAATCGAAAATCTCCATTGGTTTGGGCCAAAAGCAGTTAAACCTGTATATTATTTCCTGTGATTCAAATGTGGAGCAATGTTTATCGATCTTTGATGCATTAATATTCAATTCTGACATGCAGTTCAATTTCTCCACAATGTATGGTTTGGGATTATTCTCAATTGGTTCTGAAGTTGTTGGTGTTGTGTTTTTCCCTGCAGAATTTTCCTATATGATGTCCCATTTGAGGTGCCAAATTTGGAAGTATTGGCTCCCCTCATGGGTACAAGGGGTGCCCGTAGATGGGAGAAACCTCGCCCCCTGCCAAAACTCTGTGCCGCACAGGTAAGCATTGGGTCTGAAACCCATGCACTACCCTAACAATGAGCCGGGAGCTCCATATTTCTTTTAACCAGCTGTAAATGATAAAAACAAAACAACAAAGAAAAGAAATATATATTGGTAAGGGAATTACCCACTGTTTGCGTTCCTTGTAGAGCCAGATGGGTCGGGGCTGCAGATCCGGACCCCCATCTCCAAAACCCCTTAGCTCAGAATCCCATCTGTGCCAAAAGACTGCTTCAAGGCAGAGGAAGGAGACAGGGCCATATATCGCCAACCCTCTTCCACGATCCCATATCTGAATCTGTAAGACATCGCAACCAGCCTCAACTACAAGCCTGCATGGAGATTATTCCCTTGCCCCTCCTCCTCCATCAAAAGACAACCTCCAGACGTTCGGATCAGTCTCTTTACGAGTGAGACAAGTTATCTAAGGAGGAAAATAGAATATCGGATTAATTCCTACTTCAACACCATAATAGGCGGGGGAGAGATGGGTGTCGTGGTCTTTCGCCATGACTGCCAGTTTCCAAATCTTGCATTGTGCCATAGATTGACCCATAATCCGCCTCCGCCTTCTCCTTAGGTCCAAAATTGTGTGGACCAATCCCCCATTCCTACCTGGTGCACACCATTGAGCAGCCACTGCCTCCCTTCCAAAACCCCATGACTTGCAAACCCTAGCTCCTCTGCACTCCATCACTCGATCTTCTCATTCACCTAGAAGTCCCCAAAAAAATCTATGATAAAAGAGCCATTAAACACATGAGATAATTTATTATCCATTCAAATCATATATAATAACACATAGTTTTATTTTAATAATGAATCTTAGTCCATTAATAAGATTAGAAATTTATATATTATCTAAATATTCAAGTTATATATAATTTAAGATTCAAGCTAATGTTTTGGCCAACATTAGTGAAAATTATTTTTATTATTTTTTGAGGAAGTGACATATTTAAACATCGAGGTCATATTGGGTTGTAGAATGTGCCTCTTGGTGCAATAATATAAGTCACGAGGTTCTACGAAAAAATTGATTACAATTGAAGTTTCTTGATGAGGAGCTAAAAAATGCTCAAAATTTAACATCATCAAAATGTCACGAAACTGGTGCGAGGGGAAATTTTAGGGGCTAATATTCGTAGGTGAGCTAATTTTCCATGTTTTTTCCAAAAAATAATTCGCCAATTTCCTTTTTTTCTAAAAATTATTGACCCAAATTTTATAGTATAAAATTATTTTACCCTAAAAATTGCCAAATTTTTATATAGACTAATATAAAATCATTAGAAATCTAAACATTTTTACAAAAATATTTCCAAACATATTAGAGTTTGCATATTAGGGACTAGTAAGATTCCCCAACGTTTCTAAAATTAAAGGCAAACTTCCATCCTTAAAATTTTCTTTATTTTGGTGTTGTTGCGTATTTCTCATCGCAAAGAATCCATCACAATTTGAATGGGGAAAAAAAAGTTCGTATGACGAAGTTATCGCAATTTGAAGGTATTGACCAATAAAAAAGGAAGTAGTTCTCATCGCAAAGAATCCAATGCCATTTGAATGGGAAAAAACAAAGTTCATATGACGAAGTTGTCGCAATTTGAAGGTATTGACCAACAACAAAAAATGTCAAACCTCATGACACATGGCAAGGCCATACTCACTTGATTGATGACATGTCACAAAGTTGGTAGAACTTGAGAATGACACATGGTAGATTTATGGGCCTCCTAAGGAAATAATAAAATAATAGCTAAACCAATAAAATAATATTTATGAATTTGAAATTCACTGTTTGCACAACAATCCATGTAACCATAGTTAAATTCAATTCAAAAGTTTTACCAAAATAAAATTAATAAAAAAACTGTATTGATGTGACTATAAATAAGAATGATCCTTTCAAGAAAAAATCATTATCATTGAAAAACTAATGCATTCTTAATTAAATTATATGCTATTAATTAAAATTTATATTATTTAAATTGTATAATAACATGTAATTAATATACTATGTAAAAATAATATAATATAATGAATGTATAGGGATATGCATTGTTTATTTCAAGAAATATGAAATGACAATAATATATTTTTATTCAAAATGTGTGAAATGGAATTTATTATGAGTACTTTACTTTGAATTTAAAAGTACTTAGAGCACTACCATGGTTAACCATGAGTTTTTATCCACCATTGAGAACGTGACAAGTAAGTACCTTTAACTCAATCAATGCCACCTCAACCATTAGGGATTATGTCATCCCATAAAATGTGATTGGTTCTCATAAAGTGAATTTTGATTGCACATTTTCCTTAGGAGACCTCAAAATTCCCCTAATGACCTATGAATGAGTACCATATGGCCCTGAATCTTTAGTTAATACCAAACACAAGGAAAGACCATAATCACTCGACTAATGACATGTCACAAAGTTGGTAGAACCTAAGGATGACATGTGGTAGACCTAGCTTGAGGTGGACCTATGAACTAGTGCCATGTGGCCCTGAATCTTTGGTTAATACAAATTTGGTAGAACCAGAATGACACGTGGTAGATGTCGCTTGAGGTGGACCTATGGACGAGTGACATGTGTCCTTGAAACAATGACATGTGGTAGACCTGGCTTGAAGTGGACCTATGAAGGAATTCCATATGTCCCTGAATCTTTGGTTAATATTTTATGAACGAGTTCCATGTGTCCCTGAATCTTTAGTTAATATTTTATAACCCTGGGGCTTAAGGTGGACCCAACTGATTAATATTTTTTTGGTTAATAGTTTTTGTAACCCTGGGGCTTAAGGTGGACCTAATCAATTAATATTTTTTTAGGTGGACCTAACCAATTCATATTTTTTTGTAAACCATGCATCCCTAAATCTTTGGTTAATACTTTTGGTAACCATGGGGCTTAAGGTTGAACTAATCGATTAATATTTGTTTAGGTGGACCTAACTGATTCATATTTGTTTGTAAACCATGTGTCCCTGAATCTTTCGTTAATATTTTTTGTAACCCTAGGGCTTAAGGTGGACCTAACCGATTCATATTTTTTTGTAAAAATCGTGTCCCTCAAGCTTAAGGTGGACCTAACCGATTCATATTTTTTGTAAAACTAGTGCTTGAGGTACACCTATGAATGTGGGGCTTGAGGTTGACCTATGAACGAGTGCCACGTGGCTTTAAGACCTATGCCAATATTTTTTTCAAATCTGGTGCTTGAGGTGGACCTATGAACGAGTGCCATGTGGCTAGACCTATGAACATGGGGCTTGAGGTGGATCTATGAATGAGTGGCATGTGGCATTAAGACCTATGAACGAGTGCCAATATTTTTTGTAAACGTGGTGCTTGAGGTGGACCTATGAACAAGTGCCATGTGGTTGGACCTATGAACGAGTGCTATGTGGTGGACCTATGAATGAGTGGCATGTGGCTTTAAGACCTATGCATGAGTTCCATGTGGCTTTAAAATCCTTGGGAATTATGAACATGGGGCTTGAGGTGGACCTATGAACGAGTGCCATGTGGCTTTAAGACCTATGAATGAGTGCCATGTAGCTTTAAGACATATGAACGAGGGGCTTGAGGTGGACCTATGAATGAGTGGCATGTGGCTTTAAGAGATATGAACAAGTTTAAAATCTTTGATTACAGACCTATGAACAAGTACCACGTGGGTCTTTGGTTAAATATTTTTAGTTTGGATGTAGCACATCACTAAGAATTGATATTGAAACCTCTCTCCAACAAATTTTATGCCTTACCACTTGAGCAGATCTATGACTTGTTATACGTAAGTTGTAGTTTTTTTTAATGGCATAAGTATGGTTTAGCAGTTAAAGGTAGTGGCGAACTGCCATAATTGGAGGCATCACCAATGATATCACCACCATTGCCAACTCTAGAACTATTACAATTTAACGAATGGTAGGGGGCGTTCAATAAAACAAATCCCAATAAGTGACAATATAATTCAATCCCGAAAAAAACAATTTAACCACTTTACGGGATGTTGTGAGTATTGATATGTTTCCATGTGAACCAAATGAAATGGTGGCCATGCAATGTGTGGCGGTAGGTGGTCCATGCCATTCAACATTGTAACCATTGCACAACACAATTCGTGTTGTAAATGAATCATCCACGGATTTGTATGTAAATGGACCACAACTAGGCATTGTTTGATGTTGTTGTAGGTCATTTGAATTATGGGAAAAAAAACAGGCATGCATGGATTAATTGGAAACCATCAAGCACGGTGAACATATGCGATTGGGCCATTCGATCGATGGTGATATCAAAAAATATCAAAGGTTATTATAATGATGTACCCACGGCTCTATATAATATTTGGACTATAGACAAAGCTGAAACAAACTGTGCCAAACTTAGAATTAGGATTCTAGAGTTACAACGAACAACCACCATGCCACATGGATCAATGTTGATTCATTGTTCCAATAATACCACAGGGTTATCACCGCTCGACCACAGTTATACCAAGTGTTTTTGTTGCATGACAGATATACGACCACCGAAAGAGTTTTTCGATTTGTTGTATGATTACTTACCCACATGAAAAAGGCTATCTCCAGATCATTATACATAACATTGTTAAATATGTAATTACCTCCCGCATGTAGAGTTAGACAATCAATTAAATAAGCGTTGAGTTAGTAGAGTTATGTGATAGATGAATTTGGTAACTGAGTTAGAGAGTCAGTTAAGTGAGTGATGGTCAAGTTGAGTTATGTAAGTGTGTGCATGTTGAGTTAGGTTAAATACCCTTCACCAGGTTCATTGTATTCATTGTGATTTAGAGTGATTGAAGATTAATAGAGCAGCCGCAACTCGTGTGTTTCGTATGTGAAATACTTGTGTTATTTTGTGTTTATATCCTCTACCTATCCAAAAAATTGGTATCAGAGCCAAGAAAGGATCACAAGATCCATGGGTGAGCAGAGCCAGAGAAAAAGTCCAAGAGAAAAACATTGGCAATTTTTTTTAAATTTTTTTTGCAAAATCGTTGAACGGATAAAGAAGAGCGTAGGTCCGAACATTTTTAGTGCAACAAACGTGTAGGTCCACAACTTTTTAGTTCAAAAATTGTGCAGTTTTCGTAGAACTTACGATTTCTCACAAATCAGGTTTATTCTGAAGTTTTTCGTAGTCACGAGGTACATAATTAGGGTAATTTTTTAACAATCCTGACACCATGTTTAAAAGTCAAAAGGTTCGATATTGGAATTTGGTACGTGACCCACCATATTCGTATCAAATTTTTAGAAGAGGCTTCATATTTTGTCACGTGGTACGTTCTTTGACTTAAGTGAAGAGTTTTTGAAAAGTCACGTGGTGAGATCTTTTTAAGTTGAGTTAAGATTTTAAAGAAAAGGGGGTATGAAAGGATATATTATAATAAGTCTTTATTAAAATATTTTATATATATATATATATAAATTTAAAAAAAAAAATTGTTATATAAAAATTTTTTTTAGAGCTTTATTGAAAGAGATTTTTTTTTATTGAAAGGATTTTTGCAAAGCTCTCACAAAAATATTAGGGTTTTATTGAAAGGGTTTTTGAAGGAGCTTTGAAAATTTTATAAAAGGAAAAAGATAAATTTAGGGTTATTACAGAATATTTTTTGAAGACGGGCACATCAAGTTTTTAGCCACAACTTCCTTCTTTCACTAGGAAAGATTATGATTTGTGGGCTATTAAAATGGAGACCATGTTAAAAGTGCATGATGTTTGGGATTATGTCAAGTTAGGGTTTTTATAACCTTAGAATGACGTAGAAGAATGAGCCTTCAGTAATGCAGACCGGGAACAATGGAAGAAATACAAGAGGAAGAATGTACAAGTGTTGCTACTTATCCAGCAAGGACTGGACCGATCAATGTTTCAAAAGATAATGATAACGTCTTCAACAAAGGAATCATGAGAAACTTTGGCGAAAATCTATCAAGGTATGGCCAAAATCAATATTTTTAAATTGCAGAATACTAGGAGAGATTTTGAAAGTCTGCAGATGAAGGAGACAGAGGACATCGATACTTTCATGAATCAGGTCATGTATGTAGTCAATCAGTTAAAAATATATGGTGAAGATATTAAATATCGAACAATGATTGAGAAGTTTCTTAGATATTTGTATATGAAGTTTGATGTTGTGGTAGCAGTAGTAAAAGAAGCCAAAGATTTGGAAAAAATGACAGTTTATGGGATCAATTCTATCGCATGAGGCAAGGATAGACAGAAATAAGGATTCCACTTTAGAAACTACCTTCAAAAGTCAAGTTTGTATTTCAAGAGGTCAAGGTAGAGGACGAGGCGGAAGCTATGGTGGTCACAGAGATGGCCGAGAAGAGCATGAACATCAAAGTGAAAGAAACAACAGCAAAAACTTTCACAAAAGTCAAAGGTGAAATGTTATTATTGCAATAAATTTGGTCATTATGCTCGTGATTGTAGGAAGAAGATAGTTGCTCAAGGAAATCAGAGAGCTAATGGTAGTATAGAGAATAATAACTCCATGTTCCTAGCATGTAACACCATGCATGAACTGTCTGATAAGGTCTTGCTATTAGACAATGGTTGCAGTAACCACATGATATGAAACAATAATCTGGTTGCAAATTTGGATCAATCTGTGAAGACAGAGGTAAAGTTGGGGACTGATAAGACTGTGGATGTAGATGGCAAAGGAGTGGTCAACATTGTGACCAAGCAGGGGGAGCCAAAGACAATCTCAGAGGCATACTATGTTCCTAGTCTCAAACACAATTTGATAAGTGTTAGTCAATTGACACAGAAAGGATACAAAGTTATATTTCAAGGGAAAAAGTGTGTCATTTATGACAAACTCCCAAGAAAGTAGCTGATAAAAAAGGTGAAAATGATGAGGAATAGACTATTTCCTCTAATTATGAACTACAACGACCAGGTTAGTTCTTTTTCAACTGCATGTTCTAATGATTACTACTTATGGCACTTTTGGTTTGGACTCTTGCATTTTTCCAGTTTAATATTGTTGCACCAGGAACATATGGTGAGAGGATTACCTTCCATCAAAGAACCTGCTAGCACTTGTGAGTGTTTCATCTTGGGAAAGCAACACTGTGAAATTTTCCTGAAAGGAGTTTCATACAAAGCAAAGAAACCACTTGAGTTCGTGCATACAGACTTGTGCGGGCCTATGAGGACATAGTCGATTGGTGGAAGTTGTTACTTCCTTAATTTTATTGATGAGTATAGTAGAAAGACTTAGGTTTACTTCTTGAAGCAAAAGTCTAAAACCTTTGCAAAGTTCAAAGAGTTCAAAGTCTTAACATAGAACCAAAGTGATCGACAGATCAAGGTATTGAGATCATAGCATGGTGGAGAGTATGATTCAAAAGCATTCCATGAGTGCTGCAAACAACATGGAATCAGAAGATAGTTTACAACTAGATACACACCGCAGGAGAATAGTGTAGTAGAGAGAAAGAATAGAACAATCATGAACATGACAAGAAGCATGTTGAAAGCAAGACACTTGTCTAATTAGTACTAGACATAAGCAGTTGGATGTGTTGTTTATGTGATAAAAAAATATCCTACAAAGAGTGTGATGAAAAGAGTACCAGAATAAGCATAATCAAGTATGTCATGCAGTGTATCTCGTTTCAAAGTTTTTGGATGTGTAGCCTATGCACATGTGCCTATGAAAATAAGAGGAAAATTAGATGATCAAAGTGAAAAAATCATATTTACTAGTTATAGTGAGCAGTCAAAAGCTTACAAATTGTATAACCCTGTCACCAAGAAGATAATCATTAATAGAGATGTTGTGTTCAAAGAACACAAGTCATGGAAAGAGACTGTAGATACACCAACCGATGCATAAGCACCATTGATGGAAGAGGATGATGTAGCAGAAAAGGAGCAGCAAGAATCAAGAGAGAAGACAACAAACAGAGCAACACCAGCAAGGACTCCAATATTTTCAGAGCAACATGGATCTTTAAGAAAATCAACAGACCAGAATTCTGCAAGCAGCCAATCAGGTAATGAATCAAGAAATGGTAAGAAAAAGATGAGAAGTTTAAAAGATATTTATGATGATTTGAATGTTAGTTAAAAAAATTCATTGTTGGCATTCCAACCTTCTTCGTTTGAAGAAGCAATCAGAGATGAAAATTGGGTGCAAGCCATGGATGAAGAGATTGATTCTATTGAAAAAAATGATACATGGGATTTGGTTAGTTTTTCAAAGGATAAAAAACTCATTCGTGTGAATTGGGTATACAAGACAAAGGTGAATCAGAAAGCTGAGATTGAAAAATTTAAATCAAGACTTGTAGCAAAAGGATTCTCGCAGCAACTGGGAATAGACTTTGGGGAAACATTTTCTCTGGTAGCTAGATTAGATATTGTAAGAGAAGTTCTATCGAAAATGGCTCAGAAACAGTGGAAATTATATCAAATGGATGTCAAATCAGCCTTCTTGAATGGAATTCTAGAAGAATAAATTTATGTGCAGCAGCCTCCAGGTTATGAAGTTGAAGGTAAAGAAGATAAAGTTTACAGATTGAAGAAAGCGCTCTATGGAATTAAGCAAGCATGTAGAGCATGGCATAGCAGAATTGATAGCTGCATGATCAAAAATGGATTTTGTAGAAGAAAAATTGAGCCTATCTTATACACAAAGGTAAATGAGCATGGACATATTTTGATTGTTTGCTTATATGTTGATGATATGATTTTTACAGGGAATCTTGAGTTAGATGAATTTAAAGCAGCCGCGATGAAATAATTTGAGATGACAGATCTTGGTCTCATGAAATATTTTCTTGGCATTGAAGTTGAGCAATCTGAAAAAGGAATTTTTATTTGCCTATATACATATGTTAGATATTTGCTAAAAATATTCAGGATGGATAATTGCAAACCTGTACCTACACCAGTTGCAATTGGTACAAAGTTAAGTAAGGATGATGAAGGATCAGATGTCAATCCAACTCTATTCAAAATATTGGTTGGTAGCCTCATGTATCTCATAGCTACAAGACCAGATATTATGCAGGGAGTAAGCATGATTTCCAGATTTATGGAGACTCCAAAATACACACATTGGAGTGTTGGAAAAAGAGTACTGAGATACATAGCAGAAACTAGAGATTATGGAATAATGCATGCAAGTACAGAAAATAAATATTTGATTGGATACAAAGATAGTTATTTTGCAGGTAGTTTGGATGATCAAAAGATCACATCCAGTTATGTGTTTCATCTTGGTTCAGGTGTGATAGCATGGACATCTAATAAGTAGACCATTGTGACAATATCATCAGCAGAAGAAGAATATGTAGCAGAAACTTCAGCAACATGTCAAGCAGTATGGTTAAGAAGAGTATTGGATGGACTCAAGCAGAAACAATAAGGATCAACAACAATATACTGTGACAACACATCAACAATTTCACTATCCAAGAATAGTGTGTTTCATAAAAAGAGCAAGCATATTGATACTAGATATCACTTTATTAGAGAACTTGTGAGAAATGGAGAAGTTCACTTGAAGCCTTGTAAATCTAGTGATCAATTGGCTGATATATTTACAAAGAAATTAGTAATATATGTGTTTGAGTTTCACAAAAGAAAGTTGGGTGTTATAAGCCTAGCTAAGACATAGACCATTAGGCATGTTTGAGTTGTCACGAGTTAATGTTTTATTTTAGTGTTCGTAATTAAGGGGGAGTGTTAAAATATGTAATTACCTCTCGCATGCAGAGTTAGACAATAAGTTAAGTAAGCATTGAGTTAGTCGAGTTATCTGATAGATAAAATTGGTAAGTGAGTTAGAGAGTCATTTAAGTGAGTGATGGTCAAGTTGAGTTATGTAAGTGTGTGCATGTCAAGTTAGGTTAAATACCCTTCACGAGGTTCATTGTATTCATTGTGATTTAGAGCGATTGAAGATTAATAGAGGAGTCGCAAATTGTGTGTTTCGTGTGTGAAATACTTGTGTTATTGTATGTTTATATCCTCTACCTATCCAACAACCATAGCTATGGATCTCAACAAGCTATATAAGTGTCATATAGTGGATTTTTCAAAGTTTTTTTATGCCATATTTTTTGGCATATGTATTGGTATGCCCACTTTGTATTATTTGAGTAGAGTGTTATTGGCATTCATGCCCACTTTGTAATATCAAGTGCTGAAAGTTTTGTTTTAATGAAGAGTCTTTTTTCCCACGTTTGTATAGCTTGAATGGAGAAGATATTTGCCCTTTTTGGAAGAGAGAGTAAGCTATAATGGTCTTCGTTATTGGCTGATCATTAGTATTGTGAAAGGCTTGTAATTCGAGTTGGCATTAATAATAAAATCCTTCTCTTGGTTGGAGAGGACAAAAAGACATATTTCAATCAGCGAACTAACTCTATTATCAACCTTGTCTACATTATCGCTTGTGACTCTTTTTGTGACCTTGTCTGCATTATCTCCTGTGACTCTTTTTGTGACATTTTTCTATGAATTCATTTCAAGAATTTGATTTGCACATTTTAATTTTTAACTTGTAATCATCAATAGATATTTACTAGGGTTTGGAGCATTCACCAAATTTCATTTCGGGATGAATTTATTCAATGAGTTTCACAAATATCAAGCTAACTACAAACTAGCCAAACATGAACATGAATAATTTTGTGAAATTTGTTTAAACTTTATTGCAATTTGTTTCAAGTTCATTATAAAATCACGCAAAATTCAAAAGGTTTCATAATTAAAAAAAAAAACCCTAAAGGTGAAAACCTATTGGTTATAAAAAAAATTTCCAGTTTTCCTTCACTAATGGAATGCTATCTATGAATATATCAAACTTGAAAATAATGGACCTAATATCTATATATATATATATATATATATATATATATATATATATATTCTAGGTTTCTTGCTCTAATGGAGTGTTGTCTAAGAATGCCAAACTTGAGAATGAGGGAGAGACTAATATGGGTTAAGTTAGCTTTAAGAGGATGGAAAGTAGCCATTACAACAATATTTAAAAAAAAATATATAAAATGAATATATAAAAGCAACATATGCATATTTCAAAAATATTTCAATGTTTAAATTTTGCTGTCATTTATTATTTTTGAATATAATGTGTGTGTGAATTTAGTATTTAATTAAGACCTTCTAATTCCCATTTCTACTTCAACATTGAGTGTGAAACCCAAAAAGGCTCATAATATAAATATTTTTCAATGGGATTGGTCACCAAGGATAACAATCTCGAGACGTGGGAGCTCAAATGCCACACCATGTGTATGGATCTAATTGTAGGGTTCGAGGTGGGATCAAACATCCAACTATGTAGAGAAGTTTTCAAAGTATTTATTTGGTTGAAATTGAGATTGGGAATGAGACTTGGATTTCCTTATTATCGCTTAGGAAAATCGTCATTGTGGTTTTCTTTGGCCTGAATGTGTTGTGTAGGCTCATATTTCTGATTGGATAAAGATGGAATTATTAATCTCAATGATATATTTTGATTAATTTGGGTTATTGTGGCTGGAATAATTGCTATCTTTGGTAGAATACCTTTTTATAACAAAAAAACTAGGGCTAGGTTTTGAAACCTGTGAAGGAATATGAATGAGTATAACATTGATGACATAGGAAATTTGGATAATGAGGACAATGTCTAGATGTCCCTGACAACATTTTTGATGGATGATTAGTACTTGGAATTCACAGGTTGCGTTGAAGACTACGTGGTGAGTTTAAGGACTCCCGAATTTCTAAAAGAGGTACATGCTCTTGGACATAATCCATTAGATAACTAACATTCTAGATATGACCATTCTTTTCTTAAGATATTGGGTTTTAGTTTGACGATGAAGAGAGTTGATGAGGCTTAAGAAAAGGAGGTGGCATGCTAGGAGCCTATTGCTATGAAATACCTGCTAATGAACATTATTCCCTTCTTGATATGTAGGATGGCACATTCAGAAGAGACACATACAACAAAAACCTTGATGGAAGCACTATAGAGATAATTACAATAAACAAATCTATTGATAGAGAGAAGCGAGTTTTTAGAGAAGTATCATTCTAGACAAAAGCATAGAGGTAAGTGTGTGAAACTACATGAGGAGTAATTCATAGTGGTGTTGGAAAATGATATCAACATGGATTAAGATTTTATGTTATGTGGGGCATGGTTGGTAGGAAAATATATTATGAAGAAGGTGTCAAAATGAGGCTAAGAGCAGTGGGTGGAAGAAAATTAGGGGAATATATTGGGTTATATTCCTTAAGGTTTCCTTTTATTGAAGGGTTGGATCAATGTGGTGTTTAAGAGTAAATCAAATTCATATTTTACGAAGAACAAGGTGTGGTTATAGGGTTCATCAAGATACATTCTTAAAAGTTTCCATCCAACTTTTAAATCTAAGACTGAACCATTTGTTGTTACATATCCGAGCTCTTTTTTCTGATTTTCTTGAACTGCTTTAGACTAAGGATTATATGGTAAGTGTGTACCTAATTTTGGGGAAATTCATTTTATTTGATGAGAAGGTGCTAGAGTCCACTAGAATTATTAATATGAGGGCGACAAAGGTTCTCATTGAAGAGGGCCTCAGTAAACATTCGGTTTCCGAAGTAGAGGTAACCTGGGGTGACTAGGTTTTCGTACAACCCGTTGGCTACCTGGGAGTCCCCTTTAGATGTTCTTGGTGTCATGAGGTAGGGCAATGAAGACACACTTGTTTGTTCTATACTTCAACAATTTTGGGAAAGTAGACATTGAGGTTGGAGCTAAGTCATCAAGATTTTTTATTCAATCAAGGATAACAAAGTTATTACTTCAAGAGGTCACTTTAGTGTTGCGGGGATTAGATAAGAAAATTTTGGCACAAGACGTTACCCAAGAAGAAGGTGTTTCACACTTGAAGAGCAAGGATAATACTAAGAAAGGACAAGTGATACCCATTTCCTATGACTCCACCGATGTAGTGTAAGATACACACCCAAAAGGCCAATCGTTAGTTGTCCATATGTTTTAGTCAGTGTTTATCAGGAAGGGATGGATGTTACAATTTTTCTCAAGTTGAATCTCCCCTAAGGGGGAAACCTTTCCTAATTTTTCCAAGAATTTTTTTATGTCCCCCTTTTTCGTTAACCCTATAATTATGCCATTGTTGCAATTGATTCAAAAACTCATCGGTGATGTTGGAGTAGGTAGTATGATCTGAATATGAATGTTAGTTTTTTTGTGCTAATTTCATCTTCAGAATTATAAACAGATTTCTTATCATTTTCTTCATGTGCATAGGTTTCCTTGAGGTGTTTGTGAGTGTTCAACAGGTATTCGCATAATTTTATGTTAAATTCATGAGAATTTTAACATTAAAACAAAGTGCTGAAAAATAGCAATAAAATGTATAGGAAACCATCAAATGATCCATTAACATAGTTTTTGATGAAGGAGTTCACCCCTCATGGGCTACATCTCCTTGGTCCAGCTTCCATGGCTTGGGCCTATATATTAGCTCAAAATGGAAAAAAAAAAGTGTTTTTTACAATCCTCTACTGCTCCTAAAACCTGTTCCAAACTCCTCAGAATGTAAAAATATCCTAGGATATACTCTTTCTGAGCCAAAAATGGTCAAATTTTGCAAAATTTATGGTTCATTCAATTTTTGCCTAGGAAACCCCTCCAAAAATGGAGAGAACTCTAGTTAACACCTTTGAATTTGGAGTTACTCGAAAATCGCAGAAATTGCCAAATTGACTACTAGTGATAAGATCTAATTAATTAGAGTTAAGCGTGATTAAGTGGTGGTTTAATGCACTAAGCGTGTTTAGGTCAGAGCCTCCGCCATGGTCATAGCACAATGGTCTTATTGTGAGGCGGCTGGCCCCCTCCTCCACCCAATGGTACATACCATAAACTTTATATATATGATTGCACCCATATATATGAAGCTATAACACATAGGCTATTGGTTTATCATTATGCTTGTGTGGGGGAGGTAGCGGGGTTGACCTTGACCTCTTCCCTTCGACCTATATATAATTTTGCACCGTGGTATATGACATTCTACCTTTGAACATAACCATATTTTGGCTTTTGGGATGGGGCATGTGGCAACCCCTAGCTATACCACATGTCCTATTCCCATTGGATCATTCCAATAGCCAATAAAAATGCAAAAAATCACCCAACTCACCAACAAATCACAAAATGGAAAATGTCACCACCTAATTCACCCAGAGGAGCCTTTGACCACTTTGACCAACTACACAGTAAGCTTCCACATCAACAGTATAGACTACTAACTCGATAGTTGTCTGTCCCTTTTTTTTCAAAATTTAACCTGTTTGAGAAAATGGACAATAGGCTCTAAATTTCACATACAGAGTCTTTTTTCGATGAAATGAAGTGCGATGGATTCTTGGCGATGAGCACTTGGCAGTCATTCAAGTTCAAAAAGATTTTGAGCACTTTAATTTTTGTGCTTAACACTGAGCACCTAATCATTCCTCCCCACTAGAAGCATTTTTGGCCCCAAAAGATACTATCAATTGTTCAGCGGGTGAGGGTACAATTCCCTCACCTTCTCAATCTCCATCCATTTGGAATTAGAAGGATTTTTTTTTGTTGAGTTTCACTCGAAGGTATTCGACATTCCCTCTCCTCAAAGTTTTGGTTCTTCTGTCAAGTATGAGATATTTTTGAAGCTCATCAATATATTCCGGCGATGAATCATCTATTGATGGCAGCTGAACATGCCCTCCTTGATCATCAATCAGCACATGCTAAAAAAATATCAAATTCTCAACATTAACAACAAAGTATATTTTCATATAAGGAGGAACTAGCTTAAATGCATTGTGACCAATCTTTTCCAGAATTTTAAAAGGAACATAATGGATTGGCTTAACTTGAAGTCTCTCTTTGCTAATATATAACCAAAATTCATCACCAACTTGGAATTTATGATTGACACAGTGTTTATCATGCCTTTCGTTGTAGTTTCTTTGACTCTTTTCATGTTGTTCTTGCACTGTGTGATGTATGAACTGAATTTTCTCAATGAACTTCTTTGCTTTATATATGTCGCTATGGCCATTAATAGCAACATCTTTCCCAAATATGAAGTCCAATGAGGATATTGGAAAGTACCCAATACATGCCTCAAATGGCGATGTGTTTGTGGAATAATGCTTTGCCCTGTTATATGCATGTTGAATGTAATGCAATTGTTCATCCCACAACGTGGGATGTTTGTTGCAATATCCTCTAAGAAGGTGAATGACTGTCCTATTGACCACTTTAATTTGACCATCTATTTGCGGATGAAAGGTTGTACTTTTCTTCAACTTAGTGTCCATCATGTCCCACAAATTTGACCAAAAATTCCCAACAAATAGAGAATATCGATCACTTACAATAGAAGTAGGAAGACCAAAATTAACCCAAACATTTTGAAAGAAAAGATGAGTTGTTTGTTCAGCTATAATTTTCTTTTTACATGGCATCAATATACACATATTGTTGAACCTCTCTACAACTACATACAAGTAATCATGACCTTTCCTTGACAATGGAAGACCTCCTACAAAATCCATTGAGATACTCTCCCATGGATGTGAAGGTATCGGAAGTGGAGTGTAATGGAGAACATCCTCTAATAAATTTTGTAGTAATGGAAAACTTGAATATACATTTCCTTCTAACCTCTAAATTTGAATTCTTGACTATCCAACCCAAAGGATATAGCTTATGATGAGGTAAAGTTTCAAGGTTAAGCTTTTTGACCAAGACTTCCAAGATTAAGTTCGCTTGTGACCCACTATCAAATAATATGTCACATTTTGTATCGTTTGAGATCACCCTTACATGGAACAACTCTATCCTTGTTTCTTCATTTGGAGTGTTGTTGTGAAAATTTTATGAACTAGTACTTGCTATGGCTTCTTTTCCCTTTGTGACCATGGCTGTAATATTGGTCTCATCACCAGAATCAGATCCAAGTTCATGTTGTGTGGTAGCGGTCATGTTTTGTTTCCCCTTATTGTTCAGCTTCTTAGGCCTTAGTTCGTGATGTATTTTCCAACAGTGGGCTTCATCATGCCCCTCTTTGGAAAAAAATTTGCATGTGGTTTTCTCCCCTTCTTTCTTAACACTTTAATTCTTCTTTCCCCTCCATTATCCTCCCTTCTCTTTCTCCTTACCCTAGAATGGATTCTTCTTACTACCCTCTTCCTGAATGTTCTTTCCCCTTGCTTCAAGGTGGGTGGCTTGCACACATAATTCATCTAATTTTCTTATATTGAACAGAAGGATAGTGTCTTTTAAATAGGAATGTAAACCCCCAATGTATTTCAATAGAGTGTCTTGGGATTTCAAGTTTACACCTAACAACAAAGCCATTTTCCTAAATTCCTGGGTATAATCTTGAACTGTTTTACCCTTTAGTTGCCTAAAGTTTTCCAAACTCATAATGGCTTTTTTCATGTAAGATACAGCAAAAAAATGTATCTTAATTGAAGAAATAAACTCAACCCAAGAAATGGATATCTTACCATGGATTCAAATTTCCTCTTGAGTCTTTTCTTCCAACCAGACTAATGTTGCTCCTTCTAGCCTTAATGAAGCAAACTAGATCTTTGTTTCATCGTCTTGTAGGCTTTGCAATATACCTCCAACTGACGAATCCAATCGTTCGATTTCTTTGCATTTACCTCACCATTGGACATGGGAAGTTCAAACTTAATGTCTAATTTGAGTAAGGGAGTTTTTCCTTTTGGGGTTTTTGAGTGAGTATGGGTGGTTTGTGTTGTGGAAGTGGAAGATGATGTTGATGGTGATGATGAGGATGATAATGAAGATGGTGGAGATGGAGGAGGATTTCCTCTGCCACCCTTTCAATCCTTCTCTTCATCCTTTTTGTATTTTGAGGTTCCCTGAGACTTGGAATTCCCTCCAACCATCATGGTTCTCCTCTCTTCATAGAGGACCCTAACCATGTCAGTTAGGTCATAGAAAGCCTTATTGAATGCTTCCTCTTCTGAAAGACCTTCAGTCTCTCCTGCAACTGGCATGATGGCCATGAATTCAAGCTCAGCTTCTGGTGCAACTTGTACCTCTTCAATATCAACTAGAGATATAACTTGAGGTGCTTCATGTGTAGTTGGGTGTGAAACTTTGGGTGGATATTGTGGCCTTGTGGCTCTCCCTCTTTTGGTCCTAACTTCAGGACTAGAAACCAAAAATTTCCCTTCTCCTCTATACAACTTTAACCTTGTAAGCATCATAAAGTTGCAACCATTAAACCCCTACTTGCACAAAATTAATGAAAATATCAAGAAAATAACCTTACTCTGATACCACCTTTATCTAAATCTGATTTTTAGTTTTGCTGTGATATTTTCATCTCTAGAATTATAAACAAATTGCTGATCATTTGCTTCATGTGAATAGGTTTCCTTGAGGTGTTTGTGAGTGCTAAACAGGTATTTGCATCAATTTATATGTTAAATTCATGAGCATTTAACATTAAAACAAAGTGTTGAATAACAACAATAAAATGTACAAAAAACAATCAAATGATCCATTAACACAGTGTTTTGATGAATGAGTTCACCGCACCTGGGTAACATCTCCTTCGTCCAGCTTCAATGGCTTGGGCCTTTGTATTATCTAGCTCAAAATAGAAAAAAAGTGATTTTAAAATCCTCTACTACTCCTGAAACCTACTCCAAACTTCTCACAATGTCCAAATCTCCTATGATAAACTCTTTCTGAGAAAAAAAGGGTCAAATTTTGCAAAATTTATGTTTCATTCAATTTTGGCCTAGGAAACCCCTCCAAAATTGGAGAGAACTCCAGTTAACGCCGCCAAATGTAGAGTTCCGCCAAAATGACTGCCAGTGATAAGCTTAGATTAACTAGACTTAAGCGTGATTAAGTGGTGGTTTAATGCATTAAGCGAGTTTAGTTTTGATCCTCCACCACTCTCATAGCACAATGGTCTTATTGCGAGGGAGATGGCCCCCTCCTCCACCCGTTGGTACATACCATACAATATATATATATATATATATATATATATATATATATATATATATATATGATTTTTCCCATATATATATTAAGTTATAACGCGTAGGCTATTGGTATTTCATTTCACTTGTGTGGGGGAGGTCGCGGGGTTGACCCCGACCTCCGCCGTTTTTCTTGTATATAATTTTTCACCATGGTATACGACATTCAACGTTTGAACATAGCCATATTTTGGCCTTTGGGAGGGGGCATGTGGTGGCCCCTGGCTACACCACGTGTCCTCTTCCCATTGGTTTATTCCAATAGCCAATAAAAATGCAACAAATCAAATCACCCAACTCAACAACTAATCAAAAAATGGAAAATGTCACCACCTTAGTTGCTCGGAGGAGCCTTTGACCACTTTGACTAACTACATAGTTAACTGCCACCTTAGTAGTACAGACTGCTGATTGGGTAGCTCCATGTTCCTTTTTTTTCAAAAAATTACATGTTTGAGAAAATGGACAGTAGGCTCTAACTCTCGCATACATAGTTGGTTTTCAATGAAACGAATTGTGGAAAATTCCTGGCAACGAGAAATTCGCAGTCATTCAGGTTTCAAAATATTATAAGAAATTCCATTTTTGAGCTTAAAACTTAGCACTTGATCATAGTGGGGATGGTAGCACTACTAGGGTGACTACCCTTGACCCATTAATGAGGGGAGGACCCACACAAACCAAGGAAAGTGTCTTCTATTTGAATAGGGAAGTTTTCAATTTTCTCGAGGAGTTTGGGCTTTCAAAGGATTTCTCCTGAGAGGATATTATAGTTGTTGGGTTGCTAATGAAATTATTTAATGAAGAAAATAAGGGGATTCAATGTTCAAACGAACTCTATATAAATTCCAAAACCCTCCAATAAGGTTGTCTATCTCTCTAGAGTTTTGTTCCCTAGAAATCGACAAAATTCTTAAACATATTTCCAGATTATCCAAAGAAAAAGTGTTTTTTGGTACTTCGGGATAATTGGAATCCCAATTGAACGAATTCTCACTAGAGTAAGAGGGCCCATGCCAGAATGATGATCGATTTGTGAGTCCCCTCGAGAAAGAGGCATAAGTAAAGGAGGAGGTGTGCATCAAAGGAAGGTAAACCTAATGAAGAGAATTTTATCTAAGCATATGATGGGTCTTAGAGGGAGGAATAGAAGGATGATACAATAGGAATATTTTATTTTATTTTTCCTTTTAGGTGCTTAGAGATACTAGGGTTGGTGTACTTTTGTTGCAAGAAATAATGTGTAGTGGAGAAAATTTGGTTGATTATATTCCTTCATTTTTAGTTAGATGGAATTTTAGTTTAGTGGATTCTAGTGCCCTCTCGGGAGGTATTTTGATGACTTGGAGTCTAGGGATATGTGAGATATCCATTTATAGCTAGATATTTGGAATTTTGTTAGAAAAATTTTCCAGGTTGGATCAAGTTCGTATCAAGTTGTTGAATTGTTATGGTCCTTACTTGAATAATAAATGTTTCTAGGAATTGGAAAAAGGATATAGTTTTTTGTCAGATCCTTTATGTATTATGGGAGGAGACCTGAAATTTATCATTTCAGAATGGGAATGTTGGGGATTTAATTCTAGATTGGATCCATTGGCCCATTATTTTATTACATTATTGGAAGACCAGGGTGTAGAAATTACACCAATTGATTCAATTCGATAATGTAATATACTAAAACAAGATACTTAATCCTTCTACAATATTTGTGGGAAATAAACATGATCGTACAATCACACCAAGTAAGATAAAGAAGCAATTCAATTGCACAACAAAGATATTTTTCTCGCAGAAATATTGCTGCTCAAAACCCCTCTATCTTTATTGTATAATAAACCAAGGAATCAGGAAACAATACAATGCACTCTTCTCACGAGAGTTTGTTGCACTCTACCAACTGTCTCACACTCATCTGGATAAAATCGACCAACAATTAGCCAATTTCCTACCTCTGCTCAACCTGCCTTGCTTGCACAATTATAAGAATAATTGATCCATATTAATTAGGAAATTCAACCTTCCAAAAATTCACAATACATCATGGGCAATCCTATGGTTGTCTATTTGCGCGCTGACAATTTTCTAATAATACAACTAATAGATAACATCCCTTTAACCTATGTCTCAACTAGATATTCCTCAGAAATTCGATGCATGTAGCTATTAATAGTAAATCATCAGTCACTTGACACATCACTACATTGGAATTAAATCTTATTTAATTCACTTGACCTCTCACTAGTGCAACAATCAGTTACAACTAGTTAGACTTACTTTAACTCACTTAATTGAGTTAATTGATTTCTCATGCATTAAACTAATACACTAACTGCAACATGGAATCTAAAACAAATAGAATCACTCTACATGCCTCACAAACCACCCTCAACTCGAATTTCATGAGCTAACTAAGTCTATCACACTCAGCTAACTATTACAAGTGATTATGAGATAAGATTACAATTTATTTTCCAATTTAATTAAGAGAAAATTAAATTAGACACACTTTTCTTGTTGAATTTTCAACACTACCTCTCAACAAGAAAGGGATTATTAGCTACCCCGATCCTACCTCTATGGTATTCTAATTTTCTCTTAGTGAGCACCTTCGTTAGAATATATGCATCCTGATCATTCGTGGGAATGTACTGAAGTAACATAATGCGTCTCTGAATACGATCTCTGAGATGGTGGTACCAGATGTCAATATGCTTGGAACTGTTAGGGATACTAGATTAACCAAGAGTTTTATGCAACTCTGGTTATCAATATGCATCACCGTTGGATCCATCTGATGACCAAACAAAACAACAAGTATCTTCCTCATCCAGATGGCCTCACATGTTGCCTGACTAGCTACCATGTAATTTTCTTGGATGAACTGAGTGCAACTAATCTTTGCTTCCTACTGTACCAAGAAACTACTGTCGATCCTATGCTGAAGATCCCTCCTGATGTGCTCTTCCTATCTGATGGACTGCCTACCCAATCTACATCGGTGAAGCCTTGAAGCCTTAGTCCCTCTATCCATTTGTACCATAATCCATACTATTTAGTTCCCTTGAGATATCTTAAGACATGCTTCCCCGCCTTCCAAAAGAGCATGGTCGGATTAACCATAGCTTGACTAAGCTAGTTGAGTATGTAGCATATGTTTGGTCCTATGTTCACCAAGTACATGAGTGAACCCACAAGTTGCCTATAAATAGTATTGTACACTACCTCACCTAAAGTAGCAGCTTCCTTCCTCCAGTTTCCTGCAAGAGGAGTCTCCATGGGTTTACAACTCTCCATGTGGAACTCCCTCAGAATATATTTGGCATACTTGCCTTAAGAAATAAATAGCTCCCTATCCCACTGCCATATCTCCAAACCAAGGAAATATTGAATGAGTCCCAGGTCCTTCATCTCAAACTCTCTTGCAAGATCCTCTTTGCAATAAGTTATGAGATGTTTATCACCTGTCAGAATAATATCATCTACATAAAGTAAAATAATCATAAGCTTACCACCAACCACAGTCTGGTACAGGTTCACATCGCTTCACTCTTTGTGAAGCCCGAATTGGTGAAATAGCTGTCAATCCTGGTGTACCAAGCATGAGGTGCTTGCTTCAACCCATAAAATTCTCTCTTGAGTCTGCACACATGCGACTCTCTGTCAAAGGTCTCAAAACCTTCTGGCTTCTAAATTTACTCTTCTTCCCAAATAACTCCATTGGGAAATGAAACCTTCATGTCCATTTGATGTATATGCCAACCCATCTGCGTTGAGAGTGCAAAGATAGATCTAATTGATGAGTACTGTGCATCTAGTGCAAATTTCTCCTCATAATCAATCCCCTCAACCTATGAGAACCCCCGGGCTACAAATTTAGCCTTGTACATCTCCAAACTTCCATCTGCTGCATGCGTCACCTTATAGATCCATCTAGATCCAACCACTGACTTCCCAATTGGTCTTGGGACAACTTCCCATGCACTGTTCCTGAAGATGGAGTCATACTCCTAAACCATGGCGTAAACCCAAGTTGGTTGTTGCACTTATTTCTTAAAAGAGGATGGTTCTATCACAATACACTTGCTCATAATAGCCATGTATCTAGTATACCTATCTAGTGACTTTCTCTGTCTGCACTGTGATATAGGTGCTCCTACATGTTCTGCCCCATCAAGTCTCAATCTTTCAGCCTCTATGGTGTGCCTCCTACCATGTCTGGTGGATGGCTTTGCATGAGTGGTTTCTGCCACTCCATGATCCTCCTCATGTGGTTTCTCTACATCTTGAGGTTCATCCTTTGGTACCAAGAGTTCCTCATCTACATGAAAATCAAGCTCCATCTCAAGGGATAATCACATGGCTTTCTCCTCATCAAATTTTACATCTCGTCTAACAATTGTCATCCTATTGTTCAGAAAATACACCCGAGAGTTGTGGGGAGTATCAGTGTACCCCACCAATATCCTAATATTTTCTGTTGGTTCTAGCTTCGTTCTAGAATCTTTGGTCATATGAAAATAGAAAGATGAGCCAAAAATTTTAAAATATGAAACATCAGGTTTCTTACTAGCAAAAGCCTCCTCTGGTGTACTCATGCCAAGTATCCGATGAGGACTACAGTTCTGCATAAATACTATTGTGTTGCTTGCCTCTGCCCACAGATGCAACGGTAGGCCCTGATCATGTAATATAGCTCATGCCATGCCCATAATTGTTCTGTTCTTTCTTTCTGTAACCCCATTTTGTTGTGGGTTATGAGGCACAATCAACTCTCTCCGAATTCCTTCTTTGGCACATAAGTTCTTGAATTCATTGGAGATGTAATAAACAACTTTTTCACTCCTCAGAGCCTTCACCTGCTTCCTTGTATCTTTCTCAACCAGTGCTTTGAACTCACAAAATTTTGAGAACGCCTGATCTTTCTTCTACATGAAGTAGATCCAACAATTTCTAGAAAAATCATCAACACAAATCACATAATACATGTGGTTTTATGTAGAAGATGTAGAGAATGGTCCACATCCATATGAATGAGATCTCTCAAGGATTTATGTTGCTCAGTTCTCCTTCTCGTGAAAAGTGGCCTTTGTATAATTCCCCATGGTACATCCCTTGCTTGTGTCTATCTATGCAAGAGTACCCTTTGGAAGCCCCATAGAAATTTGTTGCATGACCTTCAAAGCACTATGGTGTAGATGGCCCAATCTCTTATGCCATAACTCACCCTCATCGCAACTCGCCACTCTGTCTGCTTTACTCATCAATTTTGTGCAGCTATCTACATAAATTTTGTAGAGGTTCTTGAAATGAACCCCAATATTCTTAACTTTTCCTATGGCTTTGTGATGAAGGAATGATTTCCCTTCACTGAAAACCACATCATATCCTCTATCCTCCAACATAGTAATTGAAACTAAATTTTTTTTCAAGCTTGGTACATGCATGACATATTTTAATAAGAAAGGTTTACCTAACTGTCTCTGGAAAGTAACTGTACCAATCCTGATAGTGCTATATCTCTCGTCATCACTCATCTCGATGTGCAACTGAAGATCCTTCTCGTCCAAGCTACTAAAGAGTTCTTTGTCTCCCGTTATGTGGAAATATGCACCACTATCCAAGTAACACAATGATCCCATCACACTAGACACCATGCATACGATGAGTGAGAAGTCCAAATCGAACTGTGAAGCCAAAGCATCACCCACTACAAATCCTGACAGCTTCTTGTTATTCTTCTTCTGTGGAGAATTAGTGGCATAATGTCAATGCTTGTGATAGTGAAAACATTTCACTTTGGACATGTCACACTTCTTGTCTTCTTTGCTAGTCTTAGATTTGGAATAGGATTTCTTTCCCTTCCCCTTCTTTTCCTTACCATCCAAGGCACAATTTTCCTCATCATCTGTCTTGGATAAGGATCCATCCCTGGTATTCTGCCTGAATTATTCTTGTACCATATCTGACCAAAGTTGCTCCCAATTTGGTAGCTTCTCCCTCCCATTGACAGAGTCCTGGTAACTATGCTAGCTCTTGGGAAGGCCTAGAAGTGCTAGGCTCACCAATTCATCATCCGCTACATTAATCCTGACAATTCCAAGCTCATCTTGACATTGGATGAACTTGGTCAAGTATTTCGGAATAGTGTCTCCTTTGTCCATTTTGATTTTCCTAAGCTTGTCCTTTAGTGCCAATTTTCTGTGGTCACTGTTATTCTGAAACATATATGTCAAGGCCTTCCACATTTCATATGGAGTAGCCTTGCCATGGAGACTCGAGATAATGTGATCTAAAACTCACTATATTAATATCCTCCTCACCTTTGCAACCTTCTTTTGCCAAGCATCAAGTAGAGTGACGTCTGCTGCTGCGGGCCTTGGAATATTAGTGTCAATAAATTATTTCAACTCGTTGTCCTCCAGAACTTCCTCCATTCTATGTTTCCATGCAATATAATTAGAACTTCCATCGAGTGCATATTCCAATCTTAATCCATTGAAATCCATCTTGATCTGCCTGTTGCAGTAAAGAAGATTTTTGAAAATTCGAATGTTGTTCAACACAAACTCAATTTCTTCTCCACTATAGTGATTACTGGCACTCCACTACAATGTAGAAATTATACCAATGGATTCAATCTGATCATGTGATATACTAAAACAAGATACTGAACCCTTCTACAATATTTGTGGAAAATAAACATGATCACACAATCACACCAAGTAATAGAAAGAAGAAAATCAATTGCACAACACAGATATTTTTCCTGGGGAAATCTTGCTACTCAAAACCCCTCTATATTTATTGTATAATCAACCAAGGAATCATGAAAAAATAAAATGCACTCTTATCACAAGAGTCTGCTACACTCTACCAACTGTCTCACATTGATCCAGACAAAATCAACCAACACATAGCCAATTTCCTGCCTCTTCTCAACCTTCCTTGCTTACGCAATTCTAAGAACAATTGATCCCTATTTATTAGGAAATTCAACCTTCCAAAACTGCGCAATACATCGTGGGAGATCCTATGGCTATCTAATTGTGCACTGACAATTTACTAATAATACAACTGATAGATAACATCCCCTTAGCCTCTGTCTCAACTGGGTCTTCATCAGAACTGACATGCATGCAAATATTAATAATAAATCGTCAGCCACTTGACATATCATTGTATGTGAAGTAAATCTAATTTAATTCACTTTACCTCTCAATAGTGCAACAATCAGTTACAACTATTTAGACTGACTTTAACTCACTTAATTGAGTTAACTGATTTGTCATGCATTAAATTAATACACTAACTGCAATTTCGACTCTAAAACAAATAGAATCACTCTACATGCCTCACCAACCACCCTAAACTCAAATTTCATGAGCTAACTAAGTCTATCAAACTTAGTTAACTATTACAAATGATTATGGGATAATATTACAATTTATTGTCCAATCTAATTAAGGGAAAATTAAATTAGACATACATTTCTTGTTGAATTTTCAACATCGGGGTGGCCGATATTGAACCAATGTTGATACACCCAATGTGGTACAATAAGAGGGTAAGAACCGAAGGAATCACTAAAAGGATAGATCATTTTCTATTGGATGATCACTTTCTAGAAATAGTAAGGTGCTATAGAAGCTTGATATGAAAATTTTCTTTAAGTCTGTCATATGACACTCCCATTTTCCTAAAACTATGGAAGACGATAGAAAATAAAACTCGCAATGGATCAAAGAAATATTTGTCTCCAATATAGTTAGATCCAGTTGGTTGTCTTTTGGTTATTCAAGTGAAAAATCTATGATTTAACACTTCATTTGTAACCTAAATAAATTTAAATGAGAGGTCATCATATGATACCAAGCTCACCAGGAAAAAAAAGGAGACTAAGGAGCTAGAGGTTGGAATCACCCAATTGTATAAAACTTGACCACCTGGAATACTTTCAGAGGAGGAACTAGAAAAGTTTAAACTCTGAAAGGTAAGTTAAAAGAACTAATGGATGAGGAGGAAGTGACTTGGCAACTCTGCAGTTGATCTCTTTGGATTGAATAGGGGGAAAACAACACAAAGTTTTTCCATAAGTTTTTGGAGCACTGGAGGGTAACCAACACAATATGGGAGATGAATGGGGGAAGATTGATCTATCATTTCTTCATAGGTAGGTTTGAGTAATTTGGCTCTCAATTTTTTCCAAATTTTATTTCAAAAGCTACAAGTACCTAGGATTGAAGCACAATTTAAGGTCATTAGACGTTTTCCCAATTTTTTTTATAATGAATCCATTGAGGTTTTGAAGAATTCAATTACATAGAAGGAAGTGCTGCTATTTATTAAGAAAACCAAGAAAGAAAATAGCTCAATACCTGACATATGGACAACCAAATTTTATTAGAGTTCTTCAACCTCCTAACTTAGGATCTATTGAGCATCATCGAAGAGATTAGAGTGAAGAAAGTGTTAGAGGGGCACTCAATGGCACTTTCATAGCATTAATTTTAAAGAATACTAATTCATTATATTTCATGGAGTTCCTCCCTATATATTTATATTAATTCATATACAAGTTGAATTCAAAAATCCTAGCTCACCACTTGAAGAAACAATTGCCAAAAGGAATTTCTAAAGAAAATATTGGACTATTAAGTTAATAGACATATTCTTGATGCCATTGGATAAAAAAAAAAGAAATATATAGTATGAAATTCAAGAAGCTCCTCGGGTTAGTATTGAAATTAGATCTTGTTAAAACTTATGATAGAGTTAATTGGGCCTTCCTGAGACTATTTTTACTACAAATTGGTCTTTCTCTTGATATCATTGAATGGAAAATGGGATGTATCACTTTGAAAAACTCTTTGATACTAGTCTATGTAATACCAAATCCGTTTTTTAAATATTCTAGAGTAATTTGACAAGGATATCTACTTTCACCATTTATGTTCGTGTTGGTGGCAGAAGGATTAGGTCTTATTCTCATCGAGTTGGTAATATAAGGGAGACTAAAAGGTATAAAAGTATCCGCAACATACAGATATTATTTTTTGATGACACTCGCTTATATGGACATGGCCCGATTGAAGAATGGAAAATTATTTGGAACATAATTGCATTGCATTGTATTGTAAAGTTACAGGCATGGAAGTTATTCCTTCTAAATGAGTTATGTTAAATAATGGAATTATTGAAGTCTAATTTTAAGTTTAAAATGTTTTCTTCCTTTCTAGTTTTTTCCTTTAGATAAGGGAATAAAACATATTGGTTATCATTTAGAGGCCAATAATTACCAACTTTCAAATTGGCTCTAGATGGTAAATAAAGTGGAGTGTTGGATCAATATCTAGTGCAACTGATGGCTCTCTTTGGGAAGATGATTAATACCAGTAAAATTAGTTTTGGAAGTGATCCTAGTTTATTGGTTAGCCTTAGATACTATACCAAGAATAATTATGAACATAATTATAATTTTATGTTTCGTTTTCATTGGAAAGGAATGCATTTAAAAAACTGGAAACAGATTGCCAACCCAAAGAAATTGGGAGGATGGGGGCTGATTTTTTTTTTCATTTTTGCAAAGGTGTTATCTACCGAAATTTATTGGAGTAAGTTTGATGTTGGCATATGAAGAAATATGATGTGATATAAGTATTGTAAGAATAAAAAGTTTAAGAATGGGTTCTATCAGGGATGAAGTTTTGTGAGGGAGTGTTAAATATTTAGAAAGAATTGGTGTTAGTGTTTGACATAATTAAAAAAATTATTGTCTTGCAGGTAGTATATGGAAGAAAAATAGACTTAAGAAAGGATCTGTGGATAGGAGGTGATGGCCTCAAAATAATCTCGTTGAATATGGAAGTGGAATTAAAGTACAAAGGAATTTCTTTAATTTCTGAATAAATTAATATAGAAGCCAATGACGCATGTCCCTAAGACCTTGGAAATCAACTAATGTTCTAGGCATCTTAGGAAATCTAGCATGGGAATGGACACGATTTTTTTTGTCACTTTCATTGAATGGATTTAGAATGAGGAGAGACCCTAGAAAATTCATGTGGAAAATGAACAAAGAATATAGGGTGATGATGATGAAAATAACTTATGAAGTGATGGTGACACAAGAAATAGAGTCAAACCTTTTTCACTAGTATAAATTTGTTTGGAAGTGGTGTTTTCCTTTATAGATATGCCTCTTTCTATGGATAGAACTAAATAACAATATAATTTTATAGGATAATATTCATAGGTGATGTTGGGAAGGGCCTACAAGATGCCTACTCTATTGTGATAATCAATAGTTAGGGACACACTTGTTCATGGATTATGTTTTTTCACAGGAAGTGTGGAGAGCGATCTTGTTTGAGGAGGCTTGTCTGGGGATCTGGTCTAGTAGGTTGTTATGGGAATTCCTCGTATATTAAATAAAAATCCTTTCCTTATAACATCTTTCCAACCTTCCAGGTTAGATCTTGTTCCATATTTGGTTACACCAGAATAAAAACATCTTTAATAGTTAGCTACAAAATATATGATAGGTGGTGCCCCAAAAAAAAAATCAATGAAGGAACTCGGCCCAAACAGGTTAAAGAATAAGAAAAAAAAATCAATTGGGCCCATGATAGATAGTTCGAATGCCTGGGCCTTCTTTTATGGAGCCAAAATTCATGTCAAGGATGTATGCAGAGTGAGAGATGCATTTCACTTGAGCAACCATGAAAATTTCCTTCTTAGCGTAGGGTTGGGGCTTGAAACTAATAATAAAGAATAATTAATTGGGCTTTGGCTTAATCATGAATTAACAATGTCTAGGAAGTGAAGTGGTTACAGATATTTGGAAATTATAAAGTTCTTATTTATTAGATCTTGAAAATCGATACATTACATAATTTGGCCCTAAATCCTTGGCAACAAAGAATTAACCAATTATAGGATTTTTTTGAGAATATAGAGGTATCACATATCCACATGGAATACATTGTTAATGTATATAGAAGGTAAAAGGAAGCATTACTCTAGCCTATAACACAATTAGTGATTACAAATTTTTTTTTTGATGTCCTTAGGTTGAATGCCAACAACATTTTCTTAATTGAAGTTGTTCTAATAATTAGGACCTTGCCTATTTTTATGTTTGACTGTATTACATTCTGGATCATAAGAGTTGCACAACTCTAAAAAGAATTCCTGAGAGGTTGTAATTGAACAATACTCTGTACATTATTTACATTATTTTCGATGAAATAGCAAGTATGCAATTTTTTCCATGGGGATAAAATATGTTAATATTTTATTTTATTTTTCCGGAGAAAAAATCGGTAACCTTTTATTTATAAAAATGAAAAGTTACACATAGCATATGCATTGAAGCATTTTCAGAATTTTCCCATTGGGATTAGGAACGTCGTGGAATGCGGTGTTTTCGATGTATGGTGTCTTTTAATTCCTCAGCTGCCCGAGTCCGACGTTCCTATCGATTGTTTCATCGAAGGTGTGGATCCATGTGAACATTTGTGTCACATTGTTTGCACCTCGGGTTCTGTGTAGGTTTTTTTCTTTACGGTGGAGCTAGTTCCTGTGTGTGGGCTCATGTCCTGCGGAGTCGGGGGGGGGCGGCCCCGCCAACCTTTCCTCTGCTTCCTGTTCAGCTTCTTTTTGCTATTTTCTTTCTTAACCTCTGGGCATGTATTTTGTAGATGTCCTGTCATCCTGCAATTCTTGCATCTGAACGCAGTATTCTCGTAATCCAGTGGTTGCAACCAGTTTTTTTTCTTATAAATCAACATGATGTTTTCCGGTAATCCTTTGCTTAGATCCACTTCTACGCAGATCAGGGCGAAGGTGAAGATTATTTTTTCTAACCTTTCCATGTCGGTTTTGATATACCGCCCAAGGCTATTCCCTATGCTATCTAGAACATGTTCATTCCAGAAGTGAAGAGGCAGGTTGTGAAGTCTCACCCATACTGGTAATCTAGAAACTGTCATGGTGTTGGGGTCAAAATCTGGAAACCATGGGGTGATAAACAACCTCATGGACCCCCAGAACCAAGGCCCTTCTCTGATTATAATATCTCTTTCCTCCGAGGTTTGAAATTTAAAAATAAAAAACCCCTTGGAACAGAGATGTATTTCACATTCCAGAGACCATTGGGTGAAGATCCAATGAAAAATATTTATGGTTTTGGGCCAGTAACAGTTGAAATCGCATATTAGCGCCTGGGCTTCATATGTCTTTATGTGCTCCTTTGTTGTTGTACTGTTGATTTTGAGTGCTGGGGTTTGATCCTGTTGTTCTACTATGTAGGGCCTTGGAGCATTTCCAATCTGTTCCGGGGATGAGCCTACTATTTTTTTCCCTTGTAGGATATTTTTGAAGGAGGGGCCTCCATGTGTTTGCTGTTGGTTTTTTGGTGTTTTCCATTTTTCTCCCCCTACTTGTCTTGGCATGCTCTGGTTTACGGCACCTCCTCGCAGGCGTAAATTTAGGGTAATGGTCATTTCTGATTTTATGGAGTAATCCTTTAGGAGCTTGCAGTCCTGGAGAGAGTTGTACCCATTGACCAAATGTTGAATTGGTACTGGGTACCCCGTCAGTCCCCATATTTTGTGCTTGAGATGAAGAATAGAGGTGACATCGTTTACCCAGACTAAACGTGACATGCCCATTGGAGGTCTGATAAATATTTGAAAATAAGGCGAGTTCAAAAAAGAAGGGTTCTTACCTATTGGCTGATCATAGACCGATTTGGTTGTAAGTGCTCCCTGCTTATGCCAATCCCTCGATGTCTCTGTCTCCCCATTCTTCTGATCCGGCAGTGGGTTCTTGCAGATCTGGCGTTCCTGAGCGCAACCATTATTTTTAATGGGTTTTATTTCAGCCCTGGAAGTCAGCATGGGCACGGAGCAGAACTCGCCCATCTGCATTTGTTCCAGTTTGGCAGGGTATGGCCCTTGAAGTGGCAAGGGCATATTTTCGCTGAAGGGATCAGAAGTTGGGGAGTCTCTGGTGTTCCCAGCACCAAGTCTTTGTGGCTTTGGTTCCAGATCTGCCTTTGAGAGCGATGCAGAATTGTCAGGGGGCCCAACTTCAACCTTCCAGGCACAGTCACCAGGATCAGACCCCATAGAGTGGGCATGCATGCATGGCGACGACGATGGGGTTAAAGTGCTCCTGAGGCCTTTGGGGCTGAGATGCAGCATAGAGGTAGCCAGCGGACGAAATGTAGGAACCCTAGCAGCGACTAGCTTTATGCTGAGAACCTTTGTAGATCTGTGAGCTTCGAGCGAGCAAGAGCCGAAGTGGACGGTAGCTAGGTCCGAGCCAGAGGCGACGACTGCTAAGGGAGCTGTGTCAAGAGCCAGAGCTACACAAACCTTGACGGCGGTGGCAAAGTTCAGTGAAAACCTAGCATGATCCATTTCTCCTCCTTCTTTTTTCACAATCCTCCATGTTAATATTTTATTTATACCATATAGACTTAAATTATATAAATTTATATATCTATAAATAGTCATAATAGAAGTGCAATATATATATATATATATAAGATGAAACTATATTACCTCACAAAATTATACAAACCAATACATCATTCAACCATCCATTGTTGACATATTTTATGGTAGTTTCTCTTAATATTCCAAGTGGGAAACTAGATGTATTTGTCCACTTGCATATGGAATAGCTTGTCCAAAACTATAATAGTCTTAATTTTTTTAACATAGAAAGAGTATCTACTGCATGGTCACAACACACAAAAATTCCTAAAATCATTTAACAACTATGAATGAGAAGAGGTAACATGAGATGGATTTTTCACGTTAGATCCTGGAGGGATTGGCATAGTGGTAATGCATGGGATATGTCTCTCAATTTGAAGAAGATGTCTGTCCATTCTCTCCATAAAAAACCATTGATTTATTTTCTTATGTTTCATATCCTCAAGGATTGCAAAGATATTGAACCTTTCATCCTACCGCCTATTAAGGACCCTACCCTATAGGGTTTTCATTTATTAGTAGAGAGACAAAGCTTGACAGTACTAATTTTTGCTTCCACTATTATGAAGAAGGTTAGGAACCCACTACCCTATGTCGTCTATGAGATTTGAGTCAAGGAAGGATTGGTTATCTCTCAGTATCATAGTACCTAAAGTTTTGCATTTCACTCTGAATTTATGGGGGACCACTTCCTAAAAGGTCTCAACATCCTCTTGGGCTTACTGTTGGGCATGGTTTCACCCGTAAGGACCATGTCATCCTCCCCCACCCCATATACTTCTCATGCTCTATCATTGCATTTGACCTGAAGGAGAAGTTTTCATGGTATAACATTGGGATAGCTAAGAATGGAGAATCAAGTATGGCAATACAACATACATACAAGCTCCAACCAAAATAATAGAATAAAGGCCACATGTGGAACAATACTTATCAGACTAAATAACAATTTACTATATATGATATGATTACCTTGAGACAAGTATTTCCTAATAAGAGAGGGTAAGGAATAAACCCAAACGAGGTATAGGGACCCAAAAATCCAACAAGTAAGAAATGATGACCACCACATCCAAACAAAAATATACTTCACAATAGAAATACTAACATTCACATGAAATGTGATGGTCTGGTAGGCAGATAGAGAACTAACATCAAAATTAAATATTTTAAAGGGATGCAGAGTTTCCCTAAGAGAGGTGACTACCAAGCGCCTAATTCCAAAAGCCAACATAGTTCTTTGGATATCATAGCCCCTAAGAATGACCAAGTCATGTGAGTCTCTTGTCTGATTGTGGCTTGAGCCCCCGATGCCATTTCTTAATATAATACCCCAAAGAATTAGAGCCTGAATTTATTCAATTTTGTGTACACAACGTTTTCTTCTGATATCATGCTCCATGAGAATCATCTTCCTGGCTGCTAGGTTCCCAGTATTTCAACTTATACTTTTTTCATTCTCTCTCAAACCCAAAAACCCTTGAAAAGAAGGACAAGTCCCCTTCCCACATGCTATGAGAAAATTCCCTACAGAGGCGTTGTATAGGTAGAATTGTTGCACCTCTCTTCTATGACATTTGGTGGTACTCATAGTTAACAAGGATGAAAAAAATGCATGTTATATGCACATGAGCAACCATGCCACCCCCTTCATTTAATGTTCTCTTAGTTAAAGAGTGGCAGGAAAACAACCCGAAGCCATCATATTCATCATACCTCACCCCCATTGGGGGAAAATATAAAAGTTAGATATATGAAAGAAACATATGTAAGTCAAAAAATACCTTTATTTATATGATGGACACTTGCTTAATAATTCACAATCTAGCTTACAATATAACAATAGTATTAACTTGGATATTCACCCCCACTTTACCATTGATATTATTAACTTGTAAATAGGATTTTTAACAATACCATAGGCCAATACCATGGATTTTCAATGTTGCACACCAAAAAACATAACTCATTTCGCAATCAAAATATTTTATTTTAATTTAATGTTATAACATTTTTAAATTAATCTAAAAAAAGAAATGTTATGAATAAAACTTCTATCGTCACTACTACTAAAAATTAAAAATGAGAATATTTCTATTTAATTTCTTATCTTCTATTGATAGACTCTGATACATAGACAATAGGGTTTCATTAGAGAATTTGTTGTAATTTTTAAATTGGGGGAAATATAGGGCTTGTCGAATTAACAAGGAAGATACTTGCAAAATATTTTCACCAATTGAATTCATTATATAAATTTTTTTTAGGTACAAGGATGAGATTAGCCAACTAATGAATTCAGAGAAAGAGTATGTTTGAGGTATAACTATATCAAATAAGCCAGACTTAACCACACTCAAGAAAACTTATGACTCAACCTGATTGAATAGGACATTCAGACCTACTTCCATTAAATTTAATTGACAGATAGGATAAAAATGTCCCTTTCCATGTCCATGAAGGTTATGTGAGTCGACAAACAAGATAAAGAGGATTTCTTAGTCATTTTTTTTTTTTTTTAAAGCACAGGGTGGTTTAAAAATTTTAAATACCTAGCAAGCATGAGAGAAATAGGTGATGGATTCAATGTTTTTGAGCGCAACATCAGGAGTTGAAAATGAAAAATGAGATAGAACAAATGAGAGAAATTGGAGTTTTGTAGACAGGGGAGCAGGAAAAATTGTAATTCTGATAATGCATGCAAAAAATTACAGAGGGATGATGTGGAAGAAAACATGTCAGATGATGTTGAAGTATATAGGGTGAGGTGGAGTGAAGGAAGGTGATGTGGAGGTGACGTGGTTGAATGCATGTTTGCTTTCTCATGCTCGCCTGTAAATGTTCTACTAGATTGGAAAAATTTGTTTACCACCTTCGAGGGAACCTTAAGTGGTAAATGGTTTTTCCTCCTTCTAATGTTGGGGTTGATCACAACCATCGATCACCTCGATTGTTGACTTTTCAAAAATACTCTTTGAGGGAACCCTTTGACACAAACCCCATTCACTTTGTGGTATCAGACTCAATTTTAGCGCGACTTTGATTAATACTACAACGTTGCATTTTTAAAGTTTCACACACTTTAATAACTTCTTTCTCTGCTTGGAATTTGTATGGTTTGACCCACTCTTTTTCCAAATTCTATTTTAATATAGCTGGAATCTTTAGGCCTGCAACATTAGGCTTAGAAAAAATAAATTAAAATTTACAAGGCACAAATTTAAAGAGTTCCATAATCCTACTTCCTTTCTTCTCTTCTTCTACTTTTATTTTTGAAACATATATATCTATATATATATTCCATTTTATTTTCTTTCTTTGCATTTTTTTTTTGGAAAATTATTTTTAAGAAAATAAAATAAAATGGGTACAATAGGGCGAATGTAGAGGTGATGTGAGCCGGAGGCCCATCTCAAAGGTTTATTTTCGCAACACAAAGGAATGGCAAGGCTGATGACACAATGAGACAACTGGGCTCACAACTCAGAGGTGATAAGTGCTTCCATTGACAAGAGTGGAGCCCATAAAAAAACTCAACCCGAAGGATGATATCCCATAAGTTCAAGGGGAAGGCTTGCTTCAAAGTGTCACGATGAAGGGATCGAGATGACATGTCCTGAAGATGCCATCCTAGAGGTGCAAAGAGGATCAGGTAAGGAAGCATTGGGATGAAGGGATATGGATGGTGTGTCTCAAAGGTGCATAAAGGCGCAATCGGGGAAGACGGTGGTGATTTGGAACAAGATGATGTGACACTATTGCATCGTTGACTAAACAGAAGATAGGGTTGTGGAGAGGTGTGGCACACCGATCCATGTAAACCTGGAGGAAATAACTTGGTGGTGTAAACACATGGAAATTAAGAAACAATAGAGATGACATGGGTCCAGGTTGTGTTGGTAGATATATGAGACAACTGACCAATTATTGGATGAAAGGGAGAACCACATGACATGTCATCGCAATGTAACGACCCTGGAGCACTTCAGGGTGCATGCAAATATGGAGGAGGGTTGAAAAAGAAATGGGTTGCAATGGAAGTTGAGTCAAAGTGGCAGACCAATGAAGTAAAGTGATGTTTCCTAGGAGTGGTAAGTGACTATATATATTTTCCATTTTCTTTTCTTTCTTTGCATTTTTTTTGGAAAATTATATTTAAGAAAAAAAAAAAATGGCTACAACAGGGTGAATATAGGGGTGGTGTGGGCCAGAGGCCCATCTCAGAGATTTTTTTTCGCAACACAAAGGAATGGCAGGGCTGATGACACAATGAGACAGCTGGGCTCGCAACTCAGAGGTGATAAGTGTTTCCATTGACATGAGTGGAGCCCATACAAAAACTCAACCCGAAGGATGGTATCCTGTAAGTTCAAGGGGAAGGATTGCTTCGAAGTGTCGTGATGAAGGGATCGAGTTGACGTGTCCTAAATATTCCATCCTAGAGGTGCAAAGAGGAGCTGGTAAGGAAGTGTTGGGATGAAGGGATTAGGATGACGTGTCTCGAAGGTGCATAAAGTCGCAATCAAGGAAACATGATGGTGATTTGGAGCAAGATGATGTGGCACTACGACATCGTGGACTAAACAAAAGCTAGGGTTGTAGAGAGGTGTGGCACACCGATCCACGTAAACCTGGAGGTAAGACCTCGATGGTGTAACCACATGGAAATTAAGAAACAAGTGAGATGACATGGGTGTTGATCAGTGGTTGTCATTGATGTCAACCCAAGCAGCACCAGGGGCTAACCCAATATTGCATGGGAATTTTGACCTAAAAATTAATATATTCTGGGTCAATAATTCTTTTGATGGTTTCTACTTGTCGATATGTTTCCGTTGATATATGGCACGCCATGTAATTCTTCACGGTTTGAGAGATATTCATGTTTGAAGTTTGTACCCCTAGTTAGTGGGCTAAAACCCCATGGGGTGGGGGCATGGGTCATTGAAAAGTCATAATTAATATTTTTTATGCTCCTAAAATCCCTCCCACATTCACTTGTTGAAGCCCCTCTCAACTTAAGCATTCATATAAATTGTGATCTTCCTTTCCTCCTTATGCAAGGGATTCGGCCATCTGAAATAGGTCATCTTGGATTTTTCGCTCTAAATTTTTTTTCTATGAAGGTTAAGAAGCTGAAATTTTTATGAGGCGAAGCTGAAATCTTGAGGAAGCTGCAGTAAGATGGGCAATATTTTTGGAGATATGAGCTGTGTAATTCAGGGTTTTTGTAGGCTCCTGAAACTCATCTCAAAGAAGTGACCTTGGTAAATTCGTCATAACTCTATCTCTGAGTATCAGATTGGAATTCCGTAAAAATTGATGGATAGTGCCAAGTATGTGATTTTTTCTTTATCAAATTCAGAAAAAAATGAAGAAAAAGTGACACGTGGCACGCAGTACAAGTGCGCTCTGCTGAAACAGTCCATAATTAGGGCATTGTGAGAGATTGGGTATAACTTTCTCTTCAAGAATCCAAATTGGGTCAGACCTATGGCATTGGAAATATGACTCAGAGGACTACTACAGGACTGAAAATAAAATATTGAGGATCTAAAACGACAGAGATACACCAGATTCAATATCGAGCTCCTAGAAGGCAAGAAAAAGCTAGATCATGTGTTGTCAAGGATTGCAAAGGACCAGAATTTCTACGACAGAAAAGCAAAACAAGGTGCAACAGAGGGTCGCATGACAAGAGTAGCAACCAAGGTGCATAACAACAACAATAAGTTCATCATATGAATTCTTCAAGTGGGCAGCACTGCATACAATCATTGTAAATGTATCACTGTACTTAGTCATTGTAAATACATTATTGTACAAATTGTACTAGTGTCTATCTACCAAGGGTTGAAGAGGCAGTGTTGGGAGGTCTAGGATCACCATTAGGTGATTGTGTCAAAGTTGGGGTTATGGTCTAGTATATATTCTTCTTCTACATCATTCTATATCATTGTAAAGTGGACCATTTTCCCTGGTACGAGAGTCCATTCTTCTTTTATTCTTCTATAGGGTGGTAGGGTGGTGCTAGGGTGAGTTGTCTCTCATTGGGTGTTGGCGCATCTGTTTAGTTGACTACTGAAGAATCTCGGGCATTGGAGCGTCCATCCGGTGGGAGCTGGAGAAGAATGTTTTTCTAGATTCTAGGAAGTTGGAGCTTTATTTTCAATAGGAGTTGAATATTAAAGAATTATTAGAAAAGAATTAGGTGGTTTTTGTCCCGGAGTGGGTTTCCACCTTAAAAACTGTATTCATTTTTGTTCCTCTTGTTTACTTATATCATCGTAAAAACACTGATAATAATTGAATATTGACTAATTCTCTAATTGAAAGGAATCTTTGATTCACCCCCCTCTCAGTATTTCCAACAATTGGTTTAAGAGCTTGGTTCCTTCAATAGAAGTTTAACAAATGGAAGGAGGTCATGGAGCATACCAAGAATGGTGTACCTCTATTCAATGAAAATAATTATGCACTTTGGAAAGGAATAATGGAGTTCTATCTCTTGGTGCAAGGTTACGAAGTATGGGACACTGTTCAGAATGGATTTACATCAATCGTGGATGAACAAGGTAAGAAGAATTTGGTAAATGATGCAAAAGCAAAGAATGTTATTATCAGTGGACTTATTGAATCTACTTATCATAAGGTGTTGGGTTGTAAAACGACCAAAAATGTATGGGACAAGATTGAGAATATATATGTAGGTGACTCAAATGTCAAATAAGCAAAGCTTCAAATCTATAGAGAAAAATTTGAGCAACTCAGAATGAAAGAAGATTACAACATTGTTGCATACTTCCAATATTTTGATGAAATAACCAATACTGTGGAAGGATTGGGAGAGCCAGTTGATGAGAAGACTGTTATATGGAAGATTATTAGGACGTTACCAAGGAGATTCAACCCAAAGGTATCGGTCTTAGAATACAGTGCAAATCTGGACAAACTCAGCAAGGAAGAATTACATGGAGTTCTCATAGCATATGAAATGAGACTTGATGAAGAAAAGGGTACTTCAAATCTAAAAACTGCGTTTTTTGCATCTAAGAAAACCAATAAGGACAAACAACCTTCAATTGAAATGACATGCACCTGTAAGTGTGAAGAAAAGGGAGATGATGGAGAAGGTCTTTCCGATGAAGAATATGCTTACTTTACAAGAAAACTAAAACCTGGTAAGGGAAAATTCAAAGGTAAAATTCCATTGATATGTTTTGGTTGTGGTGAGGTTGGGAATTTCGTAGCAAAATGTCCAAACAAAAGTGATGGAAACTCAAAAGGAAAGAAAGGCTTTAAGAAATTCAACAAGCAAGGAAAAAATAATGGATCCAAAAGGAACTTTCTCTCTAAATAAGATAGCTCCTCATCCGATGAAGAAAGTGACAGCAAATAAGAAGCCAATGAAAAAGTATTGTTTATGGCCAAGCACAATAAACAAGAAGTATCAAACAATGAAGAAGAAGGGTTGACCATAGAATAATTTTATGAGGAGGCAATCAAGCTTATAAAAGAGCTCAATGCTGAGAAGATCCGTTCCAACACTCTTGAAGAAAAAGTTCAAGGTCTCAAAATTGAGGTTGAAGAACACAAATGTATTGAAGAGTCACTTCAAAATAAGTTGGAAGAAAGCAACCAAGAAAGGGAAGCATTAGAAGCTGAAGTAGTCTCGCTACATAAGGAAGTGAAGAAGGGAAAAACTGTCCAAAACTATGCCAACAGCTCAAGGGTATTGGAAGAACTCATTAAAAATCAATGATCTTACAATGACAGAACTGGCCTCGGTTACAAAGAAGAAGAAGCAGGAACTTCTACAACAAAATACAATGAACCTATGAGATCTGACATACATGAAGACTTCCTTGGACAAGATTTGCAAGCACATCCTTGGAAGATGATTCCTCGACGAAGTTTTTCATCCAACTACCAACATATTTTTCATGGCTATTGTTATTCATGTGGAAAATTTGGTCATAAAGCTGTAGAATGTCGCACGTACCCTATGAACCAATACAATTCCAAGAGATTCATCAAATATGAGCGTTCCAGGGCTCAACGAAACATCAATAGATTTGAAAATTTAAGAAATAATATGGAATGTTACAAATTTCAGAACTTTGGACACATAGCCAGAGACTACAGACTTGAAAATCCTTCAGAAGAATTTCGAAGCCACAGAATGAACGAACATGGAAGAAGAAGAAGACTGATACTTGTGATCTCGCTCTCAAGGATCAAAAAAAGAAAGATGTGTGGTATGTTGGCAGCGGTTGTTCAATGCATATGACTGGAGATAGAAGGAAATTTGTATCTTTGAAAGAGAAGAAGGATGGAACCATATCCTTTGGAAATCATGGATCTTCAAATGTTATAGGATCAGGTACCATCACTCATGGAAGCAAAGATGTTATAGCCAAGAATGTTCTATTGGTCGAAAACATGAATCACAATCTGCTCAGTGTTGGACAAATGTGTGATCAAGGACACATAATGCTATTCAACTCCACAAAATGTGAAATCAGGAATGGTAGGTATGGTAAAATTGTGGCTACAGCAAGTCGAGCTCCAAACGACATATATGTTCTGGATGAAGCAACTAAAGCATGTCTACTAGCTAAAGAAGATGAAATTTGGTAATGGCACAAACGAATGGG
>JAXQQM020059072.1:0-41680 GCA_034641835.2 Pinus albicaulis
GGGATGGATCAGAGGTCATCATGAGGATCTGGTAATCGGAGGAACCAGAAATGGAGGGTGGAGTGGAGACCCGCCCATCAGGTGGTTGGGTAGCCACGAATCCTTGCTGAGGGAAAGGATCAGTAAACACAACTGGCTGAGTAGTGGCCACATTAGGGGGAGCGTGAGGGGAGGCATGTTGTCCGCGCAATGTGCCTTGAGACTCCCACATCTGCCGCATCTGTGGTAAAAGGGGACAATCATGGGTGTAATGACCGTAAACACCACAACACGAACAAGGCTTGTTGGTATGAAGAGGCCTGTCCAGCTTGGGCTGAGTACCCTGTTGCTGGTTAGCAGTGTTAGGGTCAAAAACTTGAGGATTGGGTCCATGAGTACCAGGGGCAGATTGATTTGGATTGCCTCTCAGCCTTCTTTGAGAAGAAAGGGGATTAGTCGCACCCTGCTGTGCAAATACTTGCCCTGAAGGGGGCTGTAGGTGCGGCTGCTGGGGTTGAGGAGGCAAGGGAGGTGGAAGCGCATATGCTGGAGGAGCTGGCGCACCAGGCTGCGGATAAGGGTAATGGTTAGGTTGGGCAACATTGAGGTAAGCAGGAGGTTGTGAAAAAGGAGGAGGCATGCCGTATCCTGGGTACATGCTACCGGGAGGGGGAAGAGTGCTAGAGGTGCTGGCCCCTTCATGAGGGAGACCGTAGCCCATAGGAGGTTGAGCATACGGATGGGAAAGGGCTCCAACGATACCGTCGGCGGAATGAGATGCCCCCGGGGCGTTAGCGCCACCGGGCCTGGGGAGGTCAGGAAGGACGGTATAAACATAACCAGACTGGGCGTAGATCAAGTCATATTTCAAGGCTATTTGGAGGGCGGCTTCTTCGGTTTGAGGGAAATGGGAGGCGACATCTTTGCCGATGGGAGCTAGGAGAGAGCGAAGGAACCAGTCCATATAGATCTGATCTTCGAAGGGGGGAGCTCGACATAAGCTGCGTCTACGTCGCCATTCCTGAACATGGGTGGAAAGGCGGGTCAAAGATGTTTACTTAAAGGAAGTCAAGAGCTCCATATCGGTATCGTATCGGAGAGGGAGCTGGAAGTAAGATAAAAAGGTTTGGGCAATGGTCGCAAAGGTGGTATGGGAAGAGGTGGCTTGGTCGACATACCATTTAGAAGCTTCGCCGGTAAGCGTGCGTTGGAACAAACGAAGACGGATGGAGTCATCGGTAATGGAATTGGAGGAACACCACATGTGGAAAGATCGAACATGATTGGTTCGATCTTCTCCAGCAAGGCCTTCGAACTTAGGGATGTCGGAGGGGAGCTTGGTTGGCATAGCGGGCCAACCAACATCGTGGCGGATAGGGTCATTGATCAACTGATTGAAATCGGGGAGGCTGAGGCCTGCAATGTACGGCAGCAAGGGTATGGCCGAGGTAGTTCCTGTGGCGGTTCCGCTAGTAGTGGTTCCGGCATTAGGGCCTGGAGCACCGCTAACGTTAAGCCCTGGACCAGACATAGTGAAGGTGGCAGGGGGATAACCAGGAGGAGAAGGAGAACCCAATGAATCAGGAGAGGAGTCAGAGTGCGGACTCGGAGGGGGACTGGCTCGACGATGGCGGGACGGAGCAGGTCGATCGACCGGAAACTGAGGGTGAAGGCCAAGAAGTCTCCGGGAAAGGCGCCTTGGGGGTGCAATGATGACGGGAAGAAGGAAACCGACAAGGGAAAAAAGGGACAGAATCAAGTGAGGTCAAGGGCAGAAAATGTGCAGTGACAATTGATTTTAGAGTCTTTGCCAGGCGGTGTTAACCAGGCGCTTCTTCACTTAGGGTCAGTGTGTGGTGTGCGTTAATTTTAATTTTTAAAACCCTTTTCGTTTTGAGAGCAAGAAAAAAGTGTGTTGCGTAACTGAAAAGAAATCTGCATAGAACAGTATATAATGCTGAAATAACAGAAAATTAACAGGTACTATTGCATCTATCTAACCCAAGGAGGCGGGTCCCTCAAAACTAGTCTAAAAAAGGGAAAAAATCTAGTCAAAACACACTGAAAAGAGGCCAATAGATCTAAGGTCGGGAGGGACAAGGATCTAAAGGATAAAGCTGCTGAAAAGAGGTGCAGATCACAGCCAAGAGACAGAGGCAAGGTGGCTGGAAAAAGGGAGGAAATCAACAAAAAGCGGAAAGGACAGGGAGGAGGTCCTAAAGAGAGGTCCAAACAAAACGACAAGAGGTGATTTGAAAGGAAGAAAGGTTGATTTAAAGGGATCTGAAGAGGAGGTTTCAGATCTGAAAAAGGGAAGGCTGAAACTCTGAAAAACAGACGGCTGAAACAGCTAAAACTCTTCCACAAAAAGTGGAGGGTACTGAAGTCCTAGGGGGCTAGGTTCCCACTTATATGAGTAAAAATAGATCAGAACTAGGTCAAAGCGGGCTGAGATAGAGGCTGGAAAACCCTGACAGGAGCTTCAGCAAAACCCAGAAAAATTGCAGAAAAACCACTGAAAAAATGGCAGGTCGCAGGTTCTGACCTGTTTTCAGTGCAGGTCACAGAAACTGGGCAGAAAAGTGCGACCTGGAGCTCCAGGTCGCAGTTTTTGGGCTAAAAAGTGCGACCTCCCGTTTCGGTTGTCTCGGCGGAAGATTTTCGGAAAAGTTGCCGTCTCAGTTGCGGCTGGTGTCGCTTACCTGCGCAATAGGGCCAGAAACACACAGAAGTTAAAAATTTTAATGTTTTAGGGTTTTATGTGAGAAAAACAACATAAAAATAGGAAAAATAAATAGCTGAAAAGAAACCCTAGGGTCTGAAGTAGCTGGATATGCAGGAATATGAAAAACGACAGCGGTCGTAATTTAAAACTCGTGTGGAGTCGCCATTTGTTAGTATGAATCCTTTGTCAAAGTGTACGAAAAAGGACCACTTTAGCTACGCATAACTAATAGCCCTAACAACAAAAGTGGCTGCCAATATCTTCAGATCTGCGGTTAGTTGAACATAAAAGAGCTGCAAAAACCAGATCTATGCATGGAAAGACATTAAGCATAAAAAACAAGGGTTTGCTCCATATACCAATAGACAAGACAAGAACAATTTTTGAAAGAATTTTTATATTAATTGGGCACCTGGGAGGAAAACAAGAAGGCGTATCCAATTCTCCTCGGTGGGATGGGTTCTTGGAAGTCCTCAGCACTTCAGATCTAAGATTTCTCTCTCTTGTTGGTGTAGAAAACCCAATGCAAAGAATAGAGCTCAATGGGAGCTCACACAACAAATGATGGAAAAATGTGACCAAGTGTATAGATCCAGAGTGATCTAATAGGCAACAAAAGGTGAAGAATGGTAGGAAAAACCCTCCTATTTATAACAAAATATTGGGTCATTCTAGGTCTTGGTGCATGATTAAAATAATGTTAACCAAATCTAGATCCACCTTTTATGGAATATTTTATTATATTTGTTGGAGGGAAAAGGTATTTGACTTGGGTCAAATCCCTTGATTTGTCAAAAATAAATAAATAAATGATTTATTTATCTTTTTAAGGAAGCGGTTAGAATATAATCAAATAAATAATGATTTATTTAATTATTTGTGGGTGATTTGGTCATATTTAACAAGGAATATTATCTAAATAAGATTTAAATAATTATTCCTAGAAAATAATAAGATAAATAAGGTTTATCTAATTAATTTCTTTGTTTTTGGGTTAAACATGACTGGGAATAATAATTAAATTATGGTTTAATTAATTATTCCATGAGGAAAATTAAACAAAATGGGTTTGTTTAATATTTCCTTTTGGGGTTTCCTGTTTTGACCATAAACAACCTAATAAATGTGGTTTATTAAGTTATTTTGCATAGTGAAAGCAATTTTACTTAGGGTAAAATTGGTCTTACATGGTGTACTTGGGTCCATCTAATGATAATAGGTTAGATGACCAAAAAATGGTGTAACAATTACCATTTTAAGCATGTATGAGTCATCATTATGCCATGAGTTTCCATCAAACTTCAAAATCTTTCCCAATTCAGTCATTTGTCATTCTCTGCTCCCTCTTTGCATGTTATTGAGCTTTGGAGAGCTATTTCAATAAAGCCAAGCTATGGCTAGTATTTTCAAAGGTTTGCAGGTATCACTGACCAAGCAAGGCAGAGAAGACATTAAAGAACCATGGCTGTAAAGAGCAAGACCAACAAAGGTGGCCATTGTCTTAGATATGAGCCATCAGACATGAACTTGATAAATGAAAACCCAACAACTTCAAAAGTTTTTAGAAGAACAAGGTGTTTGCAGTTTTTTCAAAGATTACAAGGATGCCATGTACAGGTTTCTAAAGAATTTGCCCTAAATTTCAATGGAACAACTACAAAAGTGGAAATTTTGAACCTCACTATAACACCAGAGACCATTGCAGCAGCAACAGGGATTCCAAGAGGAAAATAAAAATGGTTCAAAGGTTTCAAATTCAACATGCAGGAATGTAAAGAATTTATCAAGCCAGAACATAGTGAGGTTGATCTTACAAATTCCATTCCAAGGAGATGCATGAAAGATAATTTCTCAAAGCTATAGCTTATCATTCAAAAATATTTCACTTGTGAAGGGAGATATCATAAAGTTTATTCTTACCACTTCAAGATTCTTCTACATTTTGTTGGTAATATATCTCTTGATATACCTTTTTATTTATACAGAAGCTTAGCAAAAATGGCAGATAAAGTTCAAGCTAAATTTGAAGTAAGTGAAACCTCACTTTTTCATCATGGTTTAATAAAATTGCTGGTTTTAGATGAGTTAAAAAGACTAGGCAGAGACTGGTCTTCTTTTGTGTTTGTTAGTGGTTTTGAAGTGGATACCATTAGCCCTAAAAGAACTCCTAAACCTAGAGGTATACCATCACCTTCATTGGCAGAACAAAGTGAACCAGTAATCACGGAAACAGAGCAATTGTAGAAACTTGATACACCTATTGTTTCACCTGGAAAAAAAAAGTCAACTATGAGAAAACCTGCAAAACAAGAGCCAAATGCGAGTAAACATGGCAGCAAAAGGATTACAAGGATCCAAACAGTGGCTAAATGTAGCTTTTAACCCTATACAGAAATGATCTACAAACGAATCTTAAAAACATAAAATAAACAATAGCGAGAGCATAAAACATAAATCAAATATACACAGAGATTTTCCACTGGATCCCAAATCAGGACAACCAGCTTGATTTTTCATTATATTCCTTTTAGTGTTACAAAACATATATATACATTCCAAAGCATATATAAACCCCAATCCATTAACCTTGGATTAGAACATAGCCGTAGTTCCCTTGACTGGATCTACAAAATACCAGGGGCCGAAAACCATCATGCCCCAAAACCATGTGCAAACCCATGCAAAAAACCATGGGTGGGTCCGTCCACCGAATAATAGGGTCCAATTTTTTTTTTTCCTGGGGTGCTGCCGCCCCCCCTGTGACCCCCCTATTGCGCCTAATGCAACGTACAAGGTATACAGTCGCCCCCCCTGTGACACCCCCACGCATGACTAGTTGTGGAAAGAATATAACAGATACCCAACACTAAAGGAAATTTAGAAGAAATTCTACATGCTATTGATATTGAAGAGACTTCCATAGTCCAAGCTGAGGATATGAATGAGGGAGGAAAGAAGCTCAGGAAGGCTAAATCAGCAAAGAAGTTAGAGTTTGAAGGTGAGGATGCAAGTTTTATGTTTCAGGCTAGTAAACCCATGACAAGACATGCTAGAAAACTCTTGGAGAGTAGTAAAGAAGTTCAGAAGGTCACTGACATTATCTAGCCACCACCAAGTATCATTGACCTATCATCACCTGCAAAAGAAGATCCAGTCATCAAGCAAAAGAAAGGAAAGGAGAAAATTATTGAAAAAATAGAGTTTGAGGTCCTTGAGGAACAATTGAAGTTAGAAAATCATGAAATAACAATCATGAAGAAAGAAGCAAGGAAACATAATGTACAAAAAGTGCAGTTTGAGAAAATGAAAGAGATTTGGGAAGAGAAGGTTGATAGTGTGTCAAAGACCTTAGATGATACACATCAACTAATCAAATGAACTATGCCATTGAGGAAAGAGGTGAAGTATGCTAGAATAATGAACCTTCACTTGAACTATAGCAATAGAAAGCTGAAGCACCAAGTTAAAGACCTCCAAGAGTAGTTAGAATTGATCCATGAGGAGCTGGAGAAGAAGGGTTTAAAGATGAATGTAGTTGAGGAAACTATAGCTCAACGCATCATTATGAAGAGGAAACACCTCAAGTCTCTTAAGTTGAGTTTGTTTATGTTTTTAGAGGTCAATGGCATGTTGAAAACCAAATTTGTATAGCTGGAAGGTACCTTTTTGAAACAATATCAAATATGGAAATTACATAGTTTTCCATAGTTTCGTAGCGTTTCCTAGGCTTGAAGCCAGGAAAATGCTATGAAACTACCATGCTTTTGTAGCGAGATGTTTTGAAGGTTTCTGAGCAGGTTTAAGAGTATTTTTGGACAGGTGGACACATTCAACAGGTCAAGGGACCTTGCCAGCAATCATCCATGACTTGAAGACCATGAAATGGAGACAACTCATCAGCTGAAGCATTCGTTGAAGATAGGGTCGTATTTCCCTGAAAAATAGGGTTTGGTTCCATATGTTGAGGAGAATATTTAAGATGTCAACTAGTGATGAGTTCTATCATAGCCTACTCGAACATGTGAAGCATTAGTTGTCAGATATGTAACTGTTTTAAGAGATAAGGTAGTTTGATGTAATAAATAGGAATTTGAGTCCTATTAGGAAAAGGACTATTTTAGAGTGTAGCTGTCATTTTCTGATTAAAGCACATGTTTTAATGTTATGAAAGGTGTCATAGAAAGAGTTTGATGAATCTATCCAAGAGGCAGATCATCTCTGATGTAAGAAGGTCGATTAAAGGGAAAATTATCGAAATTGTAAGGGGTTGGATATTTTTTGCACTATTGCAACTTTATGTAATTTGAATGATATCATTAATACAAAGGATTTTTTCTTGACAGACCTGAGATTCTCATGGATTTTTTAATGCTTTTCTGATCTATATTTTTATGTGTACTACTTGCAGTGGATTTCATCTTTATTACTCAGAATTCATATGTGTATGCTCTAACTTCCTTTATTGATGAAATGGCTGTGTTGCTCTATGTTCTATGTGTGATTTACCTTTGCTAAAAACTCTTACCTACCTCAGCTTCCATGTCAAGGGACCTTTCCAGTGAACCTACTGATTTGTTGACTCCATAAGCCAAATGGTTGCAGACTTGTACTCTTTTCAACATACATACGTCACAATCAAGTTATTTTTCAAATAGAGTTAGCCATATAGTTTCATCATTATCTAATATCATAAACCCCTTTAAGAGAGCCCTCTCAGACTGAGGAGGCTAAGCTTCAGTCACAAGCTGGTTTGAAAGAGTTGCATAGAGTTGCCTGATTAGCAGCCAATCAAGTGCAATTTTGTGATAACATTTTGGTGTGTCTGCCGGGAGTCTGAAGATATACATTTCCCGAAAATTCTGAAGCTAAACTCTTGAAGGTAGCAAGAGCTCAGAATTTGTTCGAGACTACAACTACCTTGGCAACTCCATTGTTGAAGAACTCAAAATTTCATAGATTCATGGTGATTCCACTGGACATATGAAGAACTCAGATGCTGCCATTCTTGTTTAAAGGTATGCATGTATAGATTTTTCAAATATTTATGGCTTCCCAAATCCTTTTCCCAAAGATGCATATTTTTTAAGGAATGGTCCAAAATTTAATGGGGAAGATTTGAGTTTGACCTTGAAGTATATATCAGATTTCTGTGACTTTACTGAGCTTCTTAGAGTCAGAAATGAAGATATTTTCATCATATTGTTCTATGATTCATTTCAAGGGAAATGTAAACATTGGATTGAAAGATTTCCTATCAGATCTATTAAGTCATTTGTTGAGTTTTGACTTATTTTTGTGGAAACATGGATGGAAAGAACAGAGTTGGTGGCAGAATCTCCTTCCATTCAAGGTTTTAAACAATGGAATGATGATCAAACTAATGAGGAAGTGGATGAAAATTTTTCTTTTTTTTTTCTTCTTATTTAAAGTCATTTGAGTGCAAGTCGAAGATAAGGTTCACTTTTTGGATGAAGTTGCTAAGAAAATTGAGAAAGACATTGAAGTTTTAGAAGACCAAATTCAATCCTATAGTATTCATGATCAAGATCAATCTTTTCAAAAGTTTTTCATGCCAGAATACAAAGAGAGGGTGCTGCTGCCTTTCTCTTTTGAGATTAAGGAAGAATACCCTGTTTTTGAAAATCAATTTGATAGCACACAACTGAAATCTTGTGTTGTTGAGAAAAGCATATATGAGTTGTCCAAAGCTGCAGAATGTCTTGAGAATCATCAAACATATTATGTCTTCTATGATCCTATAGCTGACTACATGGAAGAGTTCTACAATCCAAATTTCCAGTTATATTTTCATTATGAAGATCAGATACATATTATGTTGCCTTGGTCATTTCAATATCCTTATTACTTTTGGTTCAAGCGCAGTCAAGCGGTTCAAGTGTCAGATTAGATCAATGACTGGCCTCGTTGGAAGTTTCATGTTGCTTGAATCAAACATGAAGATTGCAGTTGTTAGGGTAGGTAGGAGCGTGTGTGAATAAGCTCAAGTAGACTAAGCATCTTTTTAGTATGTATAGATTTGGTTTTTCAATAGTAATAATCAAGCTTGAGCCCGAGGAGAAGGCCATAAGATCTTGGCGAAGTTTTCATAAATTTCAGAGTTTTTATTTCGAAGAAGATGGATGGCACTGGAACTACAGGTTCTTTGGTGTACCACAGGGGCACACCATCCCAAGTGGAGCCACTGTTATCACTCATAATTTTGTGAGTCATTACTTGAAATGGTCATACAGTTCACTCCTCAAAAGGGTAAGGTCTCCTTAAACCTTTTTCAAGTTGGCATAGGAAATTTCATTTTTTCATATTTAACCTATCCTAAGTTTCAATACCACCCTCATTTCATCTCAAAACCACCTCCATATAGGTCACATCATGTTCCATCAGTCATCATTTTCTAACATATTTCATTTCCCAAGCTTACAACTCTGAAAAAAGTCATTTTAGCTAAGAATCCCTACTTTCGTAGCAAAATACACAGAGAAAATGCACTATTCGCTACAAAACTGCTAATACTTTCGTAGCAAAACTGCCCAAAAATACACTAGGTACGCTATGAAAGGAAGGATTCTTGTCTGTCTTGTGCTAGGTGTCAGTAAATGATTAAAAGGGATATGGTAGATGCCATTCAAGTTAGTTAGGGTTAATATCAAGGTACAATGGTCATGGCTGAAGTCATTATTACCATTTTAAGCATGTATGAGTCTTCATTATGCCATGAGTTTTCATCGAACTTCAAAATCTTTCTCAATTCAGTCATTTGTCATTGTCTGCTCCCTCTTTGCATGTTATTGAGCTCTGGAGAGCTATTTCACTGAAGCCAAGCTGTGGCTGGTATTTTCAAAGGTTTGCAGGTATCAATGATCAAGCGAGGCAGAGAAGACATTAAAGAACCATGGCTGCAAAGAGGAATACAAACAAAGGTGGCCACTATCTTAGATATGAGCCATCAGACATGAACATGATAAATGAAGACCCAACATCTTCAGAAGTTTTCAGAAGAACAGGGTGTTTTCATTCTTGTCAAATATTGCAAGGATTCCATGTATAGGTTTCTAAATAATTTTCCCTAAATTTCAATGGAACAACTACAAAAGTGGGAATGTTGAACCTCACTATAACACCAGAGACCATTGCAGCAGCAACAGGGATTCCAAGAGGACAATAAAAATGGTTCAAAGGTTTCAAATTCAACATGCAAGAATGTAAAGAATTTATCAAGCCAGAACATAGTGAGGTTGACCTTACAAATGCCATTCAAAGGAGCTACATGAAAGATAATTTCTCAAAGCTACTACTTATCATTCAGAAATATTTTACTTGTGAAGGGAGATATCATAAATTTTATTCTTACCACTTCAAGCTTCTTCTACATTTTGTTGGTAAGATATCTCTTGATATACCTTTTTATTTATACAAAATCTTAGCAAAAATGGCAGATAAAGTTCAAGCTAAATCTGAAGGAAGTGAAACCTCACTTTTTCATCATGGTTTATTAAAATCGCTGGTTTTAGATGAGTTAAAAAGACTAGGCAAAGACTAGTCTTCTTTTCTGTTTGTTAGTGGTTTTGAAGTGGATACCATTAGCCCTAAAAGAACTCCTAAAACTAAAGGTATACCATCACCTTCAGTGGCAGAACAAAGTGAACTAGTAGGGGCAGAGAAAAGTGAACCAGTAATCATGGAAACAGAGCAATTGCAGAAACATGATACACCTGTTGTTTCACCTACAAAACAAAAGTCAACTATGAGCAAACCTGCAAAACAAGAGACAACTATGAGTAAACATGGCAGAAAAAGGATTACAAGGAGCCCAATAGTGGCTAAAGGAAATTTAGAAGACATTCTACATGCTATTGATATTGAAGAGACTCCCATTGTCCAAGATGAGGGTATAGATGAGGGAGGAAAGAAGCTCAAGAAAGCTAAATCAACAGAGAAGTTAGAGTTTGAAGGTAAGGATGTGGGCTTTATGTTTCAGGCTAGGAAACCCATGACAAGACATGCTAGAAAAATCTTGGAGAGCAATAAAGAAGTTCAAAAGGTCAGTGAAATTATCCAACCACCACCAATTATCATTGACCTATCATCACCTGCAAAAGAAGATCCAATCATCAAGCAAAAGAAAGGAAAGGAGAAAATTATTAAAAAAACAGAGTTTGAGGTCCTTGGTGAACAGTTGAAGTTAGAAAATCATGAAATAGTAGTCATGAAGAAAGAAGAAAGGAAACATAATGTACAAAAAGTGCAGTTTGAGAAAATGAAAGAGATTTGGGAAGAGCAGGCTGATAGTGTGTCAAAGACCTTAAATGATACACATCAACTAATAAAATGGACTATGCCATTGAGGAAAGAGGTGAAGCATGTTAGAAGAATGAATCTTCACTTGAAATCTAGCAACATAAAGCTGAAGGACCAAGTTAAAGACCTCCAAGAGCAGTTAGAATTGATCCATGAGGAGCTGGAGAAGAAGACATTAAAAATGACTGTAGTTGAGGAACCTATAGCTCAACTCATCATTAATGAAGAGGAAACACCTCAAGGCTCTTAAGTTGAGTTTGTTTATGTTTTGAGAGGTCAATGGCATGTTGAAAACCAAATTTGTACAGATGGAAGGTACCTTTTTGAAACAAGATCAAAATCTGGAAATTACACAATTTTCCACAGTTTCGTAGCATTTCCTAGGCTTGAAGCCATGAAAATGCTACAAAATTTTTTGTAGCTTTCTTTTTGCTTCTAAAACTATTTTTTGCAGCTTTCAAGGAGAGGAAATGGTAGTGATGATGTGTCAGGTCATGATGGACACCATGCAAGAGAAAATAAGCAAAAATTTTGATTGCAAAAGTCATTTTTTGTACGCTACAAAACAACCATGCTTTTGTAGCGAGTTGTTTTGAAGGTTTTTGAGTAGGTTTAAGAGAAATTTTAGATAGGTGGACACATTTAACAGGTCAAGGGACCTTGCTAGCAATCATCCATGACTTGAAGACCATGAAATTGAGACAACTCATTAGCTGAAGCATTCGTTGAAGGTAGGGTCGTATTTCACTGAAAAATAGGGTTTGGTTCCGTATGTTGAGGAGAATATCTAAGATGTCAAGTAGCGATGAGTTATATCATAGCCTATTCGAACATGTGAAGCATTATTTTTCAAATATGTAATTGTTTTAAGAGATAAGGTAGTTTGATGTAATAAATAGGAATTTGAGTCCTATTAGGAAAATGACTGTTTTAGAGTGTAGCTGTCATTTTCTGATTAAAGCACGTGTTTTACTATTATGCAAGGTGTCATAGGAAGAGTTCGATGAATCTAGCCAAGAGGCAGATCATCTCAGATATAAGAAGGTCTATTAAAGGGCACATTATCGAAATTGTAATGGGTTGGAATTTATTTGCACTACTGCAGCTTTATGTAATTTGACTGATATCGGTAATACATAGGACTTTTAATTCTCATGGATTTTTTAATGCTTTTCTGATCTATATTTTTATGTGTACTACTTGCAGTGGATTTCATCTTTGTTACTCAGAATTCATATGTGTATGCTTTGACTTCCTTTATTGATGAAATGGTTGTGTTGCTCTATGTTCTATGTGTGATTTAACTTTGTTAAAAACTCTTACCTGCCTCAACTTCCATGTCAAGAGAAATTTCCACTAAACCTACTAATTTTTTGACTCCATAAGCCCAATGGTTGCAGACTTGTACTCTTTTCAACCTACATACATCACAATCAAGTTATTTTTCAAATAGAGTTAGTCATCTAGTTTCATCATTATCTAATATCATAAACCCCTTTTAGAGAGACCTCTCAGACTGAAGAGGCTAAGCTTTAGTCACAAGATGGTTTGAAACAGTCACATAGAGTTGCTTGATTAGTAGCCAATCAGGTGCAATTTTGTGATAACAAAACATATCACATATGGTTAGCTCAAAACACAACCATCATAAATCAAAATCATGAATGACATGAAATCATCATAAACCATAATCATAAATCACATGTAACCATCATAAGTTAGAATCACAGATCATATGCATAATAAAACTGAAATAATACCGATACTTATCCTTCATCGACCCTTACTTATTCCTTTGTTCTTTTGTACCCACACCAAATCAATTTCCACACCTGGCAAGCACCCAATTCCCTTGCTTCTCTTCAATCACGTACACATACACAATGTACATCTCAACACATACATCCACACACGACGTACAACACCACACAATACATACATCTACACGTGATATACATAATGACACATATACCTACACCTGGTGTACACCACAACACAATACATTCACATACATCTGGTGTACAACTCAACAAATACACCTACACCCAGTGTACAACACAACACAATACATATGTCACGATGCCACGACTACAAAATGCACATACATAGTACCGCATTCCCACAACACATCATGTACGACATGCATACACTACCACATGTACACTAGTACCATATGTACAACATGTACGTCGTATGACCTCTACATAGCACCACCTGCACAACGAGTGCAAAACATCACATGTGCACAACACCATTTGCACAACGTGTACACAACACCACATGTACAGTGCACCACCTATACAACGTGTACACAAAACCACATGTACATAGCACCACATGCACGATATGTACACGATACCACATGTACACAACATCACATGCATGACTTGTACACGACACCACCCACACATAACACCACATGTACACCATGTACACAACACCACATGTACAATCATGCACACAACACTATATGTACATAGTACCACATGTACACCATGCACACAACACCATATGTGCATAGGACTACATATACAACATGTACATAGCACTATATGTACACAATGCCACATTTCCAACATGTGCACAACACCAAATGCACCCAACACTGCATATCCAACATGGGCATGATATGATACGTACATAGCACCGCATATCCAACATGTACATAGCACCATCCATACCTAGCACTACGTATGAAATATACACACAACAACATATATACACAGTAGTACTACACATCTAGATACCACACACTGACTCCACAAAGAAACCTTGCTTGTAGTGTCTTTCCAATATCCATGCTTACCCTAGCATGCCACAAATCACATTGTTTTCATTCCACTGATGTACCCCTCAGCATTACCTGCCATAACATATACATATACATAGTATAATTGCATAACAAAATTTTTTACCCACATGATAATAATCTTGTAGATCTGTTAGGGTTATTCTTGCCACTTGATTCCTCATAAGCCAAGAAGCTCTTCATGTCATTCAATTGCATAAAATCATTCCTACAAAATAATGATTCCTGATGACCCTGTCAGACAACGACATACATACATACATACATACATACATACATACAAACACACACACACACACACACACACACACATATATAAACATTAGCATAAAATAATCATGATCTATGACGACCCTATTAGACAATTGCATACGTACATACATATATACATATAAACATTTAGCGTAATACAACCATGATCCATGAAGACCCTGTCAGACACGACATACATACATACATACATGTATACATTTATAAACACCAACATAATCATGATCACATCATAATTACCAAATAGCATTAGGTCAAGGTTAAGAGAACTTCCTTTATCTGTGCACAACGTACACAACATTGAGAACAACAGTTCCTTATATAGCCAAGGCATCTAACATCTCATATCCATTTTCTTTACCTTTTCTGTTCCCTTTCTCATGTCTATACTTCCATTGTCCATTTACCACAATGGACCCAACCAGTCCAACCGACTATCATATTCTTACCTAGTACATACATAGTACCACATTTCCACAACACAACATGTATGACATGCACACAATACCATGTGTACACTAGTACCATATGTACAACATGTATGTCATATGACCTGTACATAGCACCACCTGCACAACGTGTGCACAACATCACATGTACATGACACCACTTTCACAATTTGAACACAATGCCACATGTACACTGCACCACCTATACAACGTGTCCATAACACCACATGTACATAGCACCACATGCACGACATGTACACGAAACCACATGTACACAACATCACATGCATGACTTGCAGACAACACCACTCGCACACAACACCACATGTACACCATGTACACAACAACACATGTACAATCATGCACACAACACCATATGTACATAATACCACATGTACAACATGCAAAAAACACCATATGTGCATAGAACTGAATATACAACATGTACATAACACTATATGTACACAACACCACATATCAAACATGCGCACAACACCAAATGCACACAACATTGCATGTCCAACATCCGCATGATACGATATGTAGACAACACTGCATATCTAACATGTACATAACACCATATATACCTAGCACAGCATATGAAATATACACACAAAAACATATATACACAATAGTACTACACATCCAGATACCACACACTGACTCCACAAACAAACCTTGCTTCTAGTGTCTTTCCACTATCCATGCTTATCCTAGCATGCCGCAAATCACATTGTTTTCATTCCACTGATGTACCCCTCAGAATTACCTACCATAACATAGACATATACATAGCATAATTGCATAATATCAATTCATACCCACATGATACTAACCTTGTAGATATGTCAGGGTTATTCTTCCCACTTGATTCCTCATAAGCCAAGAAACTCTTCCTGAAATTCACCTGCATAAGCGATCATTCCTCCAAAAGAATGATTCCTAATGACCCTGTTAGACAACGACATACATAAATACATATATATACATATAAACATTAGCATAAAATAATCATGATCTCTGACGACCATGTTAGACAACTGCATACGTACATACATATATATATAAACATCTAGCGTAATACAACCATGATCGATGATGACCTTGTCAGACACGACATACATACAAACATACATGTATACATATATAAACACCAACATAATCATGATCACATCATAATTACCAAATAGCATTTGGTTAAGGTTAAGAGAACTTCCTTTATCCACGCACAACGTACACAACATTGAGAACAACAGTTCCCGACATAGCCAAGGCATATAACACCTCATATCCATTTTCTTTACCTTTTATGTTGCCTTTCTCATGTCTATACTTCCACCATCCATTTACCAAAATTTATCTGAAAATGGGTGGATAAATTGAAATTCTTATGTGCAAGCACCTCCCGCTCAGTTAAAAAAATAAAAGATCTTGCTTATACATGACTGTGCAGAATTTTATACTTGAAAACATGTGTATGTTTTTTAACTGTTTAAGTGCTTTAAGAAAATTTGTTTTTTCTGAAATTAAGCATGTGAAAAAACCATAAAGTGCAGAAAATAAGCATCAACACATAACAAAAAATTTAATATAGGATTTCACCCGAATATCGTGGGCTACGTCTCCTTGAGATATGGTCAACTTACTTGGCTCTTTGGGATTATTATGGAAAATATATTTTACAAGTTACAAACTCAAATCCGATGGTTATCTAAACTGAACCAATGGGTTTAGAATACCATCATACCCCTGGAATGGCTGTCATCACTCTGAAGAAAGAACTAGGTTCCTTTAGACTTGATTTCTATTGTCGGTGCCTTAAGCTTCCTTGAGCGTCACTATGGAAATAACTCCTTAATAAATCCTTTTATGTCCCTGAAAAATCACCTACTGTCCCCAGCATACATCAGACCTCCAAAATATACTGATAATTTTCTCAAAATGAGCTCTGCATCCCCAATCTAGGCCTCCATCCACTGCTGGCCCTGGGCTTCCTGAAACTTCCCTGTGGCTTCTTGACCTTTATAAGTCTCCAAATGACTATAAAATTCCCTTCAATGGATTCAAAATGTGAAAAATAGTCAGGATAGACTATTCATTTGCATAAATTGGCCTTCGGTTGCTTCGGTTACACCTCCAACACTTGGTGGCACCCCTTGGCTCTAGGTTCACTGAAAAATTCTCTGAAGAATATCTGCCTTCATAAGTCCTCAAAAGCTTCTGAAAATCCATCCATTGGATTCATAAGGTTCAAAATAGTTGAAATAGACTATTTTTTTGCTGAGAATGGATATTGGCTGCTCTAGATAGGCCTCATTCTCCTGTTGGCACCGGTGGCCCTAGTGGTCCCTGGAAATTACCTGAAGCACATCAGCCTTCAGAAGACCTCTACTAGCTCTGTAAACCACACCATTAGTTCCATAATGTTTGAAACATCTAAAAATGACTATTGGTTCACTGAATAAGGCCTCTAGCTGCTCTGACTAGGCCTCTTTCTGTTGTTGGATCCTAGTGGCCCTAGTGGACCCTAGAACTTCTTTGAAGATAAAACTCATTCAGAAGTTCTTTGGTGGCTCTGAAAACATCACCGATGAGCTTTTAGTTTCCAAGAAATTTGAAATTGACTATTCACACTCTCAGAATGGTCGAATCTAGCTCAAGATAGAGCCTAAACAAAATTTGTCCAGTGACACCTAAATCAGCTCCACTAAAAATGGAGCAACTCCACTTAACTGAAGATAAAATTGCCAACCACCCTAAATTTGGGGTGCGCTCCATATTCTTTGCTAAATTTTAACCGTAGCATTTAACTCTAACCATTGGGGTGGCCACATGGCCCTCATACCCCGCGTTCTTCATAAAAGTTAACGAAACCTGCGTGGATATAACGGTAATCATAACCGTTGCATGTGAATGTTGTTGGATGAACTGTCGGGGTCGTGGTTGGAGGTTTAACATGAACCACTCATAAAAACCATGCCATGTGAACATAATTAATGCCAACGGTTAAGGTTGATGCTGGAGGCTTAGCCCTTGGATCTTGGGCGGAGACCATATGGGGAGGGGCTGGCCCCTCCGCTCTACCGTATTCAAAACACTTGAACAATAAATAAAACCCGCAGAATCATAGGTTAAGAAAAAATAGTAGAGTAGATGGTTAAGGTGCCCGCGTGTAGTGCAGGAGGTCTCAGGGTCAAGCCCCGGGGACCCAACAAAATTTTTCCACACTGTTCCTGGGCTACGTGGTGGCCTCCGGACCTACCACGTGGTAGTCTCTGATTGGCCGAAAAAACCACGTACAACCAATTCTCCAGTAGTATCATGACACTTGTCAACATCCAGTTCGCCTAGAAGGAATATTGTGAAGAATATTCCAAGGAATATTCTAGGAATATTTTTTTTTTGAATTTTCAAAACCTAGTCAAACCTGGTCAAAGGTCGAAAATTGTAATTTACTGGACTTTTCAAATCGCGATAACTTATTCATACAGTGTCAGTTTTTCGAACCGTTCACAGCACTGGAATCAGGAAGACGAGATATATCTGGTCGGTCATGTTCGACACACTTTTGAATGCTTTGAAATTTGAGCTATCACTTAGGTCCTTGATCTAAATCTGATCAACAATGGACCCAACCTGTCCAACCGACTGTCATATTCTTACCTAGTACACACATAGTACCGAATTCCCACAACACAACATGTATGACATGCACACAATACCACATGTACACTAGTACCATATGTACAACATGTGTATCGTATGACCTGTACATAGCACCACCTGCACAACGTGGGCACAACATCACATGTACATGACACCACTTGCACAACGTGTACACAAAGCCACATGTACATTGCACCACATATTGTACATTGTGTACACTGTTAAGTCCCTATATTAATAGTGTAGTCCCTTATTATGTTAACGTAGCCCTCCTTATTGTTATTGTTGTACCCCCTGTAACCCCCATGTTGTTATTATTGTGCCCTTACATTATTATTGTTAGGTCGGCTAGGATTACATTATGGCCCCAAGGACTCCTATATATAGAAGGAGGTTTTGGTCATTTGTATCATCCAAGAATTGTTCATTCATGTAATGTATTGGATGTTTCCCCCTCGAAGTGGCTTATTTCTAAGCTGTTGATATCTCTTTTCTTCTATTTTTGGAGCTGGTTTCACAACATTTGGTATCAGAGCTTTGGATTCTAGGGTTTTGCTGCTCCAAACAGGTCATCATGGATTTTCACTATAAATTTTTTATATGAAGGTTCAGAAGCTAAAATTTTTAGAGCACGAAGCCGAAATCCTGACGAACATTGTCACCAAATTTCAGAGCTTGGTTGGAAATATTTTCAGAGATATGTTCTGTGGAAGTTGGGTATTTTTTCAGGCTCTTGAATTTAACCAAAACAGGTCATCGTGGAATTTTCGCTATAACTATTTTTCTACGAAGGTTCAGAAGATGAAATTTTTAGGGAGCAAAGAAGAAATCCCGAGGAAGATCTTCACAAAATTTCAGAGCTTGGTTCGCAATATTTTCAGAGATATGATCTGTGGAATTTAGGCCTTTTTCAGGCTCCCGAATTTCATCTCAAATAGGTGATCGTGGGAAAATATTCATAAATCTCTCTCTGAGCATCGGATTGGAATTCTGTAAAATGTGACTGGAAGTACATAGATTGTGGTTTCGTATCTATAAATTTCAGAGCCGAAGGAGGAAACAGTGACACGTGGCAAGCCGTACAAGTTCGCTCTACTGAAACAGTCCATAATTAGGTCATCGTAGGAGATTGGGCACAACTTTGTCTTCAAGAATCAAAATCAGGTCTGACCTATGGAATTCGAAAGATAATTCAGAGGGCTACCTCAGTGCCAAATTTCAGATATTGAATATCCGAAATCATAGAGATAATTCAGTTTCAATATCGAGCTCCTCAAATGCAAGAAAAAGGTGCGTATTTGGTTTTTAAAATTGCATAACGTTTGTTTGAAAAAGCAGTTTGAAGTGATTCCAAGGGCATAATTTAGAATTTTTATCAATATCGGGTTCTATAATGCCTCCAAAAAATAATTCCATACCCATTAAGCCCTCAAAAATCTATACTATGATGCATGAAGAGGAAGAATTGCAGTATGAGATATCAAAATTACGGTACCAAGTGCAACACATTTCGATCTTACGAAGAGCAATCGAAGATGACATAGATGGTTTAAAAGTAGAAATGGAGGCTAAGTTGGATGGTTTGAAGGATCAAATAATAGCTAATATGGATGATAAATTAGTGGAAGATCACATCGAGCATCAACAACAAGTTCTCCAACTCTCAAAGGATAACGTAACTTTGGTGCAGAATCTAATGAAACAACAGGAAGATCAACATCACATCGAAAGAAGTTCTGAAGCAATCACATAAACAAGAACTCGACAAGTACGATCAATTTCAGAGTATCTCAGCAAGTGGAAAAACTTTTCTGTAGAATATTTGTTGTGAAATCAGCTCCAAAAATAGAAGAAAAGAGATATCAACGCCTTAGAAATAAGCCACTTCGAGGGGGCAACCTCCAATACATTACATAAATGAACAATTCTTGGATGATACAATTTACAAAACCTCCTTTCTATATATAGGAGTCCATGGGGCCATAATGTAATCCTAGTGGGCCACAATGTAATCCTAGCCGACCTAACAATAATAATTTAAGGGCACAATAATAACAAAATGGGGGTTACAAGCGTACAATAATAACAATAAGGGGGTTACACTAACAATAATAAGGGACTATACTAGTGATATAGGGACCTAACATGCCCCTCTCCTTCAAAAAAGTGTTGTCCTCAACTCTTGAGTAGCTCCGGGTGCTTCTGTATAAAATTCTCATCCTCCCATGTAGAATCTTCAGTGGGTAAGTTCTTCCACTTGATGAGATACTTTGAAATTGATCGATTTCTTAGTTGTCGAGTTCTTGTTTCCGTGACCGCTTCAGGTTCCAATATGATTTTTCCTTCCTCATCAAGTTCTGGAAATATTGTTTGAACTGGAATATTTTCACCTATAGCCTTCTTTAAGCATGAAACATGGAAAACTGGATGCACTCGTGAAGAAGCAGGAAGCTCCAATTTGTATGCCATAGTACCAATCTTTTGCAACACCTTGTAAGGATCATAGTACTTTGGCGATAATTTATTATCCTTCTTAGCTTGCTTGAGGGACATTTTTTTGTATGGTTGTAGCCGTAAAAATACCCAGTCTCCTACATCAAAACTTCTCTCGCTACGATGTTGATCTGCCTGTTGTTTCAATTGATTTTGTGCCAAATTCAGGTTATCCTTTAAGAGTTGGAGAACTTCTTGTTGATGCTTGATGTGATCTTCCACTGCTTGAACCTTCAAATTTTCTCTTAAATATGATGTGATGGATGGTGGTTGATATCCATAAAGTGCCATAACTGGGGTCATTTTTGTTGTAGTATGGAAGGAAGTGTTATACCACCATTCAGCGAGAGGCAACCACTTGACCCATTGTGTTTGTTTATCAGATACAAAACAACAAAGATATGCTTCCAAACATTTATTTACTATCTCAGTTTGACCATGAGATTGAGGATGATAAGATGAGTTATGAGCTAATTGAGTACCCAAACAAGAAAATAACTCCGTCCAAAAATTTCCAGTAAAAATGGGATCTCTGTCACTCACAATAACCCTTGGGTTTCCATGTAGCTTTTGAATTGTGTCCATAAGTGTAGTAGCAACTGTACTTGCTTTAAATGGATGAGATAATGCACCAAAGTGTGCATACTTGGTAAGTCTCTCAACTACCACCATGATGACAATATTTCCTTCAGAATTAGGTAAACCTATGATAAAGTCCACTGAAATATCCTCCCAACGTTGACTTGGAATCGATAAAGGTTGTAGAAGTCCTGGGGTCTTAATTGCCTCAAATTTATTCTGCTGGCAAACCAAACATTCCGCCACAAAATTTTTAATATAAGATTTAAGGCCATTGAAAAAAAATTATTTCTTCACCCTGTGGTAAGTTTTTAAAAATCCTGAGTGTCCTCCTAAAGGAGAAGTATGCAATTCCAAAAGAATCTTTTGTTTTAGTTGGGAATTCTTACAAAGATATAAGTGATCTTTGTACCATAAGGAATCATTTTTCCAACTAAATGTATCAGATGTACTAGGATCTTGCTGCAACTTTTGAATGAGTGTCCATACTTATTTGTCCTTCTTCCATTCATCTCTTGCTTCGGTTATCCAATCTGGTTGGATAATAGAAATGGCACAAAGCAATGCTTCCACCTCTTCATTCTTTCTTGAGAGTGCATCTGCACCAACATTAAGCTTCCCTTTTTTGTATATTATTTCAAAGTCACAACCCAACATATTTGTGACCCATTTTTGCTACTCTTCTGAAGATAGTCTTTGTTCCAAAAAGTGTTTAAGACTATCATGATCAGTTTTTACCTTGAAGTGTCTTCCCATTATTTAAGTTCGCCATTTATTTACTGCATGCTGTATTGCTAACATTTCCTTCTCATATATAGGTTTCTGTAAATACTTTCCTTTGATTGGACGACTTTCAAAAGTAATGGGCCTTCCTTCCTGCATTAAAACAACACCAATTCCATTTTTTGAGGCATCACATTCCACAATAAAGGTTTTTGTGAAGTCTGGCGTAGCTAAGACCGGTGCTAGGCACATTGCCTCTTTAAGATGTTCAAAGGCCTTAGTTGCTTCAGGAGTCCATGAAAATGCATCTTTCTTCAACAATGTTGTTAGAGGTGCTGCTATTCTCCCATAATTCTTAACAAACTTGCGATAATACCCTGTTAACCCGAGAAATCCTCGCAACTGCTTTATGGTCGTGGGGACTTTCCATTACTTAATGGCTTTAATTTTGTTAGGGTCTACTTTAACACCCTCGTGAGATATAATATGACCCAGATATTCCACCTCTTGTACTCCAAAGAAACATTTGGATGTTTTTACATATAATTGTTTCTCCTGCAATAGTTTGAGCACCTTGTCAACATGTTCAACATGATCCTTCCAAGACCTGCTGTAGATTAGTATATCATCAAAAAATACTAGCACAAATTTTCTAAGGGAAGGGTTTGAAAATGGAATTCATCAACCCTTGAAATGTAGAAGGTGCATTGGTAAGGCCAAAAGGCATGACCAAAAATTCATAATGACCCTCATGAGTTCGAAATGCTGTTTTTGGAATATGTTCAATCTTCATTCTAATTTGATGATATCCTGAACGAAGATCCAACTTGGTAAAATAAATTGCTCCATGTAATTCATCCAATAGTTCATCAATCACAGGAATGGGAAATTTTTCTTTAATGGTGAGCTTATTGAGCTCCCTATAATCCGGACACATTCGCCATGATCCATCCTTCTTGTGTACCAATACTACAGGAGGAGAGAAAGAACTTTGACTGGGTTGAATTATACCCGCCTCTAACATTTCTGCAATCATACGTTCAATTTCGCTCTTTTGGAAGTAAGGATATCTATAAGGCCTGATGTTTGGAGGAACACTTCCTGGAATCAAATGAATAGCATGATCATGATCACGAATAGTTGGGAGTCCTTTGGGAGTTTCAAACACCTTGGAATGATTGTCCAAGACATTTTGGAGATCTGCAGAAATAGATGATTTCGATGTTGGAACTTCTAGTGAGCATAATTGTGCAATTACACCTCATTGTTCTTTCTTTTGAAGCTTTGTCATGAAATTATAGCTTATTATCTTTCCAAGCTTCCCTGCAATACCCTATAATTTGACTTCCTTTCCTTTTGAAAATTTTTTCAAGAAAAGTTCTTGAAAATTAAAATCTATCGTCCCCAAAGATTGTAACCATTGTATTCCTAGTACAATATCAACACCTCCCATAGGAATGGAAAGCATTGGACTATTCAATACATATTCCCCCATGGTTAGCTTGATATTATGGCATTTTTGAGAGAAATTTATAGTTCCTCCATTTTCAACCATCACTTGACATTCTGGTGCTGGGTATAGGAAACAATTCAATTCCTTGGCTACCTTACAATGAATAAAATTATGGGTGCTACCTGAATAAATCAACACTATTACCTTTTTCTTCTTGATATGCCCTTCTATCTTGAGAGTTTGAGGAGTGGTAATTCCTGCCAATCCATTACACGATATGGTCAGACTCATTTCTTCCTCTTCTAGGGCTGGTTCCTGGTGTATATCCTCTTCTTGTTCATTTTCTTCTTCCTCTTCACAATCTATGTAAAATAATTTCTTCTCAGCACACTTATGACCTATAGTGTATTTGCTATCACAACTGTAGCAAAGCCCTTTTGCTCTTTTTTCTTCCAATTTTTGTGGTTTCAACCTTGTAGGTTGTGGAAATCTAGGCGTAGCCACACTTCCTTCTTTATAGAATTGAGTGGTAGGCTTCCTTGTTGCCATAATTTTACATTCAACTTTTCTTGCCAACCTGAATGCCTTCTCCAATGAATCGGGTTCCAAAACGCGAACTTCATGTTGGATGTTATCCTTTAAAGTGCCTAGGAAGAGATCAATCCTGTGTTCCTCTGTAAGATCAGTTACCCTTATATTCAATTTTTTGGAAGTCCTCAATGTGCTGCCCCACTAAACCCTTTTGTTTGAGATTTATCAATTGGGTAAAGAAGGTGTTGCTCTTTGTATCCTCATAATGTGCTATCATTTCCTACGTAAAAATTGACCAAGTGACAATTTTTTTACGGGAGCAAAGCCATTGATACTTATTAGTATGAATCCTTTGTCGAAGTGTCTGAAAAAGGACCACTTTAGCTACGCATAACTTATAGCCCTCACAGCAAAATATGGTTGCTAATATCTTCAAATCTGTAGTTAGTTGATCAAGACAAATTCTGAAAAAAATCCAAATCTCTGCATAAAAAGAAAACAAAAATAAGGTTTTGCTCCATGCATCCAATAGACAAGACAAGAATAATATGTTTTAAATAATTTTATATTAAGGGCACACAGGAGGAAAACAGAAAGTATCCAATTCCTCAATGGGATGGGTTCTTGGAAGTCCTCGGCACTTGGAATCTAGAATCTCTCTCTCTCTTGTTGGTGTAGAAAACCCACACAAAGAATAGAACTCAAGGGAGCTCACAGCCAGTGGAAAAAGTGACCAGTGTATGATCAGTGATCTGTGGGCAAAAAAAGGTGAAGAATGGTAGGAAAAACCCTTCTATTTATAACAAAATGTTGGGTCATTCTAGATCTTGGTGCATGATTAAAATAATATTAACAAAATCTACATCCACCTTTTATGGAATATTTTATTATATTTTTTGGAGGAAAAAGGCATTTGACTTAGGTCAAATCCCTTTATTTGTAAATAATAAATAAATTATTTATTTATTATTTTAAGGAAGTGGTTGAATGCTAATCAAATAAATAATGATTTATTTGATTAATAGTGATTGATTTGGTCATATTTAACAAGGAATATTATTTAAATAATTATTCCTAGAAAATAATAAGATAACTATGGGTGTATCTCATTAATTTCTTTGTTTTTGGGTTAAACATGACTGGGAATAATAATTAAATTATGGTTTAATTAATTATTTCATGAGGAAAATTAAACAAAATGGTTTTGTTTAATATTTCCTTTTGGGGTTTCCTGTTTTGACCATAAACAACCTAATAAATGTGGTTTATTAAGTTATTTTACATAGTGAAAGCAATTTTACTTAGGGTAAAATTGGTCTTACATGGTGTACTTGGGTCCATCTAATGATAATAGGTTAGATGACCAAAAAATGGTGTAACAGATACCATACAAATGTATTTTGTTCTAAATGTAAAGTTGCAATGCGTACCTTTTGTGTGTTTTGCACATTATGGAGATCAAAATATTGCTCCATCTTTAGTATCCATGTTACAGGATCCTTTCCATCAAACTTCCTCATATCCATTTTTGGAATATGGTGGTTCTTCCCACAAACATTAGAGTTTATGAAATCACGATTAACATTTATTTTGTTCTCATCATGAGTTTCCTCTACTATCTTTTCACCATTAGGAAGCATTTCTTGTATCAACTTTGTCAAACCTTCCATGTCTGATTTTATATCATTCTTCATGTTTTCCATGCTGTCTTTCATTTTTTCTTCCATGTCATCCATCTTAGCTTCCATGCCAGCTTCCATGCCATCCATATTAGCTTCCACGACTTTCTTCAAACCATCCATCTTTGCTTCCATGCCTTTCTTCAAAACTTCCATTTCATTTTTTGTTGCTCTTTGCGAGAGCGAAATTTGGTGCACTTGCTCTTGTAACTTTGATAGATCATGTTGCAATTATTCATCTTCATGAGTCATAGTAAAGCCTTCTGAAGGCTTAATGGGTGTTGAATTATTTTTACGGGGCATTGTTTAGAACCCAATACTAATATCTATTCTACAATATGCCCTTGGAATCAATTCAAATTGATTCTTCAAACAAGACTTCTGCAATTCGGAAAAAAATACACACCTTTTTATTCATTTTGAAGAGATTGATATTGAAATTGGATTATCTCTGTGGTTACAACTCTTCAATATCTGAACTTTGGCACTAAGGTAGCCTTCTGAATCCTCTTTTGAATGCTACAGGTCTGAGCTGATTTAGATTCTTCAAGGTAAGGTTATGTCCAATCTCCCACAATGACCTAATTATGGACTGTTTCAGTAGATCAAACTTGTAGGACTTTCCACGTGTCACTGTTTCATCTTTTAGCTTTGAAATTAATAGAAAATAAACTACAGTCTGTGTACTTATGGCCACTTTTTATGGCATTCCAATTCGATGCTCAAAGAGAGATTTATGAATATTTTCCCACGATCACCTCTTTCAGATGAAATTTAGGAGCCTAAAAAAGCACTACCTTCCATAGATCATATTCCAAAAATTTTGTGAACCAGGCTCTAAAATTTTGCGACAATTTTCCTCAGGATGTCAGCTTCGTGCCCTAAAAATTTCAGATTCTGAACCTTCGTAAAAAAAAAATTATAGCGCAAATTCCACGATGGCCTGTTTAGATTAAATTGAGGAGCTTGAAAAAATACATAACTTCCACATATCATATCTTCGAAAATATTGCGAACCAAGCTCTGAAATTTTGCGACGATTTTCCTCAGGATTTCGGCTTTGTACCGTAAACATTTCAGCTTCTGAAACTTCGTAGAAAAAAATTTATTGTGAAAATTCCATGATGACCTGTTTGGAGCAGTGAAACCCTAGAATCCAAAGCTCTGATACCAAATGTTGTGAAACCAACTCCAAAAATAGAAGAAAAGAGATATCAACGCCTTAGAAATAAGGCACTTCGAGGGGGCAACCTCCAAATCATTACATGAATGAAAAATTCTTGGATGATACAAATTTCAAAACCTCATTTCTATATATAGGAGTCCATGGGGCCATAATGTAATCCTAGTAGGCCACAATGTAATCCTAGCCATCCTAAAAATAATTTAAGGGCACAATAATAACAATATGGCGGTTACAGGGGTACAATAATAACAATAAGGGGGTTACACTAACAACAAGAAGGGACTATATTAGTAATATAGGGACCTAACAATATTCCACATGGGAGGATGAGAATTTTATACAAAAGCATCAAGAAATAATCAAGCGTTGAGGACAACACTTGTTTGAAGGAGAGGGGCATGTTAAGTCCCTATATTAATAGTGTTAGTCCCTTATTATGTTAGTGTAGCCCCCCTTATTGTTATTGTTGTACCCTTGTAACCCCCATATTGTTATTATTGTGCCCTTACATTATTATTGTTAGGTTAGCTAGGATTACATTATGGCCCCACTAGGATTATATTGTGGCCCTATGGACTCCTATATATAGAAGGAGGTTTTGGTCATTTGTATCATCCAAGAATTGTTCATTCATGTAATGTATTGGAGGTTTCCCCCTCGAAGTGGCTTATTTCTAAGGCGTTGATATCTCTTTTCTTCTATTTTTGGAGCTGGTTTCACAACATACACAAAACCACATGTACATAGCACCACATGCACGACATGTACATGAAAATACATGTACACAATATCACATGCATGACTTGTACACAGCACCACCCACACACAACACCACATGTACACCATGTGCACAACACCACATGTAAAATCATGCACACAACACCATATGTACATAGTACCACATATACAACATGCACACAAAACCATATGTACATAGAAATGCATATACAACATGTACATAGCGCTATATGTACACAACACCGCATATCCAACATGCGCACAACACCAAATGCACACAACATTGCATATCCAACATGCGCATGATACGATATGTAGACAACACTGCATCTCCAACATGTACATAGCACCATATATGCCTAGAACTGCATATGAAATATACACACAACAACATATATACACAATAGTACTACACATCCAGATACCACACACTGACTCCACAAAGCAACCTTGCTTCTAGTGTCTTTCCACTATCCATGCTTATCTTAGCATGCCAAAAATCACATTGTTTTCATTCCACTGATGCACCCCTCAGAATCACCTACCATAACATAGACATATACATAGCATAATTGCATAATATCAATTCATACCCACATGATACTAACCTTGTAGATATGCAATGGTTATTATTCCCACTTGATTCCTCATAAGCCAAGAAAATCTTCATGCCATTCACCTGCATAAGAGATAATTTCTCCAAAAGAATGATTCCAGATGACCCTATAAGACAACGACATACATACATACATATATATATATATATATATATATACATATAAACATTAGCATAAAATAATCATGATCTCTGACGACCCTTTTAGACCATTGCATACGTACATACATATATAGATATAAACATTTAGCATAATACAACCATGATCCATGACGACCCTATCGGGCACGACATACATGCATACATAGATGTATACATATATAAACACCAACATAATCATGATCACATCATAATTACCAGATAGCATTAGGTCAAGGTTAACAGAACTTCCTTTATCCATGCAACACGTACACAACATTGAGAACAACAATTCTCGACATAGCCAAGGCATCTAGCACCTCATATCCATTTTATTTACCTTTTTTGTTGTCTTTCTCACGTTTATACTTCCACCGTCCATTTACCATAATGGACCCAACCAGTCCAACTGAGTGTCATATTCTTACCTTCCGCTATGATTATTCATGCACCAAGCTTCATCCGTGTATTTCATTACCTGTTTGGTACCACACAACTCTCCCTGATATCCATTACATTCCTCTTTCCCCAACCAATTCCCAGACTCTCAAACAAAAGGAAAGGACAAGAAAGAATGAGAATAAAACCATGATAATAAATAACAATATGACACTGCAACAAGGTGGTATGGCCATACACTAGACAAAACAAAGATACAAATGAAGCACAAAAAACCACAAGACTGGAAACAAACACCATGACTCAATCCCCATGGGTCCCCAGTGCTTTCGAAGGAAAAATCAACCCATTTCTTCTCCAATATTTCATGGTAGTCTCTTTTTCCATGCCCTTACATCATACTTCCATAACCACCCAACTGTCAGCGCATAAATAAATATAACAATATACCATTTATCTTACCTTGTTGTGCAACACACGCTGCCTTGTAACTGAACACACATGTCAGCCACTTGTTCCAAAGATCAAGATAACATATCTATCAATATGAAACCAACCTTTACCAATAACAACCATGTTATAGTCAATAATTAAGTCACATTCTTCGGTCATAATACATAATATTACAACTATCACCTACTTACACTCAAGTATCTATCAACTATCTCAACACATATATGTTAGTACAAACATCTTAAAACAAGATTGTTTCTTCATGCAATCTTACATACACATACTCATATCATGTGATTAATCAAATATTCAAACAAATTATAAACGTACCATGTTAGATAAATCAACTAGATGACATAATAGACACCAAACAAACAACACCAGATAGATGACATAATCAACAATTAAGCATCAAGTTAACGACATAAGCAAACTCATACCTCAATGTATCTCAGAGGAGGCTATCTTGTCTGCACAATAAATCTAGATTAGCACGATATAAATTCAGAACATATCCACTCAAACATAAATAAGGTCATGATATCCATAACAGTAAGTAGCTAACATGTTCACATCATAAACCCACAAGCAATTGTCATTCATGCATAACGATCACATGTGCACACTAATTATAGATTAGCACAACACACTATCATAATTAGGTTGACTCATACCTGAATGTCATAACCCTAACCAACTTCATAGGCCAATCCAAATTAGCATGATACATACAATCATTAAGATATTAATGAAATAACCCTAATAACCAAGTTAACTAACTTATAACAACAAGTTGACATATAACATACTCATAAACAACATATAACATAGTCATCATGTTAATACCATGCATGACTAACTGACCCATGTACGTATGATCACACTATTTAACTAACATCTATCATGTATTTGACCATAACATAAATAGAATGAAAGAAATACACATAACCATAATGCATATAACTAGACTGATCAACTAGCATTTATCATACATGTAACTACAACCACAATAAGATGTCAAACATGTACACAACCATTACAAACCAACATACCTGCATGCAAACATACAATACCTGTATGTTGATATGCTCTTACCCCAAGGTCTAGTGCCACAACTTCACTTTGATGATTTGCATCTCCTGTTCTATCTTAGCCAACATATCAACATCATATCTTCTCAACAACATCATGATGACCTAAAATGCATACAATGACCTCATGGACAACAACCTTAACCATGAAAATCTATGCCTAACAACATGTTAACATTGACATGCATAACAAATGCATATACAACTGACACCCACTCATGGCGACCACATCCAATCATCATCAACTTTCACATGGTGAAACCACTACAACTATGGCCAACGCCATGCATATGCGACAAGCACATAGAATATAAACATGAGGAACACATATGAAATTGACATGTATGCATGAAAAACAAAATCACCCAAGGAGAGTGCAACCACGCTTTGATACCACCTGTAGCATACACCTCCCCTCACACCTGCCCAAGTAACTGGCCAACTAGGGTAAACATGAGATGAGGGGCAGCTAAGACAGATTCAACCTCCTTGGTGACTTTAAGGAAGTGGAATCAAAGTGGAAAACCATAACAAAAACCCATACCAATTGGTACAGGACCCCCAGAGGCTATCCTAGTCATCCACCTGACTTTTCCTTGGGTCCCATTGAAATTTTATGAAGAAAACCCCCCAAACACTCCCACAAGCCTACATGCCTATGTCTGGGAGGCTCTGTTCACACTCACAAGCCTGCTTGCCTGGACACAGGTACTATTTATAGTAAACCTATGCGAGAGTTTGCAAGATTTAAGGCACTTTTCAAGTCCATAATTCTGGCCACTGCCCAGAACTTGTTGTAACTTCCATAATCCATTAAACACATGATAACAAGACTAATAAACCAAAAACTAACTCCAGGACTAAGCTTGACCATCCCCAACTGGGACTAACATTCTATCAAACAGTTGGCATGAATGAAATCTGCAGGTCTAGGATACAAGACAGAGTATGAATGACTGAAAAATCTTATGAAACATTACAAGAAGGATCACCACCCTCTTCCTTGAATTGATATGACATCAATTAGGTCTTGCATCCATTATTTTAAAAATAACTAGTAAATACATGAAATAACCATGACATGAACCTATCATTTAACCATGGTTATAACCAACATAAAACAATGGAAATAATAGTGAGATAACAATCATTAAATCCACACATTAATAAGTACAAAATTAAGAGAGCTTAGCTTCCATTAAACATAGGCAATAACCGATCATGTTCTGGACTTCCACATACCACCCGACCATAGACATGGTTGAGCCAAATCTCTCTTCATACAGTCACCCCCATGCCATATTATAAGCATGAATGTGGGATCTCATGGATAATACAATCCTAAACACAACCAAGGGATTCCAGAGTCTAAACCACTTCCACACTCACCATACCGTGATCACACCAAAACTGATTCTCTGATCACAAAACCGAACCGAACTTGGAATTCCATCCGGAATCCATCACTATCCTTGAGGAAATTTTCATCTCCTTGTCTCTCAGGCTTTACCGCAATCCAATCCCAGATTACTAGGGCATAAACCGAGACACCTCCCTTGGGATTTACATTGTATCCTATCAAAACTGGTTAAGGGATTCCTAGGCCTTTGGGAATTTCCTTGAGACCACCTCTACCCTGAATTCCTAAATCCATCCAGTAATTCCAAAGCTCAAAACAGAGATCAAAATCCAAACACACCATGGCATTTGGAAAAGGTAAGGCAAGGTTGAAAACAATTGTCAAAACTCGACAAAACCATGCCACCAACAATAAGAGAACCAAATACCAACATGCATAAGCCATGCATGTCCAAACCAGATAGGAAATCACACATGCAATATGTTACCTGCAAGTATTCATGTTGAAGCTGCTACATCCTGCTCTTCCTTTCTTGATCCTTGCTTTCATTTTCCTTCCTTGTCCTTCCCTTGTTTACTTTGCTCTTTCTTGGCTCAATGCTAAAATTCTCCAAGAAAAATCTAAGTATCCAACAATGTGAGAGAGATCATAATGAGAGAGATCCAAAACTATACTGAAAAAAAGATTCAACCAACAAAATCTTGCCAACTGATCCTCATAATCCTTGTTATCAATGAGGCCTCTATTTTATTCATTTTCCATTATTTTCCTTCAATTTCATCCTCACATGCAACCTGTGACCTTTTACCTTCCTTTTCTCTTATTATCCATTATTTTCATAAATAAATGTGCCATAAATGCCATTTTTCCTTTCCAATTTCTCATATTTTCCATTATTTTCATAAATAAATGTGCCAAAAATACCATTTTGCCTTTCCAAAGACTTTTCCATTGCCTTTTCCAATTTCCTTAGCCATAATAAACCAAAATTAACACGATGTATTTGCCCAACATTCAACTTGGAATAAGTGTCCCTTAACCGTGGTCTTATTTTTTCCCTTATTAACTTTTATTACATGAACTTTTAGCCTGGGTTTGTTACATGTAACATATGTAGTATTATGTAAATATTATGTTTTATGCCTATTGTATATATGGTGTTGTGTATATATTGCATATGCAGTGATGGGTATATATGGTCCTATGTACATGTTGGATATGTGGTGTTGTGTACATATTGTATTGTGCGCATGTTGGATATGTGATGTTGTGTTCATATGGTGTTGTGCGCATGTTGTATATGTGGATTTATGTGTTGATATGTACACTATGTGTATGTAACAGTGTTACCAATGAAATAGGTAACGACACTGTTACCTACTTTTTTTTGGTAGCATAAAAAGCACCCGATTTTGAAAAGTGGTGATGCAGAATCACCCTTTTTTTTTTTGGAGCACATTTTCGAGACTCTAATATTTTTATTTATGAAGTATGAATATTTATTTTAAAATGTTAGTGATTTTCATGCTAATTTTGAAACGTATTGATTCAGCATGAACTTTTTTTTTTTTAGAGCGGTGATTTTCATGCTAATTTTGAAACGTATTGATGCAGCATCAACCTTTTTTTTTTAGAGGAGATTTTCATGTTGGTAATAAAACACAAAACTTAGATAAAAAAAATATATATAAAAACAATAAAAAAAACCAATAAAAATGTAAAAAAAAAAAAAAATTAACTCGTAAAAAAAAAAAAAAAAAAAAAAAATCGAAAATTATATCAAAAGAAATGACAAAATTTGAAAAAAAAACACATAATTTAAAGAAAAAAAACAAAAATTAACCAAAAAAATAAAAATAAGAAAAACATCAAAAACATTTTTTTCTAAGTTATTAAAAAAATAAAAAATAAAATAGAAAATTTAAAAATAATTTAAATTACAAAATTAAAATTTAGATAAAAAAAATAAAATACAAAGAAAAAAATTAAATTTAAAAATAAAAATAAAAATAATAATAATAAGAAGAAAAAGAAATACAAATTTTAAAATTAACAAAAAAAACAAATTAAAAAAAAAAAAAACAAAATTTAAAATTGAAAAAGAAAATTAAAATAAAAGAATTAAAATAAAAAAACTATCATTAAAAAACAAAAAAATGAAAAAAACCACATGCAAATAATTAAAAAACAAATATCCATAAATTTACTGTTTTTTTCAAATGAAACAATTTATAAATTTTAAAAATGAAAAACTAAATAAACTAAAAGATTAAAAAAAAAAAAAATTAAATTAAAATTTAATAAATTTAATAAATAAATTTTAAATTTTATAAAATAATTAATCTAAAATATTAAATTTAAAAACAAAATTTTAAAAAAAAAAAAAAATTAAAACAATTTAAATTTAAATTTAAAATAAAAAATTTGAATTAAAAAACAAATAATTTTAAATTTTTTGAATTTAAAAAAAAAAAATCAAATTAAAAAAAAATATTAAAAATTAAAAAAAAAAAAAGAATTTTTTGATCGTGGTGGTGCCGCTAATCGACCTCCCACCCAGGTGGCGGCGGAGGCCGGCCGCTGGGCGGGAGGCCAATTCTCGGAATCGGCCTCCCGTTGTGGGAGGGCGATTCCGACAATCTCCCTCCCGCGGCGGGAGGGCGATTCCGAGAATCGCCCTGAGGCCGATTCTGGGAATCGCCCTACCGCGGCGCGGGAGGCCGATTCCGAGAATCGACCTGAGGTTGATTCCGGGAATCGCCCTAAGGCCGATTTTGGAAATCGCCCTAAGGCCGATTTTGGAAATCGCCCTACCGCGGCGCGGGAGGCCGATTCCGAGAATCGCCCTGAGGTTGATTCCAGGAATCACCCTCCCGCGGCGGGAGGCCGATTCCGGGAATCGCCCTGCCGCGGCACGGGAGGTCGATTCCGGGAATCGCCCTACCGCGGCACGGGAGGTCGATTCCGGGAATCGCCCTGAGGCCGATTCCTGGAATCGCCCTCCCGACGCAGGAGGCCGATTCCGGGAATCGACCTCCCGTCGCAGGAGGGCGATTCTCGGAATCGGCCTACTGCCCAGCCGCTGGCCTCTGCCACCACCTGGGCAGGAGGCCGATTGGCGGCGCCACCGCGATCAAAAAATTCTTTTTTTTTTTTTTTCTTAATTTTTAATATATATATATATATATATATATTTTTTTTTTTTTTATAATTTGATTTTTTTTTTTTTTAATTTTAAATTCAAAAAATTTAATTTAATTTATTTATTTATTTATTAGAATTTTTTTTTTTTTGTTTTTAATTTTTTTTCTAAATTTTGTTAAATTTTTTTATTAAATTTTGTATTTTTTTTTTTTAATTTAATTTTTTCATATATATTTTTTTAATATTAGATTTTATGTTTAGTTTTTTCATTTAATTTTTTAAAATTTAGTAAATTTTGTATTTTTCTTTTTTTAATTTATTTGAATTTAATATTTTTATTTTTATTTTTTTTATGATTATTTTTTTAATTAGATAAAATTTTTATATATTTTTTTATTTCAATTAAAATTGTATATATATATATATTAATTAAACTTAATATTTTCAAATTATTATTATTATTTTTTTATTTAATATATTTATTTTAATTTATTTTTTTCAATTTTTCAATTTTAATTGATTTTTAAAGTTTTTTTTAACTTTTTATTTAAATGTTTTTTTTTCTTTATATTTAAAATTTATTTTTATTTCAAAATTTATTTGTTTATTCATTTATTTATTAAAATTTAATATATATATATATATATATATATATATATATATATATATATATATATATTAAATTTAATTTGTTATTTTAATATTAACATTTTTTTTTTTAAATTTAGTAAAATCTAATATATATTTTTAATTTAAATTCATATATATATTTTATTTTTTATAATTTAAATTTAATTTATTTTTTAAAATCTATTTGTTTTTTTAATAAATATTTTTTTAAATTTAATATTTTTATTGTATTTTATTTTTCATTTTTTATTTTTAATTAATTTTTCATTTTTTTACTTTTAATTTCAATGATGTTTTTTTTTTTTTTTTTAAAGTTTTAAATTTATTAAAATTTAATATATTTCTTTAAATTTAATTTTTTATTTTAAAATTAATTTTTTTTTTTTTTTTATTTCTATATATTTTGAAATTTTAATCTTTATTTTTATTTATTTATTTTTTTTTAATTTTAGGTTTTTTTAATGTTTGAATTAAAATTTTTATTTTGTTTTTATTTTTATTTTTTTATTCCTATATATTTTTAAATTTTAAACTTTAAAATGTTTTTATTTTTTAAATTTATTTTTTTTCTTAAATTTTAGGTTTTTTTTAATGTTTGAATTTTAAAAATTAAAAAATGTTATTTCTATTTTTAAAAATGTTAAAAATATGACACAATTTTTTTTTTTTTTTGTTATTCCAGCATCAACTGGTTTTGTTTTGAGAGTGTTTTTTCAATCCTTTTTTCAAGAAACAATTTTGTTTTTAGCATAATTTTATAAAATGTTGAAATTTGACCTTAAAAAAAAACGAAGTGCGTTCTGGAATACACTTTTTTTGTTTTTGGGGTGTTTTTTCATGTTTTTTGAGTCTTTTTGGGTTAGAGTTCCCGTTTTGAGGTCAGGTTACCTATTTCATCGGTAACAGTGTTATGTCTACATGATTGAAAAGAAGCAAGCGCACTGGGTGCTTACCGGGTGCGGCAACCGATTTGATGTGTGTGTTAGTGTCAGTATTTGCATACTTCCACCAGGGATCAAAACACATTTTGCATGTGCATCTTAGGTCTCCCACTCCAAATAATTTTCAATCATTCCACTAGGTCATGATATAAAATTGTTCCATTGGTTGTTGTCCTTGTCAAGTGTCCCAATTTTCCTTCAAAAGTATATGCCTGCTGACCCTCTTCCATATCTTCATCATGCTGAAGACAAGTTTGCTCTCATTCCACTTCTAGTCAAAGTCATTAATTGAGTCAGTTTCTTTCATTTCTCATTGGGTCACTAGGGTTTCATTAGGTCAAATCATTGCATTGTCTCATTTTCAATAAAGGGCAGTAGAAGGTGTGAAGGTGACCCAGAATATACTCATGATTTTCTTCAGTCAGTTCAACTATAGTCTCCCAAAGGCTGCCAACTCAGAAATCCACATGCTAACACATCAAATGTCAAAGGGATTTGTCTTTTCCCAAGGGTGCCCAAGTCATCATTGTTCACAAGCACTAAACCCTAATTTCCTCTCCCACTGAGCTAAGGTTTGCTATGAAAAAGAGGCATATGAGAAGAGGAGGCATAAGGGAGGTCATTTAAGTAATCATGAGGCCATTCCAACTCATAATATCATGTCTCCATCATTTTTAAAGAAATCATTTCAAGAGTCAAGTCATTTGCCACTCATAGGGCCCATTTTTATTAAAACTATGTTTTTGACCAAAAAAGGATGAATTTGACAAAAGTAAGAGAGGTTTTTGTCCATAATAGGTCAGGAAAGAAAAAAATCCTTCCGATTTTACACAGGTTTCATGGTTTTAGAGAAATGTCAAGAATACAGGTGCCACGGGAGAGTTATTGCACTTCTAGAGTGACCTTGGGAAAACCAAGTTTTATCATAGTTGGAGTGTCCAAATTAGTTTCTTGATAAGTAAAATGACAACTAGACAGAGAGATATTTCGAATAAGCTATCATGAGCTCAATTTGGAGTTGATGAAGGCCTCCAAAAGTTTCCTGCACCAGCACTCTACATTTCTGCACCCTCATTCAACACTTTTTGAGCAGTCCTGGGAGAATCAACTTTTGACAGGTCAAATCAACTCCAATCAGAAAAAAAAGGCATATTTGGAAATTATACTTCAATATATTTCCAAAGAGCTATCCTGGGCTCAATTTGGACACTGGAAAGATCTCCAAAAGTGGTCTTCAAAATAGTGTTGCAGTGGCGCTGTGCTAATGTTTGGGCGCTGCGCTAATACCCAACTTGCCAAAAACGCAGCGCCCTTGGCGCTTCGCTTTTTCTTGGAGTATCCAATGAAGGAATGGTCACCACCATCATGTTAAAAATTATTAGGACATTAACTCCAACAATTTTCAGAATATTTGGAGGAGAAATGGTCCCTCAAAAAGGCAAAAAACCACCAAAAAAGCATGCTTCTGCCTTTGTTTTTGCCTAGGTGTTGCGCTAATACCAGGCTTGGGAAAAGTGATTTGTGACAGGGAATATGGGCACCATTTTATAAACTGGAGGCATATTTGGAAACTATACTCAGAGATCTTTCCAATGAGCTATCATGGAGCTGATTTGGACATTAGGAAGGCCTCCAAAAATTTCTTGCAAAAGAGGCTATTTTTCGTGTCATGGCACTACGCTTTTGCCAAGAAAATGAAATTTTCATCATCTTCAACAAATTTTGACTTTTTGACTTTTTTTTTTTTTATCTTGGGGAATGAGAAATTATTGATGTAAAAGGTCAAGATAAATGTAAATTTCATGTTTTTTATTGTTATATAGGGTAGATACATCAGGTGAGTCCTCTAGAGGTCAAATGAATCAGTTTCCTCTCTTTTAGAGGCAAGTTGTTGGGTCTTCATAGTCTTCAGATTCTTGTTTGGGAGTAGGTGAAACTGATCACTATCTCATGGATTCGACTCCTTGAGGCTAGGGAGAGTGGTTTTGAAGTCTATATCATGTATTTTCTCAGTCATTTGTAGAGGTTGGACTCACTTGGAGTTTTGGCATCTCAAGAGACATATTTGTATCGGTTTGGCTTGGACATTAATGATAAACTTGTAGCTATTTCTTTGGGATCCATGTGATATGCAGTGTTTAACATATTTTCTTCTCGGTGATCATTTGTATGAATGTATTGTTAGCTCATAAACCATTTTCATGTCTATGATATGCTTAATTTCAAGCTGAAAGGAAGAATTCATGTTTCATGCTCTGTTTTGGGAAATTTTGCATAGTTTGTTTATTTTCTTCAGTTTAGGGAGAATTCATTTCAGATGCTCTTCCTAAATCCTCACCAGTATTTTCACCTCACCATAATCATCCTTTGAATATCAAACCTTCTACCTACCTTGCCCCTTAGAACCCCTGCAAATTTTGACCTAATTTCCTTGCCCTAGCTATTTGAATCCTCCTGATCCAGCAAAACCCTACACAAATCAAAAAATCAAAACCTTGAGCTACTATACCTAGCCTAATATCTTCTTTCCTCAGTCATTTTGATTGTGATCCATACAAAGAGAGTCCTCTCCTGGCCTAGTAGGGCTAGCTACTTGGCTAAGCATGGTTTGAGGTTACCTCGGAATTTCCTTCTTAGCCTAAGGTTCAATTCGAGTGATAACATTTTGGCGACCATACTGGGGAAGCGAAAGATCACATCTTCCTTGAGAAAGAAGGAAAATTTTTAGATCTGATTGCTGATGGTGGAAAAAAATCAGATGCATATGAAGGCCGAACTCTTCACTTGGCGACTCCAACTTGATGTAAAGACTCCACTGGAGGATCGACCTTGCTAGCAGGAAAATGGAAGGATATTACACAAAGGTTAGGTATTCAAAGTGGAATTGTATTCAATATCTAATCTTCTTTCTTGTAAATTACTTCTTTTATTTTCCTGAAACTATCATGAAAGTTTTCCGGAGTTTGTTGTATGATAAAGATGATCAAAATCTTGATTCTACCTATTCGAAAAGTGTAAATACCAAGTTTTCCTTTGATCTTGGTCCACATAATTTTTCTGAATTTTATGATGAACATCTTCAAATTGATGAGCCCAAAGAGATCAAGACTGATCCTACAACTTCTGTACATACTCCTACAACTTTTATAGTCCCGAATCGATACAAACCACTCATCTTACGTCCTATACTCCATGGTTTCCCTGAAAATCATTACCTATATCTGCTGAGGTTTGATGGTGAATATGACAACATCACTACTGAGAGACATATGCAGAATTTTGAGACTTTCCTAGACCTTTTTGAAGTTGACGAAGAGGATGTCAGTATCAGGCTATTTGCTCTTTCTTTGCAAGGCAGAGTCAAGAGTTGGTTCAAAAACTTGCATGCCGTGAGCATCTCAGATTTCCCGCAATTCATCAAATTTTTCCTCGATATGTGGGTGGTAAAAAAAAACCTTTCCTAATTCTAAAAGAGTATGAATGGCTGAAAAGACAGTTAGGGAAGACAATACAACAGTTTTCTACCAGATTCTATCAAGTCTATTATTCGATACCTGCTGATATAAGACCCCCTCTTGGCTCAACTCTTTTACATTACCCGGATGCCTTTGATCCAAAAATGGAGTTTCAGCTGAGAGAAAGGAACATTGCAACACTTGAAGAGATGCAGAACATTGTAGTAGATGTAGAGGCTCATCTACTGATCAGAAGGGCAAAGCTTAAGGAAGAAGAAAATAAATTTGTAGAGCACCTGAAATCTTCAGAGGTAAACCTCGACATTTTGGTAAGTACAATAGAGGAAATGATGCAAAAGATCACCATAAGAGATGTATTTTTTGTTCAGATCATCATGACCCACTTATCCTAGAAAAAGAAGAGATTGCAAGCCCTAAAAATTTTCCTGCTAATCCCAGATACGATAGATCAGAAAATGGATTTGTAGATCAATTCGAGGAGAAAAAAATCTGATAATCTAATGTGTATAATTAGTGACATTACATATATTGATGATTTTCCAAAGTTTGATTAGTATGATGATGATTATGTTCTCCAAACAGAAGCTAATCTTGCAAAGCAATCAACAGTTGGTTTGTGGAAGGAGGAAGTTCAGTTTCAATAGCTCGAATATGGTGATCAGCTGATGCATATTTATGATGATAGAGATGAGGAAACTAAAATTTTTGAAATAAGTGAAGTATCTTTGCCTTTATGTTTCGATTCATTTCAATTTCTGAAAGAAAAATTTTCCAATATTAGAAATCAACAGTCTTTCAGTTTTGATGTTGAGGTTGAGGTAGATAATGAACTTCTTGAGCAAGTTGTTAATGAGAAAAATTCTCCTAAATTGGTTGAGAAAATCATTTGTGACATAGAATCCTCCTCAACTTCAGATTTGCAGCCACCGAATTTCATTGAATGTCATGTTGTAGATGAAGGTTTGGAAGCTGAAACATATGATCAAATGATGCAAGATGATTCTATACCATTGTGTTTAGAAGCATTTCATTTTTTAAAGCAAAATTTTCATAATATCTCTAAAGAAAAGGATGAGCAGCTTGTAGAGTGTCATGCAGTCTCATTAAAACCAATGGAAAATAGGTTGCAACAGTCTTTTCAAGTTTTTCATGACCCAATAGCTGATGTGTTAGATGATATCTGTAGTAAAAGTCCTTCTCCATTAGCTAACTGTGAGCCTGAAAAGAGTGTTGATATAAACTTGATCCGACAGCCGACTTTATTTTCTTGTTCAACAGGTGTTTCATTACAAAGCTCATACCAAGATTTGCAGTCATATCAGGAGAGTAATGAAGAATATTTTTGTTTTGTTGTTGATCAACATGAAAAATTAGTCATTCATGAGTTTCAAGATCCTTTTGTCAACTTGTTGCAGTCATCAAAGAAAGAAAGCACAAATGTTAGGAAAATTTTGAAACCAAGGTACGAAGACTACCTAGAGTAGAGCAGTAATATATTACATGGGTTGGAAATCAATATGTATTCATATTAAGATCCTTTCGCAACATTCTTGAGGTCAGCCGATGGGCTCATGCTTTGCAATTTCATCAAGATTGAATCTGTTGACAAATTTTCATGGGAGTTGCCTTTCAGTAGTTATTTATTCTTACTCATAAGCAAGCACTTGCAGAGAATTCAAATAGCAGCCAAAATTCTTACATGGTTGCATTTTTTGTTCCTTTTCACTTGATCAGATGATGTATGGATCAATTAGAGTAGCTTTTGTTGAATAAGGTCAATTCTGAGCATCTTTTTCAGTTTTTCAGTTGTGTTTTAGTCTGAGTCAGTTCAGTTTA
>JAXQQM020083593.1:0-20948 GCA_034641835.2 Pinus albicaulis
GCAGGTAGGGGATATGACGCAACAACAGCTGAAAGCCAACCCCACGGAGAGCTGGTCAACTTTTATTTGTTAGTACCTTCTGTCCGAAACCCCGTTCTTTGGATTCCACATGGTCCACTTATATCTATGTAGAAATTTGCTGAATAATGACTAATTATCCACCGAGACTATCCTGATCACATACAATTCGAATTTATATGCAACACATAATCTCTTCCACTCAGATCATCAAACATGCGGAAATAAAACAAGCAATAACACATCAAATCATCATACACATTAACACAATATGTATGGGGAAAGCTTATAGCTGAAAACCCCGCAGCTATTGTGTATATTATAATGGAGAAATCATGTAACAAACTCAGTACAATACTCCTCACAAGTACTCAGTATTTTCTCATAAAGTTACACACAATCTAGCTCAGTTTTGAACAGGTTACTGGTTCAAAACTCACCGCCAATTGCCTTGCCTCTATTGCGCAATCCAGGCCTGTCTATATAGAGATCCAAGGTTCGAATCTCCTTGGCTTGACTGCGCAATTGTCATGGACAAATCCTCCAAGTGTGGTGCAAATCTCATGCACAACCGATGTCGCCACTGATAGCTAACTCCACCCTTTCATCTACCTCTTTCACTGGTCTCCACTGAACTGATCATGCACTGTAGTGAACTGATGTGTTCTTGAGTTGAGTAATGAGTTACTAATTAATGAATTAAATAATATTTAATTCACTCCACTCATAACTAGTTGATTAGCTAGTTAAACTAATCTCAACCAGTTCAACTAAATTAAACCGAACACAACTCCACTAGCTGTCTCATTAACTCCACCAAACTTCTACCACTGAAGTCCTAACTGAAGTCAACCATGCATGTGCTCACCAAACCCTAGGAATAGTGTAATTCCTCTGTCAGATGCATGAGCCACTTCCAAGGCTCGAACTGAAGTGCTCCAAGAGAGTAAACTGAAGTTTATAGTCCAAATATTATTAAGGGTAAATAATATTTGACTTCCCTATTTTTAGGATAGGCAATCTAAAAATAGACATCGACCTATAGGTCAAAAAATAGAGGTCCATCTATTTTACCAACATGACCAATACTCCAAGAATAACATACTGCAACCCCTGGACCATGCTCCATATGTCTAAAAATAGACATAGTCTAAAAATAGACTTTGCGCCAGAATTTGCCTGCGGGCCCACTTAGTGAAGGCGACTTCATTTCACTAAGCTCCATCATCTTGCCGCATTCTCAACACTCCCTCTCAGCAAGATATGGATTATCTGCAATCCCTATCCTGCCTCTGTGGAATTCGAACTTGCTCCTGGTGAGCGCCTTCGTCAGGATGTCGGCATCCTGATCCTCCGTGGGAACATATGAAAGCATCATGATTCTCCGCCGAACACAATCTCTGATATGATGGTACCTGATGTCGATATGTTTGGACCTATCATGAAATACTGGATTAGCCGAGAGCTTGATGCAGCTCTGGTTATCACAGTAGATCACTGTAGGCTCCAAATGCAACCTGAACAAACCTGCGAGGATCTTCCTCATCCAAATAGCCTCGCATGTAGCCAAGCTAGCTGCCATGTACTCGGCCTCTGCTGAACTGAGTGCCACGGATCTCTGCTTCTTGTTGTACCAGGAAACTGCTGTCGACCCAATGCTGAAAACTCCTCCAGAAGTGCTCTTCCGGTCCGTTGGGCTCCCTGCCCAATCTGCATCAGTGAAGCCAGAAAGCTTCGCTCCATCCTCCTGTCTGTACCATAGACCATATCCCGATGTGCTTCTAATATAGCGCAATACATGCTTGCCTGCCTTCCAAAAGAGCTTGGTAGGCTTAACCATAGCTTGCGAAAGCTGGTTAACTGCATAGCATATATCGGGTCGTGTATTGACCAGATACATAAGCGACCCCACCAACTATCGATAGACAGTGGCATCCACTACCTCCGCTGAAGTAGTATCCTCCTTCCTCCAACCACCAGGAAGAGGAGTGTCAACAGGCTTGCAGCCTTGCATGTTGAACCTCTCCAGAATCTCCCGAGCATACTTGCCCTGAGAAACAAACAGTCCTCCGCTGCGCTGCCAAATCTCCAATCCCAGGAAATAATGAAGGATGCTCAAGTCCTTCATCTCAAACTCTCGTGCAAGATCCTCCTTGCATGAAAGTATCAACTGCTCATCGCCAGTCAAAATCAGATCATCTACATACAGTACGATGATCAACAGTTTCCCCTCCACCACAATCTGGTACAGGTTAGGATCCACCTCACTCTTGGAGAAACCTAGCCTGGTGAAGTAGCTGTCTATTCGAGTGTACCAAGCACGAGGTGCTTGCTTCAGCCCGTACAGTGCTCTCTTGAGTCGGCACACATGCGACTCACTGCTGAAGATCTCGAAACCTTCAGGCTGCTCTATGTACACCTCCTCCTCAATGACTCCATTGAGGAACGCAGTCTTCACATCCATCCGATGAATGTGCCACCCCATCTGCGCTGAGAGAGCAAGGATCGTCCGTATGGAAGAGTACCTTGCGACAGGTGCAAAAGTCTCCTCATAGTCAATCCCCTCGATCTGTGAGAAGCCACGGGCGACAAATCTCGCCTTGTACTTCTCCACACTCCCGTCAGCCGCCTGCTTCACCTTGCAGATCCATCGCGAACCCACCACTGATTTCCCAACCGGTCTTGGGACAATCTCCCATGCACTGTTCCTGATGATCGAATCATATTCTTCGATCATGGCATCAATCCATGCGGGTTCCTCCACAGCTTCCTCAAAAGAGGATGGCTCCGTCACAACACATTGACTCACAAGAGCCATGTATCCAGTGTACCGATCCGGTGACTGCCTCTGTCTGCGCTGTGCTGTAGGTGGTCCTACAACCTTCTCTGCATCTCGAGCCAGTCGCTCAGCTTTTGTAGTGCGCATGTGCCCTCTGATGGTTGGCGTTGCATGGGTGGTTTCTTCCACCTCCTGAACTTCCCCTTGTGGCTGATCCACATCTGGAAGCTCCTCCTTAGGAACTAACAGCTCCTCATCTGCATGCAAGTGTAGCTCCCTCTCAAGCGAACACTGCATGGCTTTCTCCTCCTGAAATTTTATATCCCGTCGCACAACAGTCTTTCGACTGTCTGACAAATATACCCGGTAGTTGTGAGGTGTATCAGTGTACCCCACAAATATTCCAACCTCTGCGGTTGGATCCAGCTTCCTTCTCACATCCTTCGTCACATGCATGTAGACAGGAGAACCAAAAATCCGCAAATGGGAAATATCAGGCCTCTTGCCAGAATAAGCCTCCTCTGGTGTACTCATGCCAAGAACCTTGTGAGGACAACGGTTCTGCACATACACTGCTGTATTGCATGCCTCAGCCCACAAGTGAAGGGGTAGGCCCCGATCATGCAACATCGCCCGTGCAGCACCCACGATCGTTCTGTTCTTCCGCTCAGCCACCCCGTTCTGCTGTGGGTTATGGGGTGCGATGAGCTCTTTCCGAATCCCTTCTGCGCTGCAGAACTCCTTGAATTCAGCCGAGATGAATTCACCACCGTTATCACTCCTTAGAGCAATCACCTTCTTTCCCGACTCCTTCTCGACCAGTGCTTTAAACTCACAGAACTTCGCGAATGTATCGCTCTTCTTCGACATGAAGAAGATCCAGCACTTTCGAGAGAAATCATCAACAAAGATCACATAATACCTGTGCTTTTCTGTCGAAGCAACTGAGAAAGGACCACACACGTCTGTGTGAAATCTCTCAAGGATCGTCGTGGCGCGACTATCCTTCTCATGAAAGGTGGCTTTCACATACTTCCCTAAAGTACACTTGTTGCACTGATCTGACTGAGCAAGAGTGCCCTTAGGAAGTCCAGTAGAAATCTGCTGCAGAATCTTCAAAGCTCCATGGTGAAGGTGGCCCAATCTCCTGTGCCACAGTTCGCCCTCATCATCCCGACTCACCACTTCTCCCGCCTTGCATGCCATAGCTACGCAGCCATCTACCTGCAACTGATAAAGGTTCTTGGTTTGAACCCCTATCTTCCGGGTCTCTCCAGTAGTCTTACTGCGCAGGAAGGCTTTTCCTTCGCTGAAGACCACATCATACCCCTTATCCTCCAACATCACCATAGAGATCAAGTTCTTCTTCAATCCAGGTACATGCATGACATCCCTCAATACAAAGGGTTTACCAGACTCCCTCTGAAAGGATATGGTACCGATACCAGTCGCACCGTATCTACCATCATCGCCCATCTCGATGTGCACACCCAAATCTTTGTCCTCCAGATCTGAGAACAACTCCCGATCTCCCGTCATATGAAATGACGCACCGCTGTCCAAGAACCACACCGATCCTAACACACTTGAAACCAAGCATGCGATCAGTGAAAATTCAAGCTCGAACTATGAAGCCAAAGCTTCTCCATCTGCAGATCTTCCCGCTTGCTTGTTCTTCTTCTTCTTTGGACAATTGGTAGCATAATGTCCGTGATCATGGCATTGAAAACACTTCACTTTCGCCATATCCTGCTTCTTGCCCTTTGCACCAGAATGAGAGGTTTTCTTACCCTTCCCTTTCTTTGCTTTGGCCACCAAAGCGCAGTTTTCTTCATCAGCTCCCTTTGATGAAGATCCATCTCGAGTAGTCCTCCTTATCTCCTCCTGCATGAGATCCACCCAAAGGCGCTCCCATCCCGGCAGCTTCTTCCGACCATTGACACTATCTTGATATGAGTGCCAAGCCTTCGGAAGACCAAGGAGAGCCAGGTCGACCATGTCCTCGTCTTCGACAGTCACCCCCACACTTCCCAGCTCATCTCTGCATTGAGTGAACTTCGTGAGGTATTTGGCGATACTGTCGCCCTTCTCCATCTTGATGTTCCCGAGCTTATCTTTGAGCGCCAGCTTCCTTTGGTTGCTCTTACTCTGGAATAGATCCGTCAAAGCTTTCCACATTAAATATGGAGTAGCCTTTCCATGCAGGCTGGATACAATATGATCCTTGACGCCCTCCAACAGGATCCTTCGACATTTCGCCATCTTCTTTTGCCATGCTTCGACTTCAGCAGGATCAATGGGCTTTTGGACATCCGTATCTATGAACTCCTTCAGACCATTATCTTCTAATACTTCCTCCATGCGATCCTTCCATGCAACATAATTCGAACTGCCTTCAAGAGCATATTCGAGTCGCAAACCGTTGAAAGACATTTTCAACACCGGCACTAAGAAAACAAAACTGCTGCAAAATTCGAATTCCACCTCAAAGCTCAACCGCTCTAGATCTGTGAGAACAAATTATTTCTAGCAATGCAGATCGGGATCGTGGCGCATTTACTTTAACCCCACTTTCCGAAGAGATGAACTGATGGGCTGAAGGCCCATGTGCACTCTGTCTACCGAAATAAGTTTGTAATCACTGTGATGATCAATCTCTGCTTCAATAGCTTTGATACCATGTAGAAATTTGCTAAATAATGATTAATTATTTAGCAAATTTCTACATGGTATCAAAGCTATTGAAGCAGAGATTGATCATCACAGTGATTACAAACTTATTTCGGTAGAAAGAGTCTGAATGCGGGCCAGGTAGCCTCCGGATTACGCTATTCCCAAGGGTTTGATGGCATCATGCATGGTTGACTTCAGTTAGGACTTCAGTGGCAGAAGTTTGGTGGAGTTAATGAGACAGCTAGTGGAGTTGTGTTTTCAACAATCTATTCCACGGAGTTTTATTTATCAAATTCGTGGAATTTGATAAATAAAATTTATCCACGACCTTTGCAAATTTAATTGAATCTTTCGGCCTTATATGACACCGCCAACCTTATAACCAATGTTTTAAATCCTCGAAACCTTATATTAAAACCAACGCTCTAATTTGAATAATTAACTGTATAATAAACCTTGGTTCCGGGCCCACCTCTACGACCAATCAAACGCATGCACCGTACCTTGTTATTGCTCGCGCACTTCGGTTATCGTTCGTGCATCTACAACAAGTGACCGCCGTCCGATGGCCCTTGCCCAGATCAACGGCTCTGAGCAATATCGCTCGGCGTCCTGGTACGATGGATAACGTGCGATGGCGTAGGTTAACCGGTGGTTTTACGGGGTCCGCCTCGCCATGTGTCAACAGGTCTATGGAATCGCTCTGTGACCGGGGAAAACCGCTTGCACACCAAAAGCGGTGCGATATGGGCAATCCGCCTTTGCAAATCCGCTTGTGGTTTTTGTACAATATTTAACCACGGTTCACGCTGGTTGCACGATATTCCTCCTCCATTAACTCACGTTTAGACCACGGTTCCGGGTTTGAAAGCAACAACTCTATTTATTTACAAAGCGGAAAATCTTCCAATTAAACGGTGTTCACGACCACAATTCCTCTGCACAGACCTCGCCTGCGGGTAGTATTGATTTAATAGGGTTTATTCGGATAAATTACAGAGAAACAACAGACAGGGATATGTGGAATTCATACAGGAGTTCAATTATACATGCACAGCGTTCATCACTTCGCAATTAAATAATCTCTTCACAATTAAGGATTCGAAACGACTCTATGGCAAATGCGCACTGAAATTATTTAATTGGAAGCAATCAACAACACACAAAGTTTTATTGCAAAAATCTCTTTTCCTCTTGCTCTCTTTTTCCTTCTCCATCCGGAGAATACAATTTATACATCAACATATGTCCTTTCGGTTCCTTTGTGAGGACCATTATGGTAATTCAAGAGCCTAATTACAATTATTCGAAAACTAAAAACATGACAGATGGACTAACTATTGGACTTCTACAACTCTAACTGATCTAATAATACAATCAGCTAAGGTATTGACACCTAGCTGTAACAATTCAAATGTTTTCAAACCCTCCTAGCCATAACATGTGGACAAAACTCCTACATTACTGGCTAGTGTCTAATGCCCCTGCATCAGGATACCTTATGCTTGGTGTTCGGTGCAATTTTGTTGACTTCAGTGGCCTCCATTTCTGAGAGCCCCGGGGAAAGAGTGATCGATTGGTGTTGGGGCCTATTCCAAATTAATATCCCATCAATATCTTCCTGGTGCAGAAATTTGTGTTTTGTGGAGTGCCATCCTATGTGAGGGTGTTGTGCTATCCCGCACATTATTGGCAGATTCATATTATAAGGCAGGACAGGGGCGCGTCGAGACCTCCATGCAAAACCTTCCAGCGCAAAGCGGCCAATGGTTGTCCTATCCTCTTTATCTACATAAGAGAGCCGCAGCCGCAGGTAAAAACATGGGTTAGGTCAACCTATCCGCCGCCTCCACTGGAGAGCCACAAAGAATCCAAATCCACATTGTTGTGTATTCCTATCCTTGCAAGCTGAAGGTTATATATAAATAATTTCTTCGTAAACGTTTTTTAAATACTTATTGGAATTTGTCATTTTAGGTTTTATTTCAAATTATAATTATATATATGACTAATAATAGTGGATTAGAGGTTTAACTCTATATACAAATTGAGATTCTTTCTTTAAAAAAAATTATATATATATATATATATAGTTGTTTTTAAAATTTTAAAAGTATTTTTTAATTAAAATTTAGTAATAAATTTTTTAATGAAATTGTGATTTTTTGTTATTTAAATTATATTTTTAAATGTATAAATAAATTTAACATTTTAAATTTTTTTATTATTATAACTTAACGAATCAACTAAATTTTAAACAAAATTTCAAATCAAAAAAACCTGAAACATAGATGATTTAAACTATACTAATATATTATATAAAACTTATAAAAATAGTTATTATAATATTAGAAATCTCTTTCAACATGGAATTTTTTAAATTATTTATTCATAACTTAACCAATCAACTAAATTTTAAACAAAATTACACGTCCAAAAAACCTAAATCATAAATGATTTAAACTACAATAATATGTTATATGAAACTTATGAAAAACAATTTGCCGTGATATTATAATTCTCTTTCAACATGGATTTATTTAAATTATAACTTTAGCTCTAGTACTTTTAATTTAAATTATGAATATTTTTTTTTTGCATTTAGTGATTTATTTTTATTTTTATTATTTTTCCATAATTGCATGTTAGTATGTTGATGTTGTTATGTTTTCTAACAGGGTGAAAGTTGTATTTTGTTTTTAGGAAAAAACAATTTTATTAAAAGCAATAAAATTATACAAGCAGATACTTAGGGTTACTATTGAATGCTTTTATATGATTGACCATATATGTATTTTTATAAATTTTTTTCAAAGACTAAATTGAAATTTAGATAGGAAAGGTATCTTGCTTTGAAACAAAAATTTACATATATTTAGCTTCAAATACTTAGTTTCAAATACATACAATTTGTATTTTTATGGAGAAAACCAAAATTTGATAGATATACCTAAATTATATTTTTTCCCGAGGAAAGAAATCAACTTCACTCTCAGCCCAAAGGGCTAGAGTGAGGTTGTTGGTACTAGGCTAGCCCATAAGTATACTCACTTAAGATTTCACAAAGCTCAAAGCCAATTACAACAATATTTAGCAAGACAATATAACTCATTGTGTCACTGGCTAGAATTTGAACCTAAGTGGGGAAGATAACAACCATTTCGCCCAACCATCTGAGATAACCCCAATTGAAATATACCTAAATTATCTAGCAACAAATAAGTTTAAATAGTCATACAACTAGATCATTCCTCTAAGAACTATGAAATCGTGAAGAAGTTAAAACTAGGATTAATGTAAATGAGAATAATTTTTTCCTTGATTGGATTCAAATACCTCATAAGTTCATCCTTGTAACTCCAATCCTTTCTTTGGAAACTTGTTAGCTTCACTATTTTTGTCTCTAGAAGAGAAGAATATATGAGAGAAGGTTGATTGTAAATTCTTAATGTCCTGAAGTAATGGTTGAAGTAAGAATTTCCTTAGCATACAATCTCCTTTCATCCATTTGGTATCTAGAAGGGAACTCCAAAATGTTGAAGTTGAGTGATCTTCGTTTCAAGAGCTAGAATGAAAACAAGGTTGAGTGTTGATATGTGTAGCTTGGGCAGGTACTTCTGCACATGCCTAAGTGTCTAGGCATGTAGAAGTGACATAATACACCCTTAACCTTAGAAATTACTTGAGTGATTAAAGTAATTTCTTTTATAAGACAAACATGACTTAATCTAATGAAAAGCAAAGGTTTTTTTATCTACGACTTACATGAATCTCAAATGTCAATCTCAAGTGAGGTGAGATCTAATCTCTGTAGAATTTACGATGTAGATTTTCATTTGCTGATGAAATTTTAATCAAAATCACAAGATACAAACCTACTCTATTGCTCTGCAGAAAGTAATTCACAATCTAGAACAATAATTTCAGACATACAATAAGAAATCACACACATGAAAAGATTAGTTTTCCCGCGGAAAGAAAACGGCTAAAAACCCCAATGTCTTCTTGCATTAATATGATGAATGGAGATGTATCACAATTGCTTTGATCAATTAAGCACAACCTGGAAGTGCATAACCTATATCTCAGCTCATTGAAAAACTTTGACACAGACTTAGTCAATTTATGCCTCTGCTTTAGTTCCTATGTCCTTGCCTTGTTCCTTGAGAACTTAGGCCCTTATTATTTAAGAATTTCTCCAAAATGGATTATGCAATTATTTAGGATGATCATCTGACTGCATGCAACACCTGTACATCCAATAATAGTCTACAACTGATGTTACACAACCTTGGAATCTCCACCAAGCCCGGGGAGCTCAAATTCTTTGCATGCACTAGCTATTTTGGGCTGATTTATCAGTTAATTGGATGATCACTGAGTTTGATTGAAGTCCCACTATAAAACTGACCCTCCACTAGTTCCTCCAAAAGTTGGAACTAGTTTAATTGAAAACAACCCGCGATAACTGACCTAGATTGCTACGAATTAGCAATGACACATGCTTAACTGAACTATAACTCCTCCAACTCGAATTTACTGAGTAAACTAGGTGAAACAAGCCATTTCACACAAGTTAACCGCATGCAAGCTGTCTGCTAATGTGGAAATTCAAATTTCATCAATTTAATCAAGGAAAAATAAAATTGAGAATTTCTTGCTACATTTTTAAACACTCCCTCTCAACAGGAAAAGTATTATCAACCACCCCTATCCTGCACCTATGGAACTTGAACTTCCCTCTTGACAAGGCCTTCGTCAAAATGTCAGCATCTTGTTCCTGTGTTGGAAGGTACTGCAATAACATTATACGCCTATGCACACAATACCGTAAATGGTGATACCAAATATCTATATGCTTGGATCGATCGTGAAAAACATGATTCTGAGAGAGCTTGATGCAACTATTATTATCACAGAAGATCACAGTTGGATCCATTATATTACCAAACAATCTAACAAGGATATTTCTCATCCAGATCACCTCACATGCTTCTTGAATTGCAACCATGTATTCTGCTTCTTCCGAGTTGAGCGCCACAAATATTCGCTTCCTGTTGTACTAGGAAACAATTTCGGACCCAACACTGAAAATTCCACATGATGTACTCTTTCGTTCTGATGGAATCCCCACCCAATTTGCATCTGTGAAGCTGCATATATTCACTCCCTTTGTCTATTTATACCATAATCCAAACTAGGTAGTGCCTCTGAGGTACCGTAGAACATGTTTAGCTGCCTTCCAAAATAATTTGGTTGGAAAAACCATAGCTTTGCTCAACTAGTTGACTGCATAGCACATATCTGGTTGTGTGTTCACAAGGTACATTACTGAACCCACTAATTGCTGTTAGATAGTAGCATCCACCTCTTCACCTGAAGTGGCATCCTCCTTCCTCCAGTTGGTCGTTAGAGGTGTCTCCATGGGTTTTCAAATCTCCATGTGGAATCTCTGTAGTATCTCATTTTCATACTTACCTTGAGAGACAAAGAGTTCCCCATCGCCTTGCCGTACTTCCAGTCCGAGGAAGTAGTGCATGAGGCCCATGTCCTTCATTTCAAATTCTCTTGTAAGGTCCTCCTTGCAAGATTTGATAAGTTGTTCATCTCCAATTAAAATCAAATCATCAACATATAAGACAATAATAAAAAATTTACCTTCTACCAAAATATGATAGAGGTTTGCATATGCTTCACTTTTGGTGAAGCTAAAACCGATGAGATAACTATCGATCTTGGTGTACCAAGCAAAGGGTGCTTTTTTTGAGACAGTACAACCCTTTCTTGAGTCTTCACACATGAGACTCTCGATCAAAAGTATCAAAGCTTTCTAGTTGCTCGATATACACCTCCTCCTCAATAACTCCATTGAGGAATACTGTTTTTATATCCATCTGGTGGATCTTCCACCCCATTTGTGCAGCTAGAACAAGAATTGTTCTAATGGATGAGTACCTTGCTACAGGAGAAAAGGTGTTATGAAGCCAACTCCAAAAATAGAAGAAAAGAGAGATCAACGCCTTAGAAATAAGCCACTTTGAGGGGGAAACCTCATTTACATTACATAAATGAACAATTATTAGATGATACAAATGAAAAAAACCTCTTTCTATATATAGGAGTCCATGGGATCACAATATAATCCTAGCCGACCTAACAATAATAATGTAAGGGCACAATAATAACAATATTGGGGTTACAGGATTACAACAATAACAATAAGGGGGTTACCTAACAACAATAAGGGACTATACTTGTAATATAGGGACCTAACATGCCCCTCTCCTTCAAAAAAGTGTTGTCCTCAACGCTTGAGTAGCTCTGGATGATTCTGTATAAAATTTTCATCCTCCCATGTAGAATCTTCAGTGGGTAAGTTCTTCCACTTGATGTGATACTTTGAAATTGATCGGTTTCGTAGCTGTCGAGTTCTTGTTTCCGTGACTGCTTCAGGTTCCAATATGATTTTTCCTTCCTCATCAAGTTATGGAAATATTGTTTGAACTGGAAGTTTGTCGCCTATAACCTTATTTAAGCATGAAACATGGAAAACTAGATGCACTCGTGAAGAAGCAGGAAGCTCTAATTTGTATGCCATAATACCAATATTTTGCAACACCTTGTAAGGACCATAGTACTTTGGCGATAATTTATTATCCTTCTTAGCTTTCTTGAGGGACATTTGTTTGTATAGTTGTAGCCATAAAAATATCCAGTCTCCTACATCAAAAATTCTCTCGCCGCGATGTTGATTTGCCTGTTGTTTCATTCGATTTTGTGCCAAATTTAGGTTATCCTTTAAGAGTTGGAGAACTTATTATTGATGCTCGATGTGATCTTCCACTTCTTGAACCTTAGAATTTTCTCTTAAAGAAGATGTGATGGACGGTGGATGATATCCATAAAGTGCCATAAATGGGGTAATTTTTGCTGCAATATGGAAATAAGTGTTATACCACCATTTAGCGAGAGGTAATCACTTGACCCATTGTGTTTGCTTATCAGATACAAAACAACGAAGATATCCTTCCAAACATTTATTCACTATCTCTGTTTGACCATCAGATTGAGGATGATAAGATGAGCCATGAGCTAGTTGAGTACCCAAACAAGAAAATAATTCCGTCTAAAAATTTCGAGTAAAAATGGGATCTCTGTCACTTACAATAATCTTTGGGTTTCCATGTAGCTTTTGAATTGTTTCCATAGTAGAAACTATATTTTCTTTAAATGGATGAGATAATTCACAAAAGTGTGCATACTTGGTAAGTTTATCAACTACCACCATGATGACACTCTTTCCTTCGGACTTAGGTAAACTTGTGATAAAATCCATAGAAATCTCCTCCCAACATTGACTTGGAATGCATAAAGGTTGTAGAAGACCCGGGGTCTTAATTGTCTCAACTTTATTTTGCTGGCAAACCAAACATTCTACCACAAAATTTTGAATATCAAATTTAAGGTCAATATCCCAAAAAAAATACTTTCTTCACCCTGTGGTAAGTTTTTAAAAATCCTGAGTGTCCTCCTAAAGGAGGAGTGTGCAATTCAAAAAGAATATTTTGTTTTAGTTTGGAATTATTGCAAATATATAAGCGATATTTGTACCATAGGGAATAATTTTCCAACTAAATGTATCAGATGTACTAGGATCTTACTGCAAATTTTGAATGAGTGTCCACACTTCTTCTTCCTTCTTCCATTCATCCCTTGCTTCGGTTATCCAATCTGGTTGGATAATAGAAATTTCACAAAGCAATGCTTCCACCTCTTCATCCTTTCTTGTGAGTGCATCTGCAGCAACATTTATCTTCCCTTTTTTGTAGATTATTTCAAAGTCATAACCCAACATATTTGTGACCCATTTTTGCTACTCCTTTGAAGATAGTCTTTTCTCCAGAAAGTGTTTAAGACTTTCATGATCAGTTTTTACCTTGAAGTGTCTTCCCATTAGGTAAGATCGCCATTTATTTAGTGCATGTCGTATTTCCAATATTTCCTTCTCATAAATAGCTTTCTGTAAATACTTTCCTTTGATTGGTTGACTTTCAAAAGAAATGGGTCTTCCTTCTTGCATTAAAACAACACCAATTATATTTCCTGAGGCATCACATTCCACGATAAAGGTTTTTGTGAATTTTGGCGTACCTAAGACCGGTTCTAGGCACATTGCCTCTTTAAGATGTTCAAAGGCCTTAGTTTCTTCAGGAGTCCATGAAAATGCATCTTTCTTCAATAATGTTGTTAGAGGTGCTGCTATTCTCCCATAATTATTAACAAACTTGAAATAATACCTTGTTAACTTGAGAAATCCTCGCAACTGCTTTATGGCTGTGGGGAATTTCCATTCCTTAATGGATTTAATTTTGTCAGGGTCTACCTTAACACCCTCATGAGATACAATATGACCCAAATATTCCACCTCTTGTACTCCAAAGAAACATTTGGATGTTTTTGCATATAATTGTTTCTCCTCTAATAGTTTGAGCACCCTGTCAACATGTTGAACATGATCCTTCCAAGACCTGTTGTAGATTAGTATATCATCAAAAAATACTAGCACAAATTTTCTAAGGAAGGGTTTGAAAATGGAATTCATCAACCCTTGAAATATATAAGGTGCATTGGTAAGGCCAAAAGGCATGACCAAAAATTCATAATGACCCTCATGAGTTTGAAATGTTGTTTTTGGAATATCTTCAGTCTTCATTCTAATTTGATGATATCCTGAACGAAGATCCAACTTGGTAAAATAAATTGCTCCATGTAATTCATCCAGTAATTCATCAATCACAGGAATGGGAAATTTATCTTTAATGGTGAGCTTATTGAGCTCCCTATAATCCGGACACATTCGCCATGATCCATCCTTCTTGTGTACCAATACTACAGGAGCAGAGAAAGAACTTTGACTAGGTTGAATTATACCGACCTCTAACATTTCTGCAATCATACGTTCAATTTCGCTCTTTTGGAAGTAAGGATATCTATAAGGCCTGATGTTTGGAGGAACACTTCCTGGAATCAAATGAATAGCATGATCATGATCACGAATAGGTGGGTGTCCTTTGGGAGTTTCAAACACCTTGGAATGATTGTCCAAGACTTGTTGGAGATCTGCAGAAATAGATGATTTTGATGTCGGAACTTCTAGTGAGCATAATTGTGCAATTACGCCTCGTTGTTGTTTCTTTAGAAGCTTTGTCATGACATTAGAGTTTATTATCCTTCCCGGCTTCCCTTCAATACCCCGTAATTCGACTTCCTTTCCTTCTGAAAAAAATTTCAAGAAAAGTTCTCGAAAATTAAAAGCTACCGTCCCCAAAGATTGTAACCATTGTACTCCTAGTACAACATCAGCACCTCCCATAGGAATGGAAAGCATTGGACTATTCAATACATATTCCCCCATGGTTAGCTTGATATTATGGCATTTTCGAGAGAAATTTATAGTTCCTCCATTTGCAACCATCACTTGACATTCTGGTGCTAGGTATAGGAAACAATTCAATTCCTTGGCTACCTTACAATGGATAAAATTATGGGTACTACCTGAATCAATCAACACTATTACCTTTTTCTTCTTGATATGTCCTTCTATCTTGAGAGTTTGAGGAGTGGTAATTCCTGCCAATGCATTACACGATATGGTCAGACTCATTTCTTCCTCTTCTAGGGTTGGTTCCTGGTGTATATTCTCTTCTTTTGAAGATTCTTGTTCATTTTCTTCTTCCTCTTCACAATCTATGTAAAATAATTTCTTCTCAGCACACTTATGACCTTTAGTGTATTTGCTATCACAACTGTAGCAAAGCACTTTTGCTCTTTTTTCTTCCAATTGTTGTGGTGTCAACCTTGTAGGTTGTGGAAGTCTAGGAGTAGCAACACTTCCATCTTTATAGATGTGAGTGGTAGGCTTCCTTGTCGCCATAATTTTGCATTCAATTTTTCTTGCCAACCTGAATGCCTTCTCCAATGAATCAGGTTCCCAAACACAAACTTCATGTTGGATGTTATCCTTTAAAGTCATTATGAAGACATTGATCCTATTTTCCTCTGGAATATCAATTACCCTTATATTCAATTTTTGGAGGTCCTCAATATGCACCCCCACTGAACTCTTTTGTTTGAGATTTATCAATTGGCTAAAGAAGGTGTGCTCTTTGTATCCTCATAATGTGCTATCATTTTCTCCATAAAAATTGACCAATTGAGAATTTTTTTACGGGAGAAAAGCCATTGATACCATACAAATGTATTTTGTTCTAAATGTAAAGTTTCAATGCGTAACTTTTGTGTGTTTTGCACATTATTGAGATCAAAATATTACTCCATCTGTAGTATCCATGTTACGGGATCCTTGCCATCAAACTTCCTCATATCCATATTTGGAATATGGTGGTTCTTCCATCCAACATTAGAGTTTATGAAATCACGATTAAAATTTATTTTGTTCTCATCAAGAGTTTCCTTTACTATCTTTTCACCATTAGGAAACATTTCTTGTATCAACTTTGTCAAACCTTCCATGTCTGCTTTTAGATCATTCTTCCATGTCATCCATCTTAGCTTCCATGCCAACTTCCATGCCATCCATATTAGCTTCCATGCCTTTCTTCAAACCATCCATATTAGCTTCCATGCCCTTCTTCAAACCATCAATCTTAACTTCCACGCCTTTCTTCAAATCTTCCATTTCATTTTTTGTTTCTCTTTTCATAGTGAAATTTGGTGCACTTGCTCTTGTAATTTTGATATGTCATGTTGCACTTCTTCCTCTTCATGATTAATAGTAGAGCCTTATGAAGGCTTAATGGGTGTTGAATTCTTTTTAGGTGGAATTTTAGAACCCAATACTGATATCTATCCTTCAATACGCCCTTAGAATCACTTCAAACTGATTTTTCACACAAGACTTACGCAATTAAAAAAAAAAAAATACACACCTTTTTCTTGATTTTGAGGAGCTCGATATTGAAAATGAATTATCTCCATGATTTCGAATCTTCAATATCTGAAATTCTTCCCTGTAGTATCCCTATGAATCTTCTTTCTAATGCCATAGGTTTGACCTGATTTGGATTCTTCAAGATAAAGTTATGCCCAATCTCCCACAATGACCTAATTATGGACTGGTTCAGTAGAGTGAACTTGTATGACATGCCACGTGTAAATGTTTCCTCCTTTGGCTCTGAAATTGATACACAGGAAACTACAGTCCGTGTTCTTGTCGCCACTTTTTACAGAATTCCAATCTGACGCTCAGAGAGAGAGGTATGACAATTTTCCCATGGTCACCTCTTTGAGATGAAATTCAAGAGCTTGAAAAATCCCTAACTTCCACATATCACATCTTCAAAAATGTTGCGAATTGAGATTGAAATGTTTACAGGAAGTTCCTCAAGAGTTTGGCTTCACTCTATAAAAATTTCAGCTTCTGAACCTTTGTAGAAAAAACATTATAGTGAAAATTCCACGATGACCTGGTTTAGGTGAAATTCGGGAGCCTGAAAAAACCATAACTTCCACAAATCATATCTCTGAAAAAATTGTGAAACAAGATCTGAAAATTTTACATGACGTTCCTCAGGATTTCAGCTTCACTTTGTAAAAATTTTAGCTTCTGAAACTTCATAGAAAAACAGTTATAGCGAAAATGCCACGATGAGATTTTTGGAGCAGTGAAACCCTAGAATCCAAATCTCTGATACCAAATGTTATGAAACTAGCTCCAAAAATAGAAGAAAAGAGATATCAATGCCTTGGAAATAAGCCACTTTGAGGGGGAAACCTCCTTTACATTAAATAAATGAACAATTCTTGGATGATACAAATGACTAAAACCTCCTTCTATATATAGGAGTCCATGGGATCACAATATAATCCTTGCCGACCTAACAATAATAATGTAAGGGCACAATAATAACAATATTGGGGTTACAAGTTTACAACAATAACAATAAGGGAGTTACCTAACAACAATAAGGGACTATAATAGTAATATAGGGACCTAACAAAAGGTCTCCTCATAGTCAATTCCTTCAACTTGAGAGTACCCCTTGGCCACAAATCTCGTCTTATACTTCTATATGCTTCCATCTGTTGCATGCTTAAGCTTGAAGATCCATCTCAAACCCACAACTGATTTATCTGCTGGTCTTGGGACCACTTACAAAACATTTTTCTTTACAATGGATTCATATTCCTCTACCATTTCATCAACCCATATAGGTTTCTCTTCTACTTCCTCAAAAAAAGATGGCTCAACCTCTACAAGCTCAATCATTAGATCCATGTAGCTAGTGTACTGATTAGGTGACCTTCTCTGCCTATGCAAATTTGAATGAGCACCCACATTCTCCCTCGCATCTTGCCCAAATCTCTCAACTTCCCTAGTTATTTTTCTGCCTTCTTTGGATGATTATGCTTGAGTGGTTGTCTACACTCTCTTCTCCTCAATTTGTGGCTACTCCAAAACTTCTTGAGGTTCCTCCTTTGGAGCTAAAAGATCCTCTTCTAGTGGGATCTGAAGCTCTCTGTCAAGAGAGCACTACATCTCTTTATCCTCATTAAATTTTACATCCCTTTTGCACAACTATCATTCTGAGAGATACAAGGTAAACATGGTAGTTGTGGGGAGTTTTTGTGTAACCCATATATACCCCCAATTCTGCTGTCAGCTCTAGCTTCTTCCTTGATTATTTGGATACATTGCAATAAAAATAGGTTCCAAAAATCTTGTAGTGCGAGATATCCAAATTTCTCCCCGAGAAAGCCTTCTTCGGTGTAATCATGCCTAGAATCCAATGAGGACTCTGGTTCTACAAATAGATTGTTGTATTGCATGCCTCATGTTGAAGTCTAAAATTATTTCCTTTTTTACTACTCTTTTCCCTTTCCTATATCTTTTTGTGACCATTTTTGTAGCAGTCTCAGCATAATCAAGGTCATCTTAACTTATGAAAGGTATTAATCATCCATGTTTTAAAATCTATGTTTCTATATGATTTATAATGAAAAAATTGTAGAAATTTGAATAACTGAGATATTATTCACTGATATTCTCCTGATCACACACTATTTTAGCTTCATGCATAATACATAATCTCTTCTACCATTGATCATCACATGTGGAAATAAAATCAATTGCATGCATACATTAAAACCACAAACAATCACACATATGAACACATTATTTAATGGGAAAGTTTAAAGCTGAAAACCCCAACTATCTGTATATTATATGTCATGGAGATCATGTAACAATCATAGTACAAAAGCTCCTCACAAGCTCTCATGCACACCCTCAATTGCTACACACTATCAAGCTAGATCTAGCAAAACACATGCTCCAATCTTTTGCCACTTGATAGCCAGCCTCTATTGCGTTATTAATGCTATGGGATGGCTTCATTAAATAGATAAACCACCTGGCTTGTACTGCGCAATCCTCATGGGCTACTCCACCTATCTGTGTGTTGCAAATAGCAACAGTATAGTCACAACTGATAGTTAACTTGCTCTTTCACCTATTTCTGCACTGGTCTCCACTGAAACTGTCCATGCACTGAAGTTAACTGATGTATTCTTTAGTTGATTAATGAGTTTATAATTAGTGAATTAATTAATAATTAATTCACACCACTCTCACTAATTGTATCAATTAGTTAAACTAGATACAAATAGCTCAACTATGTTTAGATTATTTAAACTGAATACAACTCCACTAACTTCCTCAATCAACTCCACCAAACTCTGTCACATGAGTTCTAACTGAAGTATCCATGCAATAGCTCCACTTAACCCTCAGGAATAGCGTAATTCCTTATGTCAGCTCCTGTGCAACATCTGTGCACTTAACTGAAGTGCTCCAAGAGAATAAGATAATGTTTAGAGTCTAAATATTATTAAGAGCTAATAATATTCAACATATCTATTTTTAGACTGGCAATCTAAAAATAGATTCTGCCCAGTATGTCTAAAAATAGAAGTCCATCTATTTTTTCCGACTTGACCAACCATCCAAAAATAGCATCTTGCAACTCATAGAACATGATCCATATGTCTAAAAATATACATAGTCTAAAAATAGACTTTGCGCCAAAAATAGCCTGCGGGCCCACTTAGTGAAGGCGACTCCTTTCCACTAAGCTCATCATCTTGTTGCAACCTCAACAAACATCTCTACAATTACAAAATCTTTATCATTCCACAACTAATATTGAATTCTACATCCATATCCATGATTAGACAGGTTGCAATGCACCAATGAAGGAATGAAAGGTGCACAAAGATGAAATTTTTTCACCACGTGGATATCCACCTATCGAAATGACTTATCAAGTTACAGAGATCGAAATATCTAAGAGTCAAACACAAAGTCAAACTCTGGTTATGACGGTGCAGCAGTTAAGCAAAGTTTGGTAGGAGATCACGACGAGATCAGGTGAGTGTGCAGGAGACTTGTTCGATTGTGGAGATAAGATTCAAGAAGAATCTATCATGATTTTCTCTCCTAGTAAAAAATCATGAGAATATAAAGTTTCAATTTAAATTTACTTCTTAGATGGCAGAACAGTTTCATTGCCTCTCGACGTTAGACTCTTAATTTAGTTAATGAAAACATGTATAAAAGCCATAAAGCAAAACCAAAAGGATAGTTCAGTTAAGTTAAGAAGCCATGGTTTTATTTCCAGTACTTTGAAACTTTATTTCATATTAATACAAGATTATGTTCCTTTTTAATGCGTTGTTGAGCTACTGTGTGAACAAGTGGTAGACTTACACTCACAGTAGGCTCCCCTGGAGAGTATTAAGGATAGCTAGTTTCATTTTCACTATAGTTTGTTGGTAGCATAGAAGTTTCATGAAGTTTTATTTAAAATATTTGCATTATAATTACATTTTAATCATCCATTGTTTGATTTAGAGCACTCATAAAAGAAAACATAAAAAATATTTACTTCTCACAAGCATTTCCTTCAAGGAATTTAGTCTTATTTACTTTCATGGATGAACCAGGAATGCATTTTTACAGTTAATTGCGCACATCAATAATCATTTGGAGTTACAAGTTCTTGTTTGATTTTCCTTGTGCAAGTATTTATAATAGCATTTCTTTCTGCAATCATAGTTCATTTCCTCTTTAGAAAGTAGAAGTTAAGATTCCTTTCTACAAAGTAGTGTTAAATTTTTAATTCTGCAATTAGTATTAAAGTCTCCTTATGCAATCTAGCATTAGCCTTTCCTTTATGAAATTAGAAGTATATTTTCAATTCTGCAATTAAAATAAGTTTCAAGCGATAGATTTCAATTTAGTTAGCATTTGGGTTTTGATGTAACTTTCAATAAAAAGAACTTGTGCGTGACTACTCTCTAATCCCATTCAACATTTTTCCATACTTATAATAATTTCATCCTAAGATAGAATTCCTATCACATACGGTGCAAATACACTTCATAAGTAATTTAAGAT
>JAXQQM020075015.1:0-126430 GCA_034641835.2 Pinus albicaulis
TTTGGACTCCAAGACTCCCAAATAAGCATTCTCTGGTAACAAACCTGATGTTTTTCATTTTAGAGTCTTTCGTATTTATGTTTATTTTCATGTGACGAAAGAAAAGAGAAGCAATTTGGATGCTTCTCGAAACAAGGGAATGTTTGTGGACTATAGTGAAACATTGAAGGCATGAAAAGATGAAACATTTACTTACAACAACACCCATATTAAAACTTGAAAATCCAAAAAAAAAATTCATTGTTTGCACATATGCTTGTATGGAAGGGTGAGGGGGATTTCTATTGCAAGAAAATTTTGTAATATCCTCTGAGTCAAAGAAGTTAAAAACCCATGAAAGGAATTACGTTGTATATCATTTGAAGTTAGTCGTAGTCATACATGTCTTAAAAAGGTAGAGGAATTATTTATTAGGGAATAAATTCACCTTTGTAACTAATAATATCAACCTAAAATATATGTTTAGACAACTAGATCTGAATGCTAGACAAGATAGGTGGATGTCATTTCTTAGTGAGTTCGATTTCGAGATTAAAAAAATAACGAGGAAAGAAACCAAGATAACATATGCGTTGAGTATAAATTATTGTAATCTAATAAAGGTGGTAGTTAGAAATGTTCGTACAAATTTCATAGGGAAAATGAAGAACTCCATTTGCAATGGTCCAAGGTATTTGGAAATTCAACAAAACCTACAAGAAACTAATATCTCTTGTTACAAAATTGTTTTTGAATAATTGTTGATTTTTAAAGAACAAATGTATGTACCAAATGTAGATGCTTTGAAACAACTAATACTTGATGAATATCATAAGAAAACTTATGCGAGACATCCTGGATACCAAAACATGAATGCAACATCAAGAAAAAATTTATTTTCGACAAGAATGAAGAATGAGGTGGTTGAATATGTATAAAGGTGATTAAAATATTAGCAGGTAAAGGTAGACCAACAACATCCTATTGGGTTTATGAATCCTTTAACTATCCCAAAATGGAAGTGGGAAATAATCCCTTTATACTTTATCATAGGGCTACCAAATAAAAAAAGGCAACATGATTCAATCATGATGGTGATGGATACCTTAAGTAATTAAGCTCACTTCATAGAAGTACAATATACTTTTGGTACGATATAAATTTCTCACATCTTCATGAAGGATATTTTTCACCTTCATGGTATAGCCAAGATGATAGTGTGAGACAAAGATGCCAAATTCACCTCAAACTTTTGGAAGACATTTTTTGGGGGCATGGGAGCTAAATTAAACTTCAGTACCACATAATATCCTCAAACAAATGGAAAAAATGAAAAAAGAAACCAGATTTTAGAGGACATACTCAGAATATATGTAATGGATAGACCTATAAAATGGGAATATTTTTTGCATCTAGCTTAGTTTGCTAAAAAAAACTCTCAAACATCTACAAAAATGAGCCCTTTTGAAGATTTGTATCACTGAAGGTGTCATACACCACTTAGTTGGAGCCAACCATCAGATAGATAGATTTATGGCCCAGATGCATTACACGAAATGGAACAGGCAGTACATAAGATTCAGCAGAATATTAAAACGGATCAAGACCAAAAAAAGAGTTATGCATATAAAATGAAAACATATGAGTTAAAAATTGGAGATCATGTGTACCTCAGAGTTTAACCCAGAAAAATTACCTTAAGAATCAAAAGTTGTCCAAAACTAGCACCATGATTTTGTAAGCCATTCGGGATTTTGGATAGAGTGGGACTTGTAGCATATCAATTAGCACTACCTTGTCACATTAAATTTCATAATGCTCTTCATGTATCTGTACTTAAGAAATATTTAAATGATAAATCTCAAATTATTGACTTGAAATTGGTATAGGTGGAACGTGTAGGAGAATTTCTCGACAAACCTCTCCGTATCCTAGACAAGAAATAGATATGGCTCTAGAATCGATTCATCATTTGTTAAAGTGAAATGGAATCGTTTTACTCCCAAAGAAGCCACATGGGAGCGAGAATATGGAATGTAGAGACATTATGCAGCTTTGTTCTAGAGAGAAGTAGCAAATACAAAGGAAAAAAATGATGATATTTTAGAATAAATGGGGGGAAGAATGTAATACCGCTCCATGTGTTCATATTGAGAGTTACTTAAATTAAGTATGTAAAATCCATAAAGGACATTGAGACACTATGTGAATAAATCCTTTTTAATTAATAATGATAATAATGCCTATACTTGGGGAATAACACATTTAATTGAGATGCTTGCTTGAAATAATTCTTCCATGGGATAGTTATGGATAGTATTATAGATAATATCTAATAGAAGGGAGATAAAATCTATTAAATCACTTAGATGGGGAAATATGCTAAGCTAGGACATTCTTAAAGCATCGAGGGAGAGAAAAGCGATATTTTAGAAAGACAATCTTTGGCCAATGGTTGTGGAAAACCACAAAAGCGAGATGCCACTAAAGGAAACATCAAGTATGGAAGAAAGGTATGAAATACCTAGGAGCCAAATCGATAGAGGTTGTTTATCTCTTGGCAATTATTCTAAGCTCAGGAAGAACTTGAAGTGCAGTTCAAGGTTTCATTGCAAGTCCATTCCCTATGTTTGGTCTACTAGTGTGTTATTGGTTAAAAAAATTTCATATGACTAATTATGTAATATCTTCGAAATATCTAGGTAAAGTGACTATTATTTTTCTAATATATTTTGATTATTGCAATTTATTAAATGTCACTTAGTTATGTTGATAATTATGTGCATATGTAGATAGAGAAATGTATTGATTGTAAAAGTCTTTGAATATTACTTTTTTACAATAACCAATTTCTTTCTGATATGTTTAGAAAACTGAATAGAGCTCTATACCAGAGGTGAGGAACTTCTGTGGTATCATTTTCCTTAGTGTAAGTACCATCATCTCTATATCATTAAGGTGTAAGAAAATTTACTGTGAATCGGCACCTAGGGTCCAAGCAACAAGCACTAGCAAGAATATTTCAATTAAGTCTCTTATATAATTTTGAAGGAGCATAGGATGTAGTAGAGAAAAAAAAACGAGAAGGAATTAATTCATGGTGGAGACTCAGATTCGAGTGAAAACTCAACAGGAGACTCACGGAAAAGGAAGCCAACGAAAAAAACCAATTATAATCATATATGGGAAAAGCTATGTGCTTATGAACTATTTTAAAAGCCATGTCATAAATAAGAATATGATCCTTGTGCGGCAAATAAGACGAAACTCTGGTTAACAAAATCTATATTTTACCAGAAGTACATCGTATAGCTAGTTACATAGTCAGAATTGAGTGCACCATTCAGGAATTACTAGAGATAAAGTGATACAGTTAAAATGAACCTCGTTAAGGGATGTGCTAGCAAGCTCAGAGATCTGAAACTAGCTAGGATAATTGTTATAGTCACTGACCCTCCTTTTATATATATATATATATATATATATATATATATATATATATATATATATATAGTGCAAGCCGATAACTATGCTCAAACCAACTAATTTTTTTTTTAAAAAGCACCGAGAGCTGAAGAATATTCATGTATTATATAGTGATAAATAATCAACATAAAACGCAACCAAGCATTTTGGAGCTGCTAGACGTTTTTTTGTTTCAAAATAAATGAAAAAGAGTATACAACAACCATATTAAATTTATGACATCGAACTACTTCATTGTGATCTCCCCAAATTATTAGCTTTTTCCAATCATTATACCAAGACCTTATATGGGAAATTAAACATATAAATCCATTGTGAATTATAACCAAGGGGCATTACAAAACATAACATGGAATTTATTTATTATGGCACACTCTTCTAAATGAAAAAAAAAAAACATGTTGGTTATACATATTTAAGGGTCATTACAAAATATAACAAATTATATATGATTTAAGGCACAATATTAAAAAAAAAAAAACAAACAAACAAACATGTTGACAATACACAAAGAAGGATATGCGTGCTTTTCATGGCACCAGTACCTTAGAAAAAAAATAATGCTCAAAAGAATAGGGGTCAAAACCTCAATATTTATACCATTGTGATTAAAATTGGCTTGCATGGTAAGAAACCGTGCCAATACATTCAGGAGTTCAGAAGAGAAACTACAGAAACTAGTCGTTTAATATGGAGCATTGACTAGTGTTCAAATTTTCCAAACCCGCACCTATTCCACGATGGTATAGTGCCCCTAACTACCTTTGGATTCCATGGTGTAAAATGAAAATAACGGACTTGATAAGTAGACCACGACCATGAATCTATGTAAAGGGAAATTTTGAACACGAAGTTCAGGAAGGAGGCCATGGGGCATTTTCTCCACCTACAAAATCAAACTGAAAAAATACCATGGGATTAAAAGGGATAACTAGAAAACAATTTTACTAGGTAATTAAGAGACCAGAGGATAGAAATAAGATTTTACCTGTGTGTTATAGTATAGTAGGAGCATAATAACTCCTTATGAAGTCAAGATCCAATTGACATGCCAAACCCTCCCACCATAGTGAAGGTAAATCTAACAGTCAAATAAATAAAATATACATGGTATCAACCACCTGATAGAAAGGAATAACTATATCAGTACAATAAAGGGGAATATAAATCCTAAAAGAATAATATGTCACGGTCAGTAAAAAAACTAGCAGTCCCATGACCTGGAACCTTTGCACATGAGTGTCGTAGGGAGGACCTCGGTTATTTAAATAAACTCTATTCCATTTCACTCCACTAGGATTACAAGCCCACCTATGCAAATAATTGAGCACAATTATTAACTTTATATGCAACTTAGGGAAATTTGGAACGAGTAATTTTGAAGCTACCCAATAAGCATTAACACATACCTTTAGAAGTTCTGCACCACGGTCACGAGTTGAGACTGGCTCACCCAGCAAAGGTTGGGAGTCTTCCTTTTGAAGTGTGAAGATAGGGAATGAAATGTACCTAACGTAAAACTGGTTGGTCATGACAAAAATTGATGTTGTAGAAAACTAGAAAGAAACTAGTATAATATACAATGATGCAGGGAAACCCTAAAAAAAATTACACATTACACGATGAGGTTTTTTTACCTGATAACTATGAGAATGGGACCTCACCACGAAGCTAAAGAGGTTTCAACTACTAGATTCCATAGGAATGCGGCACAGATAGAGTAGCATGGTTCAAAAATCTCCATGGCACAATGTCGAAACCCAAGTGCGAAAATGACAGAATGGAACCACCTTGTAAAATGGATTGGGATTAGGGTTTAAAGGGGCCACATTTGCACTGTTTGTTATCCAAGTCCCCAAAACATCCTTTATTTCAAGAGTTCTGACATGAGCATAGGACGATCACATGGGTGATAACGAGGTGGATGTAGTAATTTCGATCGTTGTCCAATAACCCTATGCCTTCCATAATATATACACAAAAAAATTTACAGATAGAATTAACAACCAGGGAATAACCCCATCTCGGTTATGGATTCACCATAACCATACATAAGTTAGTATAATCATGATATAGTTGACAATCTGCGCAAATATAGTGGGCTAAATCTATGTAATGTGTTTGAAACCATATGAAAATTATATATTTTGTGCAATGAAATTAGATAAAATAAAAGATATGAGGGGAAGAAATTTACACAAAATGGGTTGAGATAATAATGTGACCATAATACAATTCAACTAGACATATCGACACCGTTAACCAATATAATTATAGTAAACATTCAGTCAAGGCATAATAGGTTACCGTTGGATAGTTGATACAACTCCAATATTCATCTAATGAGCGAAGAATGAGATGAGTTAGGAATATAAATAAATAAATAAAAAATAGTAATTTTTAGTTGGGTTGTTGACACTAGGATTTTGGTTAGTGTGTATTTTGTCGTCGTTGAACTGTCAATTTTCGAACAATGGCCGCAAGAAATTGTACTTGAGATATTTATGTTTAGTCTTGGAATGAAATTCTAACTTACTTGCAAGATTAATATCACTCTGACTATCATTGTATAACTTTACCTTCTCCTGCTTATTGCCCTATACATCCATAAACCTTTGGAACCAAATAAATTCTTTATATCCTCTTTAGTAGAAATATACTTTTCTTTGCTTTCATTGTTCAAATTGAAATAATGTTTTGCAATTTTGAAACCCAAATGATAGTTGTTCCACCAACAATAAACCCATACCTTATGCTGCTCCTCGTGTTATCTCTGTGACCTCCCATATCTACATCAACATATCCTTATCCAGTGATGGTTTAACCACTAAAGCATAGTGCTTGATTTGTGACACCTCTCAAATACATGAGAATTCACTTCACTCATATCTAATGCTCTTTTCCTGTATTTTTCATATACTAGAGTACAAATCCCACTACATTTGAAATATGGAATTTTACATTAAGCTTCCAACTCCTAATGCATATGGAATTTTACACATCTAATTCATTTCTTCCCGAGCCTTGTGACACATCTCCTTACTTAGTTTGAAATAGCTAGCCAAAGGTGTGATAACTAGTTTTTCATTCTGCATATTAAACCTTTCCAACACCTTCTCTATTTACTCATTGAAACAATGTTAATTTGTGATTTTTCCTATCTCTATTTTTTCATAACAAGTATTCGTTTTACAACATTTTTGTAGCTGTAACAATGATCATCCAAAAAAAAATTCTATGTCAATTTTGGACCCTATGCTAACTATCGTTGAAGCCCCCTCACATCGTCATGTGGTTTCATTTGATATTTGTGTGTTCTCTCATAATGTTGCATCCTCCTAATTCAATGCTTCCCAACAGTAGTCACTCGACCATTATAAGTGTCTGAGTTATAAATGTATGGTTATGTGAACTCGTGATCTTTTATAGACTTAACAAATCTCCTTATAGCAATGCACACACTCGAAAAGGGCACAAAAGTGGAAAAAAGCAAGAACAAGAACCAAAATATCTCACAAAATCTAAAAGCACACTTAGAGTTGACAAAGGTGTGCACTTGAGGAAAGCGCGCTTGTTTGGGCTAAATGGATGAGACCTAAATGGGCACACCCTTCAGGCAAAGAAAATGTGCCCTAACTGTTTGCACTCCTTTGTGGCTAAGGCTTGCACACTATCTTGCTACATGCACAACTCATCTTGTTGAATGCGGGTGAACTCCGAGAAAATAGCCACTGCCTTAACTACTTCATAATTGATCCTTTCATCTGAAAACAAGTGAAATTCATGCGCGAATTTTTTTTTCATGTTTACCTCCTGAAATTAATTTAGTTAATAATTATTTTACCATAATTTCATAAGAGAACACAGCTAGAGTCTCATCAAGCCCTTCATAAACTAGTCCAACAAGTAATTTACATGCTCAATATTTTACCATTTTTCGTGATTTCACTATCAAATATTGCTTTGTTTATTTTATATTTATTGTTTTCTAGAGCGTTTGCTAGCATTTTGGCTGGATATTCATCTTGAAAGTATCCATTTACTATCACATGAAATAAACCTTTCACATTCTTGTAACCTTTCATCTTCCACCATGCATGCAACAACATCTTATATCCTTATAGATATTTTTGCACTTCCTCATATTATCATCAAATTATGCTTTATGTACTTGTTTTTGGGATATTTTCAGCAACAGAAAACATCCTGATCCTGAATCTCCTTTAGTGTCGAAAACGATGCCTTGTTCAACCCATATTTCCTAATAGGTGCATTGCCACATCACGAAGGCCTGAAGCTTTTCCCTTCATCCATTCGAAGTGAAACCCAAAAATTCACATTCTTATAAGATAAAAAGGGTGACAAGAGTCTCAAAGTGTTAGGTCCTTATATTACTAGTATAGTCCCTTATTTTTGTTAGTGTAACCCCCTTATTGTTATTGTTGTACCCCTGTAACCCACATATTGTTATTATTGTGCCCTTACATTATTATGGTTAGGTCGGCTAGGATTACATTGTGGCCCCACTTGGTCAATTTTTATGGAGGAAATGATAACACATTATGAGGATACAAAGAGCAGCACCTTCTTTAGCCAATTGATAAATCTCAAACAAAAGGGTTTAGTGGCGGAGCACATTGAGGACTTCCAAAAATTGAATATAAGGGTAACTGATATTCTAGAGGAACATAGGATTGATGTCTTCATAGGGAATTTAAAGGATAACGTCCAATATGAAGTTCGCGTTTGGGAACCAGATTCATTAGAGAAGGAATTCAGGTTGGAAAGAAAAATTGAATGTAAAATTATGGTGACAAGGAAGCCTACCACTCACATCTATAAAGATGGAAGTGTTTCTACTCCTAGACTTCCACAACTTACAAGGTTGACACCACAACAATTGGAAGAAAAAAGAGCAAAAGGGCTTTTCTACAGTTGTGATAGAAAATACACTAAAGGTGATAAGTGTGCTGAGAAGAAATTATTTTACATAGATTGTGAAGAGGAGGAAGAAAATGAACAAGAAACTTCAAAGAAGAGGATATACACCAGGAAGCAACCATAGAAGAAGAACAAATGAGTTCGACCATATCATGTAATGCATTGGCAAGAATTACGACTTTTCAAACTCTCAAGATAGAAGGACATATGAAGAAGAAAAAGGTAATAGTGTTGATTTATTCGAGTAGTACCCATAAGTTTATTCATTGTAAGGTAGCCAAGGAATTGAATTGTTTCCTATACCTAGCACCATAATGTCAAGTGATGGTTGCAAATGTAAGAACTATAAATTGCTCTAGAAAATGCCATAATATCAAACTATCCATGGGGGAATGTGGATTGAATATTCCGATGCTTTCCATCCCAATGGGAGGTGTTGTTGTTGTAATAGGAGTACAATGGTTACAATCTTGAGAACGATAGCTTTTAATTTTCAAGAACGTTTGTTGAAATTTTCTCGGAAGGAAAGAAAATCAAATTATGGGGTATCAGAGGGAAGCCAGGAAAGATAATACGCTCTAATCTCATGACAAAGATTCTGAAGAAAGAACAATGGGGCGTAATTGCACAATTATGCTAAGTAGAAGTTCCAACATCAAAATCATTTATTTCTCTAGATCTCCAAAGAGTCTTGCACAATCATTCCTAGGTGTTTGATACTCCCAAAGGACTCCCACCTATTCATCACCATGATCATGCTATTCATTTGATTCCAGGAAGTGTTGCCCCAAACATCCAGCCTTACAAATATTCTTATGTCCAAAAGAGTGAAATTGAACGTATGATTGCAGAAATGTTAGAGGCTGGTATAATTCAACCTATTCAAAGTTCTTTCTCTGCTCTAGTAGTATTGGTGCAAAAGAAGGATGGATCATGGCGCATGTGTCTGGATTATACGGAGCTCAATAAGCTCACTATTAAAGATAAATTTCCCATTCTTGTGATGGATTAATTATTGGATGAATTACATGGAGCAATTTATTTTACCAATTTGGATCTTCGTTTAGGATATCATCAAAATATAATGAAGACTGATGATATTCCGAAAACAACATTTCGAACTCATGAGCATCATTATGAATTTTTTCTCATGCCTTTTGGCCTTAGCAATGCACCTTCTACATTTCAAGGGTTAATGAATTCCATTTTCAAACCCTTCATTAGAAAATTTGTGCTAGTATTTTTTGATGATACATTAATCTACGACATGTATTAGAAGGATCATGTTCAGAATGTTGACAAGGTGCTCAAACTGTTGGAGGAGAAACAATTATATGCAAAAACATCAAAATGTTTCTTTGGAGTACAAAAGGTGGAATATCTGAGTCATATTGTATCTCATGAGGGTGTTAAGGTAGACCCTAACAAAATTAAAGCCATTAAGGAATGGAAAGTCCCCACAACCATAAAGTAGTTGCGCAGATTTCTTGGGTTAACAGGGTATTATCGCAAGTTTTTTAAGAATTATGGGAGAATAGAATCACCTCTAACAACATTATTGAATAAAGATGCATTTTCATGGATTGCTGAACCAGCTAAGGCATTTGAACATCTTAAAGAGGCAATGTGCCTAACACCAGTATTAGCTACGCTAGACTTCACAAAAAGCTTTACTGTGGAATGTGATGCCTTAGGAAATGGAATTGGTGTTTTTTTAATGCAAGAAGGAAGACAAATTTCTTTTGAAAGTCGTTCAATCAAAGGAAAGCATTTAAAAAAGGATATTTATGAGAAGGAAATGTTCTAAATACTACATGCACTACAGAAATGGAGACCTTACATAATGGGAAGACACTTCAAGTTAAAAATTGATCATGATGGTCTTAAACACTTTTTGGAACAAAGAATATCTTGGAAAGAGCAGCACAAATGGGTCACAAAGATGTTGGGTTATGACTTTGAAATCATCTACAAAAAGGGAAGCTAAATGTTGTTGCAGATACACTCTAAAGAAAGGATGAAGAGGTGGAAGCATTGTTTTGTGCCATTTCTATTATCCAACCAAATTGGATAGCCAAAGAAAAGGATGAATGGAAGAAGGACGAAGAAGTTTAGACACTCATTCAAAAGTTGCAGCAAGATCCTAGTACATCTCATACATTTATTTGGAAAAATGATTCCTATGGTACAAAGGTCACTTATATATTTGCAAGAATTCCCAACTAAAAAAAAATATTCTTTTGGAATTGCACACTTCTCCTTTAGGAGGATACTCGAGATTTTTAAAAACTTACCAGAGGGTGAAGAAATAATTTTTTTGGGATGACCTTAAATCTGGTATTCAAATTTTTGTGGCGAAATGTTTGGTTTGCCAGCAAAACAAAGTTGAGACAATTAAGACCCCGGGTCTTCTACACCCTTTATCCATTCCAAGTCAACGTTGGGAGGAGATTTCAATGGATTTTATCACAAGTTTACCTAAGTCCAAAGGAAGGAGTGTCATCATGGTGGTAGTTGATAGACTTACCAAGTATGCACACTTTTGTGCATTATCTCATCCATTTAAAGCAAGTACATTTGCTACTGCATTTATGGAAAAAATTCAAAAGCTACATGGAAACTCAAAGATTATTGTAAGTGACAAAGATCCCATTTTTATAGGAAATTTTTGGATGGAATTATTTTCTTGTTTGGGTACTCAACTAGCTCATAGATCATCTTATCATCCTCAATCTGATGGTCAAACAACGATAGTGAATAAATGTTTGGAAGGATATCTTCATTTTTTTGTATCTGATAAGCAAGAAAAATGGGTCAAGTGGTTACCTCTCATTGAATGGTGGTATAACACTTCCTTCCATACTGTAGAAAAAATCAACCCATTTATGGCACTTTATGGATATCATTCATTGTCCATCACATCTTCTTTAAGGGAAAATTCTAGGGTTCAAGCAGTGGAGGATCCCATCGAGCATCAACAAGAAGTTCTCTAACTCTTCATGGATAAGCTAAATTTGGCACAAAATCGAATGAAACAATAAGTAGATCAACATCACAGTGAGAGAAGTTTTGATGTGGGAGACTAGGTATTTTTACGGCTACAACCATACAAAAAAATTTACCTCAAGGAAGCTAAGAAGGATAATAAATTATCACCAAAGTACTATGGTCCTTAAAGGTGTTGCAAAAGATTGGTACTATGGAATAAAAATTGGAACTTCCTACTTCTTCAGAAGTGCATCCAGTTTTCCATGTTTCATGCTTAAAAATGGTTATAGGGGAAAAACTTCCAGTTCAAACAATATTACCAGAACTTGATGAGGAAGGAAAAACCATATTGGAACCTGAAGAAGTCACGGAAACAAGAACTTGACAACTACAAAATCGATCAATTTCAGAGTATCTCATCAAATGGAAAAACTTACTCACTGAAGATTCAACATGGGAGGATGAGAATTTTATACAAAATCACCCGGAGGTACTCAAGCATTGAGGACAACACTTTTTTGAAGGTGAGGAGCATGTTAGGTCCTTATATTACTAGTATAGTCCCTTATTATTGTTAGTGTAACCCCCTTATTGTTATTGTTGTACCCCTGTAACCCCCATATTGTTATTATTGTGCCCTTACATTATTATTGTTAGGTCAGCTAGGATTACATTCTGGCCCCATGGACTCCTATATATAGAGAGGAGGTTTTGTAATTTGTATCATTCAAGAATTGTTCATTTATGTAATGTATTGAAGGTTTCCCCCTCGAAGTGTCTAATTTCTAAGGCGTTGATGTCTCTTTTCTTCTATTTTTGGAGCGGGTTTCATAACACAAAGAGGAACCTCTTTTTATCTCAAATGTAAATATCAACCAACTTACAATTTTTTTCAAGCTCATAATAATCCTTCTAGCCTTCAATAATCCTTTTCTCGATGCTATAATTCCAATTGAGTTAATGCTCAAATATTTATAATAATAAACCTTCTCTAAGAACTAGTTATTATACATGAAACTACCATGGGTGATCATTTCGGATTTAAATATCATGACTTTGGTCTTGTCGGTATTAACTATCATATCCATATTGGAATAGTAAACATGAATTTTCTCAAGTTTCTTGTCAAGGGTGTTGTGGATTTTTGCAAGAAGAACGATATCATCAGCATAAAGGAGAAGATTAATGAGGACACTAGCAAGCTCGATGCCCTTGCATCCCACATAATCCACACATTCCTCTAGCTTATCGATGTATATGCCAAAAAGGGTATGGGATAGGGACACCCTTTCTTAACTCTGATTTAGCATTTAATGTCTTTATACCACCCCTCATTGGTCTTAAGTTTTGTAGTGATAGTCTCATAAAGACAGATATCAACAATCCTTAACTCTGGAGGGACCATGATATCTTTAAATATCTCCCAAATCTTATCTTGAGGAACAGTGTCAAAAAATTTTCTAAAGTCCACAAAACAACATAAGAGATTGAATTTACTATTGTCTTATTTATGTGCAATGATTGTTAGAGTAACATGTTGGTCGATAGTTGAGTGATGTCTCCTAAAAGAAGCTTGTCATTTAGGTCTTTTTCCTTGGATTTAAAGCCAAAGGCTAAGCTTCCTTTCCAAAATGGGCCCATAAAGCTTGGCGAGGATGTGGCTAATCATAATGGTCTTGTAGTTAGATGGAACACTTTTTTCCTCGTTTTTAAATATAGGCACAATAATTAGAGGAAATTTCAGCCTAATAGTGCTCATGAAATTTTGACGTAATTTTTATGTCATAATATGTAAACCAATAAAAAACTTTTAAATTTAAAAAGAGGTACATGTCCTAAATAATTATAGATTTTTTAATTTTAGTATAGATTTTTTAATTTTGGTATCCATGAAATATTTTATTATTAATCTCTTGAGACAGTGAGAAAATATAAATTAAAATATGGGCCCATTTGACATTAATACCCATGGCCCAAACTCCAAAAAATTACTATATATATATATATATATATATATATATATATATATATATATATATATATATATATATATACACACACACACACACAATTATATAAATCTAGACAGTTATAGTTAAATATAAAAGAGTTAAATAATTAAAAATAAAATACAATTATAGTTAATATAAAAGTAGTTAAATATAATATGTAAAATATAAATTTATTAAATAGTTAAAAATAAAATATAGTTAAATAGTTAAAAACTATATTTAGAAAGGACAAATTACGAGATTCCAGCCAAAAATATAAAATATATAGCTAAATATAAGATAATATAAACTACTTAAAAAATGTATTCCAAAAAGGGCAAATTACCATATTCCAGCTAGAAATATAAAATATATAGCTAAATATAAAATAGTTAAATATAATTAAATATAAAATAGTTAAAAAACTTATTTCAAAAAAGACAAATTACCATATTTCACCCAAAAATATAAAATATATAGTTAAATATAAAATAATTCAATAGTTAAATACAATTAGATATAAAATAGTTAAATAGTTTAAAAAAAGTTAAATATAAAATAATTAAATAGTTAAAAAAACGTATTCTAGAATGGAAATATATTTCTTTTAAAATTGTACCTCAATATTGTTAAAAATAATTATCAAAAAAATTGTTAAATATAAACTGTATATACACAATTAAATATAAAATATAAATATAGATAGTTAAATATATATATATATATATATATATATATATATATATATATATTGATAAATCCCATTCTAATAAATATTGTTGAACATAGGTAAACGTAAATTAAAATTAAAAAATTGCCTACATTGCACTTTTTCTTAATTTTTTTATCTTTCTTTAGGATGCCATTTTTTGAGGCTTTACTTCCAAAGATGAGGAAAACCATGTGCTACAACCTAATTGAGGAGCTTATGGAGGTGATAAATGAGGATATATCTTCCCATTTGAATCTCAACTTAGTACCCTTCAATATATTTTGTTTTCCCATTAGCGTGATTCTTACGACTCAATGTCTTCCACAGAAAATACATCCTTCTCAATTGGAGTGATTAAGGCAGTTTCCATAGTGTCTCGAGAGTCATATATCTTCTTAAGATACTTTTCCATGTTTTCTAATGGGATATAATGATTATCTTTCATCTTACGAACAAGCACATTCTGCCAAAAAATTTTGGGTGCAACTTTAGAAAGGTGGATAAGATAATCCCTTTTTTTTTAATATATGACATTTTCTTCATCTTGATGATATTTTGGTATATATTGATATTCTAAAGCTTAATTATTTCATTAGGAGCACCTCTGATCAATGTTCTAGCAATTTTACAATATTTTTCATACCATGGATTGGAAGTTCTATTAGTCTTCTTTATCAAAGCCTCATTAGAAAACTTGATAATGGTATTGAAAATGATAGTAGTGAAATGCTAATAAATTTGATCGATGTTGTTATTATAAGTAATGGAGCCTAAATCCCTCTTTAAATTCCTTAAGGATGGATCTGCTTTACTTCTATAGAAGCGAAAGTGTCTTTTACTCTCACTGGTCTTCTTCATGTGGGTAGTGTTCATAGCAATATTGAGGGATATAGATAGTGGTTTGTGGTAAGACTCAGGCTCGAATCTATTAAGAATAAAAAATTTGGTAATACGATTGAGGACGAGGGTGTCTGAAATCACATAATCAAAGACACTACTACCCATCCCATTAAAAAGGTCATCTAATCAGAGAGGGGCCACTTGTTAATAGCATTACAAATTATTAGGTCATGTGAATTGCAAAGTTTGAGGAGCTCGGTGCCGAATAATTTCGAGATTTCGTCGTAATATTTTCTCTTGAATCTATTACCTAAGTTACTATATTCATCAAGCCATAAGGGGTCGAGGTTAGAGTTTCTAATTAATGTAATGGCTTGATCAGTATCAGTTCTATCATTAAATTTTCCAAGAAAAATGATATTACCTTCATTCCTTAGGTTTAAGGTGTCTTTTTCTAAAGTATTGAAAGGAAAATTATTGTCCAATTTTTTCTTATTATAGGAGGTAGAGTTGATATGAGAGAAATAGTAGATGAAAAGAAAGTTCCTATTGACGGAAGAATCAGGGATTTCAATCCAAATGTATTGATTGAAGGGGTCGATTTTATTCAGTTGGATGTGAGAGGAAACAATGTTTCTTATATAGTAGGCTATACCACCAAAACCCCTCCGAGAGGATTTATTATTCCAAACAGACCAAAGAGTGAAATTTTCAAGGTGAGGGATCCTAGATTGATCATGCTCCCAAGTTTCAATGAAGATAATAAGGTCAATATCACTCAGGATCCAACTTAACATAGGACATTTACACTATGGAAATCCACGACAATTTCAGAAGAGAATCTAGAGTGATGCAAGTCCCCATTTATCACTAGTGCTTGTGACTTTATCTCTAATAATAGCTTTTATATTCCTAATGATTTCCCATTTCCTTGTCATTCTTGCCTCCTTGGCCTTTTGGACTTCTTTCCAACATTCAGCTTGGTCCTCTCGAATGATTTGGTGTGATTTCATACATACGTGGACCAAACACACTCCAAAACACATGTTTTTGATGAAGTATTTCACCCCTCCTAGGCTACATCTCCTTGGTACAGCTTTATACTGTGGGCCTTTTTATTAGTTTCAATTATGAAAACATGTTGTTTATATTCACCTGTTGCCTCTGCAACCTGCTCCAATGGCTCCAAAAAATCAAAATACATCAAGGATGATTCTTCCCCTTAAGTTGGTGTGATTTCATACATACGTGGACCAAACACACTCCAAAACACATGTTTTTGATGAAGGATTTCACCCCTCCTAAGCTACATCTCCTTGGTCCAGCTTTATAGTGTGGACCTTTGTATTAGCTTCAATTATGAAAACATGTTGTTTATATTCACCTGCTGCCTCTGCAACCTGCTCCAATGGCTCCAAAAAATAAAAATATATCAAGGATGATTCTTCCTCAGCCAAAACTGGTTGAATATTGCCTCAATTATGGCAAATCCAAATTTTCGTAGTTTTTCTCCACTAATTCTGGAATTATGCCAATTAAGTCCACTAGATGTGGAGATTCCACTGCATCTGGCGGTTCAGCCAAAAGCGTCGCTATGATAATATGCATTTAATTATGGATAAGTGGATAGCTAAGTGTGGTTAACGTGTTGTTAAGGCGTGTTTAATGATAATATCGTTTTAGCGCTAAGCATAGGATTACGTGGCCTAGCCAAGAATTAACGTTAACAAACCACGTTTAATTCCATTTTAAAGCCTTAAACTCCCACTAGATCTATGTATTGGTTCTTAGTCATAGCATAGAGACATGTGGGAGGGGGGTGGTCCAAGAGGCTGGCCCCCTTCAGAACCCCATCTACGGCTCGTTGTAAATTAAAATATAATCAGAGTCCTTATGGGTAAGGACTATGGTGGATGGTATAACGGTAGAGTGTTGGACTATGGTGTGGGTGGTTGTGGGTTTGAACCCGATCCCCACCATAATATTCTGTTGCAATATATATATATATATATATATATATATATCAACTATAACCGAAGTTTAAAATTTTTTGATTATACGTATATGTGCCTCTGCCACTAGTTTAGCCAGTGTCCACTAATTTGACCCGTCCACCGATTTAGAAGCCCCTCCTCCAAATGTAGTTAAGGTCACCACTTTGAAATTCGAAATATGTGAACCATAACATGCCATGGGGAGGGCACGTGGCCCTTCTCCGTTTGCCTAAAATTCACTAAATAAATAATAAGGCATCATAGATAAAAAATTAAAACTTGGGTTTAGGAGGAAAAATTCAACTTCCCCAAGCAACATTGGCGAATCTAGTGATCACAATTGTCAAAGTGCCATTGGCTAAAATATGGAGAATATTCCATGAATATTCCTGAGGTGCTGACTAGACTACCAAGTCATCAGTCTGTCACTATTCTACACAATTTTTACTTGTTTGAGAAAACAAACAAAAGACCATAACTTACTCATACGAACATGGATTTTGATGAAACGAGATGAATTGGAATACTAGTGACAAGATATATCTGGTCATTATGGTTTAGAGAATTTCTGAGCACGAGCCTTTGATCATTCGTCCCCACTAGAAGCCTTTTGGACCCAAAAATATACTATCAATTATTCAGCAGGTGAGGGTACAACTCCCTCACCCTCTCACTCTCCATCCATTTGGCCTATGAATTATTTTGTCCCTTGAGTCCCACTCGAAGGTATTCGACATTCCCTCTCCTTGAAGTTCTGATTCTTCTCTCAAGTATGAGGTCTTGCTGAATTTCATCAAGATATTCTGGCGAGAAATCATCTATTGATGATATTTTAACATGCTCTGCTTGATCATCAATCAAAGAAGGCTCAAACAATCTCAAATTTTCAAAATTAATGATAGAATATATTTTCATATAGGGAGGAAAATCTAGCTTAAATGCATTACTACCAATCTTTTCTAGAATTTTAAATGGACCATAACAGACTAGATTGAGGTTTTTACCTTCCCATTGCAATATTTCTTTGTTGATATAAAACCAGACTTCATCTCCAACCTAGAATTTGTGATCAACACGGTGTTTATCATGCCTTCCCTTGTAGCTGCTTTGACTCTTTTCAAGTTGTTCTTTCACTGTGTGGTGTTAGAACCAAATATGCTCAATAAAATTCCTTGCCTTATCTATGTCAGTATGACCATATATAGAAACATATTTCTCAAAGATGAAGTCCAAAGGTGATCTTAGCAAGTACACAAAACATGCCTCAAATGGCGATGTGTTTTTGGAAGAATGCTTTGCCCTATTGTATGCATGGTGAATGTAATGTGACTGTTCATCCCACAATTTGGGATGTTTGCTGCAATAACCTCTAAGAAGATGAATAAATATCTTGTTTACCTCCTCGGACTGACCATATTTTTGTGGATGAAATGTTGTACTCTTCTTCAAATTTGTTTCCATCATCTCCCATAATTTTGACCAAAAATTCCCAAGAAACCAGGAATCTCAATCACTTACAATAGAAGTGGGAAGACCAAAATAAAACCATACATTTTGAAAGAAAATATCAGCGGTTTTTTCATTTGTATTTGTTTTCTTACATGGAATCAAAAGACACATTTTGTTGAATATATCTACCACAACATACAAGTAATCATGTCCTTTCCTTGACATAGGAATACCAACTACAATATCCATTGAAATACTCTCCATAGGATGTGAAGGAACTGAAAGTGGAGTGTACAATCCAAGTTTCCTATTACTAGGTTTATTGCACATAAAGAATATCCTCTGATAAAACAAGATAAACTATTAATCATGCGTGGCCAATAACAATACCTTTGGTGATTTGCTAATGTCTCGCCTACACTTAAATTTCCAACAATGAATGATGTGTGCACATCCCTTATGATACTATTTATTTCTCCCTATGGTATATATAACTTACCCAAGTGATATGACAAAATTTTATGCACATGATAATCTAACTCTTCATTTTGGTTTCCTTGACTCAAGCTTTCATACACATCTTGAAAATCACTATCATATGCATATTGTTCAATGTAACTTTCATGCATAACTGAATTTTGATTGAGTATAATAGATGAATTTACAATATGCCTAGAGAGCATATCAACTGCCTTGTTGTCCCTTTTTATACCTGATAACCAAATAAAATTGTTGTGGAAATCCTATCCATTTCAAATGTCTTGATCGCTGCAACTTTGATTGTGATTGTAAGTATTGCAAAGGCTGATGGTCACTATGGATAATGGTCTCTTTTACCATCAAATAGTGCTTCAATTTCTTTACATTGTATACCAATGCATATAACTCTTTATCATTGGTGGGATAGTTAGTCATAGCTCCATTAAAAATTTCAAAATGAAACGAAATAGGCTTACCATGCTTCATGAGAACTGCTCCCATAGCATAATCACCTGCATCTGTTTGGATCTCAAATGGATGTCTAAGATCCGGAAAAGCCAATACTGGTGCTGAACATACCTTTTTATTTAAATCATCAAATTATTTTTGCTGCATATCTCCCCAATGGAAAACTTTCTTAACACTTGTCAGTAATGTAACGGAGCTGCAATGGAATAAAAATTAGCAATGATTTTTTTCCAATACTCTGTTGCCCCAAGAAAGCTTCTTACCTCTGTAACTATATTGGGCTTGGGCCAGTTCAGAATGACCTCTACTTTGGAAGGTTCTATATTCAAGTCACCTCCTCCAACAATGTGTCCCAAATACACTAAATAAGTCTTTCCAAACTCACACTTTGACATCTTTAAAAATAATTTCTCTTTTTTCAAGACATCAGGTACCTTGTTCACATGCATAACATGTTATTCTCTTGATTTGCTAAATATAAATATACCATATAAGTAAAAAATGATGAATTGATCTAGAAATGTTCCAAGTTGATCATTCATGACTCTCATGAAAGTAGCTAGAGAATTTGTTAGACTGAATGCCACAACTAGCCACTCAAACAATCCCTGTCTAGTTTTAAATGAAATTTTCAAAATGTCCTCTTCAGCTATTCTAACTTGATGATAACCACTTCGCAAGTCTAAATTAGTGGAATATATTTTATATTTTAACTGATCTAGCAAATCATTAATATGTGGGAGTGTGTAGCGATTATTTACTGTGATTTTATTCAGTGCACAGAAATATATGCACATGAACCAAGTCTCGTCCTTATTTGGTACCAAAACAATTGATGAACCACATGGTAAAGTAGATGGGTGTATGATAACTTTTTTCAAAAATTCTTGATTTATTTTATTTTATTTTCAAACACTCTGTAATTGACATGTGATACATACCAATATTTGGAAGTGGAACATCCTGCTACAACTGAATCTCATGCTGAATTCCCCTCTTGGGAGGTAACCCATTTGGTCCTTCAAACATCTCGCCATGTTGACTTACAACATCAAAAAAATCATATTTAAATTTTTCATCAGATCCTTCAAAATATTCATATTCAACATCATCCTTTTTCTTAATCATAAGAAGCACAAATGTTTTACTTGCATTAACTAGCCTCTTCAATTGCCCTGCATTAACTAAACAAATATTCAATTTTTTACGGTGAGCTCTCACAATATACTCCACCCCATCCTTAAGCAAATGATATTTTTTCTCATGGTGATAAAACACTGCTTTCCTATCATACAAATAAGGACTTCCCAAGATACTCATGGAAATGTCAAGTGGAACCACATCTAACTCGACTTCATCAACAAAGTTTACAATAATAGCAAATCCAAATATGCATTTCCTTGTAACATTTAAATTGGAATTCTTAACTATCCAACCGAAAGGTAATGGTTTATGATTTGGTACGGCTTCAAGGTTAAGCTTTTTGACCAAGTCTTCTCAAATTAAGTTTTCTTGTGACTCACTATCAAACAATGCATCAATATCTGTATGATTTTAAATCACTCTAACATGGAACAATTCTATCATTGTGTCTTCATTTGGAGTGTTGTTGTGTCTATTTGAGGAGCTAGTACTTGCTATGTCTTTGTTTCCTTTCATAAACATTGCTACAATGTCGGTCTCATCTCTTGAATTGGATCCAAGGTCTTGTTGTGTGGTGGTGGTCATGTTTTGTTTTCCTTTGTTATTTGGTTTCTTTGGCCTTAGTTCGGGATGTAGTTTCCAACAATGGGCTTCATCATGCCCCTCTTTGGAAAAAAAATTGCATGAAGTTTTCTCCCCTTCTTTCCTGATGCTTGCATTCTTGTTTCCCTTCCATTTTCCTCCCTTGTCTTTTCCCTTACCCTTGAATGGATTCTTCTTACTGCGCTCTTCATGAATGTTATTTCCGCTTGCTTCAAGATGTGTGGCTTGCACACATACTTCATATAAGTTGTTTGGGTTAAACATAAGGATAGTATGTCTCAATTAGGAATATAAACCCAAAATTTATTTCAAGAGTGTGTCTTGTGAATTCAATTTTACTCCTAACAACAAAGCCCTATTTCTAAAATCTTGTGTGTACTCTTGAACAGTTTGGCGTTTGAGTTGCCTAAAGTTTTTCCAACTCATTATTTCTTTTTGCATATAGGCTAATGGATAAAAATTTATTTTAATTGATAAAATGAATTCAACCCAAGAAATGGATATCTTACCATGAATTCACATTTCCTCATAAGTCTTTTTAAAATAGACTATTTTTAAAATCTGTAAAATTGGGGAAAGAGACTATACCTCAAAACAACTTTGATACCTACTATATAAGTGAATATGAAAATTAAACCAAAGAAAAATTATTTAACGTGAATGAATACCCAGATATTAAAATAAATAGAAATATGAATTAAAATTTCTTACACCGTAGTGTTTTATTTTTATTAAAAGTTTGTTATTGAAAAAACTATGGAGGAATAATGACATGTGTATATTTGATAATAAAAAAGTATTGTAGTCATTTCCATGTTACTAGATCACGATCCATAGACGAAGAAGGGAGAACTCATTAATTAACATCGGAATGTGCAGTCTTTGGAAATTTATTAATAGGTTCGTCAAGAATACCACAATAAGATTCAACCAAGTGTATTTTCCTAACTAGGTCTGATATAAATCTAAGAGAAGATAAAATAATGAAAGAAATTACTATGTTGCTCATTGAATCATGCATTATAACATCACATAGTTGAAGTGCATATTTTAAAATGAAATGTTTTATGTATGTATGTATAGGATAGGAAAGAATAGACTAGAAATGGCATGCACAAATACATACAAGGAGTGAATAGAATTTCATATATATTCAAGAAATTAGCAATAAAAAACCAGTTTTGGCAATGCCATCTACCAGCATAATCAAAATTATAAGTTATAAATGTATTTGAGAAGAATAAATATAAAGTAACTACAAGTCCATCAAAATTTAGTATTAGGAATCCTGGATCTAGTGTCAGCCATGTTTTTGCAGCTCCTTGTACTTGGTGTTCCTTTTTCATGTTACAATAATATTGACCTCTTGCTAACCCAAAAATTTCTAGGATTATTTTTTCTTCATATGTTGGGTTTTCCTCCAAGACTATTAAACTGCTACTAAGGATAGTTTCTTGCATTTATTGCAGGATTTGTGTGACTAGGAATGTGGTAGAGAAGGTTTTATTTTATAATATTCTCTATTTTATTTCCTTCCAAAATACCCAAACCAGAAATCCCAAAGTCAATTTTAGGTCCCCATATTACTAGTGCAGTCCCTTATTGTTATTAATGTAGCCCCGTTATTGTTATTGTTGTACCCCTGTAACCCCCATATTGTCATTATTATTCCCTTACATTATTATTGTTAGGTCGGCTAGGATTATATCATGACCCCATGGACCCATATATATAGAAGGAGGTTTTGTCATTTGTATCATCCAAGAATTGTTCATTTATGTAATTTATTAGAGGTTTTCCACTCGAAGTGGCTGATTTCTAAGGCATTGATCTCTCTTTGTTTCTATTTTTGGAGCTATTTTCATAACATTTGGTATCAGAGCTTTAGATTCTAGTGTTTCGATGCTCCAAACAGGTCATTGTGGAATTTTCGCTATAACGTTTTCTCTACGAAGGTTCAAAAGCTGAAATTTTTATAGAGTGATAGTCGAAATCCCGAGGAACGACATGTACAAATTTCAGATCTTTGTTTGCAATATTTTCGTAGATATGATCTGTAGAAGTAAGGATTTTTCTAGGCTCCCAAATTTTACCTAAACAGGTCATCGTAAAATTTTCACTATAATTTTTTTTTTACAAAGGTTCAAAAGCTAAAATTATTACATAGTGAAGCTGAGATCTAGAGGAACGTCCAGTAAAAATTTTAGATCTTGGTTCGCAATATTTTGGGAGATATGATTCGTGTAAATTACGATCTTCTAAGGCTCCTGAATTTCATCTCAAAGAGGTGACCTTGGGAAAATCCTCATAACTCTCTCTCTGAGCATCGGATTGGAATTTTGTAAAAATTGGCCATAATTAAACGATATGTAGTTTATCGTTTATCAATTTCAGATTTGAAGGAGGAAACAGTGAGAAGTGGCACGATGTAAAATTGTGCTCTACTGAACCAGACCATAATTAGGTCATTGTGAGAGATTCGACATAACTTTTCCTTGAAGAATCCAAATCAAGTCAGACCTGTGGAATTCCAAAGAAGATTAAGAGGCTAATAAAGGACAAATTTGAAGATATTGAAGATTTGCAATTATAGGGATAATTAAGTTTCAATACTTCAAGCTCCTCAAAAGCAAAAAATGTTTGGTACGGTTTTCAAATCAGTGCTAAGTCTTGTTTTAAAACTGTATTTATGATTAAATATCATTTATATAGTATTGAGTATAAATGCCCCTGAAGGAAAATATTTCTCTAACACCCATTAAGCCCCCACATTCTTACTATGACCATGAAGATGAAGAATTGCAACATGATCTATCAAAATTACAAGAGCAAGTGCACCAAATTTCACTCTCGCAAAGAGCAACAAAAAATGAAATGGAATTTTTGAAGAAAGGCATGGAAGCGAAGATTGATGGTTTGAAAAAAGGCATGGAAGCTAAGAGGGATGGAATGGAAGCTATGATGGATGGAATTGAAGCTGGCATGGAAGCTAAGATGGATGACATGGAAGAAAAAATGAAAGAAAACATGGAAAACATGAATAATGATCTAAAAGTAGACATGGAAGGTTTGACAAAGTTGATACAAGAAATGTTTCCTAATGGCAAAAAGATAGTAGAGGAAACTCATGATGAGAACAAAATAAATGTTAATTGTGCTTTCATAAACTCTAATGTTGGATGGAAGACCCACCATATTCCAAAGATGGGTAGGAGGAATTTTGATGGCAAGGATCTCGTAACATGGATACTACAGATGGAGCAATATTTTGATCTCAATAATGTGAAAAACACACAAAAGGTATGCATTGTAACTTTTTATTTATAAAAAAATACATTTGTATGGTATCGAAGGCTTTGCTCCCATAAACAAATTGTCACTTGGTCAATTTTTACGAAGCAACACCTTTTTGAGCCAATTGATAAATCTCAAACAAAAGGGTTCAGTGGTGGAGAACATTGACAACTTCCAAAAATTGAATATAAGGGTAACTGATATTCGAGAGAAACACTGGATTGATGTTTTCATAGGGACTTTAAAGGATAAAATCCCACATGAAGTTCATGTTTGGGAACCTGATTCATTGGAGAAGGAATTAAGGTTTGAAAGAAAAATTTAATGTAAAATTATGGCGACAAAGAAGCCTACCACTCACATCTAAAAAGATGGAAGTGTTGCTACTCCTAGGCTTTCACAACCTACAAGGTTGACACCACAAAAATTGGAAGAAAAAAGAGCAAAAGGGCTTTGCTACAGTTGTGATAGAAAATACACTAAAGGTCATTAGTGTGCTGAGAATAAATTATTTTACATAGATTATGAAGAGGAGGAAGAAAATGAACAAGAAACTTGAAAAGAAGAGGATATACACCAGGAACCAACCCTAGAATAAGAATAAATGAGTCTGACCATGTTGTGTAATTCTTTGGCAGGAATTACCAATCCTCAAACTCTCAAGATAGAAGGACATATCAAGAAGAAAAAGGTAATAGTGTTGATTGATTCAGGTAGTACCCATAATTTTGTTCATTGTAAGGTAGCCAAGGAATTGAATTGTTTCCTATACCCAGCACGAAAATCGAGGAACTAAAAATATCTCTCAAAAATTTCATAATATCAAGCTAAACATGGGGGAATATGTATTGAATATTCCAATTCTTTCCATTCTAATGGGAGGTGATGATGTTGTACTAGGAGTACAATGGTTACAATGATTGGGGATGGTAGCTTTTAATTTTCAAAACCGTTTCTTGAATTGTTTTTATGAAGGAAAGGAAATAAAATTACGGGGTATCATAGGGAGGTCGGGAAAGATAATAAGCTCTAATGTCATGAAAAAGCTTTTGAAGAAATAACAATGAGGCATAATTTCACAATTATGCTCACTAGAAGTTCCAACATCAAAATCATCTATTTCTCTAGATCTCCAAAAAGTCTTGGAGAATCATTCCAAGGTGTTTGAAACTCCCAAAGGAATCCCACCTATTTTTGATCATGATCATGCTATTCATTTGATTCCAGAAAGTGTTTCTCCAAACATCAGGTATTACATATATCCTTATGTCGAAAAGAGCGAAATTGAATGTATGATTGCAGAAATGTTAGAGGCTAGTATAACTCAACCTAGTCAAAGTTCTTTCTCTGCTCCATTAGTTTTGGTGCACAAGAAGGATGGATCATGGTGCATGTGTCCAGATTATGGGGAGCTCAGTAAGATCACTATTAAGGATAAATTTCCCATTCTTGTGATTGATGAATTATTGGATGAATTACATGGCGCAATTTATTTTACCAAGTTAGATCTTTGTTCAAGATATCATGAAATTAGAATGAAGACTAAAGATATTCTGAAAATGTCATTTTAAACTCATGAGGGTCATTATGAATTTTCGGTCATGCATTTTGGCCTTACCAATGCACCTTCTACATTTCAAGGGTTGATGAATTCCATTTTCAAACCCTTATAAACTTTGTGCTAGTATTTTTTTTTATGACATACTATTCTACAACAGGTCTTGGAAGGATCATGTTCAACATGTTGACAAGGTGCTCAAACTATTGGAGGAGAAACAATTATATGAAAAAATATCCAAATGTTTCTTTGGAGTACAAGAGGTGGAATATTTGGTCATATTATATCTCAGAAGGGTGTGAATGTAGACCCTAAAAAAAATTAAATCCATTAAGGAATGGAAAGTCCCCGCAACCATAAAGAAGTTGCGATAATTTCTTGGGCTAATAGGGTATTATCACAAGTTTGTTAAGAATTATGGGAGAATAGCAGCACCTCTAACAACATTATTGAAGAAATATGCATTTTCATGGACTCCTGAAGCAACTAAGGCCTTTGAACATCGTAAAGAGGCAATGTGCCTAGCACCAGTCTTAGCTACGCCAGACTTCACAAAAACCTTTATTGTAGAATGTGATTACTTGGGAAATGGAATTGGTGCTATTTTAATGCAAGAAGGAAGACCCATTGATTTTGAAAGTCATCCAATCAAAGGAAAGTATTTACATAAATCTATTTATGAGAATGAAATGTTGGCAATACTACACACACTAAAGAAATGGCGACCTTACCTAATGGGAAGGAACTTCAAGCTAAAAAATAATCATGATAGTCTTAAACACTTTTTGGAACAAATAACATCTTTAGAAGAGCAGCAAAAATGGGTCACAAAGATGTTGGGTTATGAATTTTAAATCATCTACAAAAAATGGAAGCTAAATGTTGTTGTAAATGCACTCTCAAGAAAGGATGAAGAGATGGAAGCATTTCTTTGTGTAATTTCTATTATCTAACCAGACTGAATAACTGAAGCAAGGTATGAATGGAAGAAAGACGAAGAAGTGTGGGTACTCATTCAAAATTTGAAGCAAGATACTAGTACATCTGATACATTTAATTGGAAAAATGATTCCGTATGGTACAAATATCACTTATATATTTGTAAGAATTCCCAACTAAAACAAAATATTTTTTTGGAACTGCACACTTCTCCTTTAGGAAGACACTCAAGATTTCTAAAAACTTACCACAAGGTGAAGAAAGGTTTTTTTTGGGATGACCTTAAATCTGATATTCAAAATTTTGTGGCAGAATGTTTGGTTTGCTAGCAAAATAAAGTTGAGACAATTAAGACCCCAAGTATTCTATGGCCTTTATCCATTCCAAGTTAACGTTGGGAGGAGATTTCAATGGATTTGATGACATGTTTACCTAAATCCAAAGGAGAGAGTGTCATCATGGTGGTAGTTGATAGAATTACCAATTATGCACATTTTTGTGCATATGTCATCCATTTAAAGCAAGTACAGTTTCTACTTCATTTATGGAAAAAATTCACAAGCGATGTGGAAACCCAAATATTATCCTAAGCGACAGAGATCCCATTTTTACTAGAAATTTTTGGACGGAATTATTTTCTTGTTCACGTACTCAACTAGCTCATAGCTCATCTTATCATCCTAAATATGATGGTCAAACTGAGATAGTGAACAAATGTTTGGAAGGATATCTTCGTTGTTTTGTATCTGATAAACAAACACAATGGGTCAAGTGGTTACCTTTGGCCGAATGGTGGTCTAACACTTCCTTCCATACTGCAGCAAAAATGACCCCATTTATGGCACTTTATGGATATAATCTACCATCCATCACATCATATTTAAGAGAAAATACTAAGCTTAAAGCAGTGGAAGATCACATCGAGCATCAACAACAAATTCTCCAACTCTTAAAGGATAACCTCAATTTGGCACAAAATTGAATGAAACAACAGGCATATCAACATCGCAATGAGAGAATTTCTGACGTACGAGACTGGGTATTTTTACGGCTACAACCATACAAACAATTGTCCCTCAAGCAAGCTAATAAGAATACTAAATTATCATCAAAATACTATGGTCCTTACAAGGTGTTGAAAAATATTGGTACTATGGCATACAAATTGGAGCTTCCTGCTTCTTTGCGAGGGCATCCAGTTTTTCGTGTTTCTTGCTTAAAGAAGGTTATAGGTGAAAAAATTCTAGTTCAAAAAATATTTTCAAAACTTGATGAGGAAGGAAAAATCATATTGGAACCTAAAATAGTCACAGAAACAAGAAATCGACAGCTACGAAATCGATCAATTTAAGAGTATCTCATCAAGTGGAAGAACTTACCCACTGAAGATTATAAATGGAAGGATGCTAATTTTATATAGAAGCATCCAGATATACTCAATCATTGAGGACAACACTTTTATGAAGGAGAGGGGCATGTTAGGCCCCCATATTACTAGTGTAGTCGCTTATTTTTATTATTGTAGCCCCCTTATTTGTTGGGTATGTGTTATATTCTTTCCATGACTAGTCACCCACGTGCTCGCCCATGGTTTTGTGAATGGGTTTGCACATGGTTTTGGGGTACGATGGTTTTCGGCCCTTAGTATTTTGTATATCTGGTCAAGGGAACTACAGTTATGTAAGGGTTAATGGATTGGGGTTTATGTATGCCTCGACATGTATATGTATGTGTTGTAACACTAAAAGGAATATAATGAAAAATCAAGCTTGTCGTCCTGATTTGGGATCCAGGGGAAAATCTCTGTGTTTATCTGTTTTATGTTTTATGCTCTCACTATTGTTTATTTTATCTTTTAAGATTCGTTTGTGGATAATTTATGTACATGGTTAAAACATACACTTGGTACTAGAGCTATTTCGGCTTCAAGGGGATGCCTTTATTGCTGAGGGTTTTATTCTCAGGCTTGTGGTAGACCCTGTTCAGTGGGAGATCTGTGGGATCAATTCTTGCAGTGAAATAAGATGGTGAGCAGTGGAAAGATATAGATTGAGAAATTTAATGGTAATATTTTTTAGTTGTGGAAGCTCAAGATGGAGGATTTATTGGTGGATAAAGACCAGTGGATCATGGTAGATCTAGGTACTAAACCAATGACAATGTCAGATGAAGACTGGAAGAAGTTGGATCGGAAGGCGAAGAGCACAATATGGTTGTGTGTCTCAGATTCAGTATTGTTGAATGTATATGGGGAAGCTACGGTGAAGAATTTGTGGGAAAAACTTGGGACTTTGTACAAATCTAAGTCTCTGGTGAATAAATTGTTCCTGCGGAAAAAGCTATATAACCTGAGGATGAAGGATGGAGAGTCGGCAACAGAGCATCTGAATACCTTCAATACTGTGGTAAGTCAGCTTTTATCTGTTGATATTAAAATATCATATAAAGATAAGTGCATCATTTTATTGTGTTCTCTACCAGACTCGTGGGATAATCTGGTTATTGCAATAGGTAGCAATACAACTACCTTGAATTTTGATGACATTGTCTCAGCCTTGTTGTCCTAGAGAAATGAGACAGTAGAAATATGGAGGGTCGATTTGGAGATGCCTAGATCTCAGATGAGGAAGGTCTCAGAACGGAAATGAAGAATGAAGGCTCTGAGTGATATCTTAGAATTTAGAGGAGATATAAATCTGGAAAGTTTTTAAATAAGTTCAAATGCAAAAAGGAAGGCACTACAAAAAGGATCACAGATATAAATCTCTGAAGAATGTGAAAGTGATCTGATGATCTTCCTACAGAGAAACCACTCTCTAATGAAGGTGGGATAGGGATTTACTTTCTATCAACATATACAGATCATGAGTCATGGTTGATTGATTCAGGTGCATCCTTTCACTTCACTTCCCATAGGGAGTGGTTCTGCGAGTATGAGAAATATGATGGCGGTGATGTCTTCTTAGATGATGATAGGAAGGCCAAAATCATTGGACGTGGAAAATTCAAGTTGAAGTTCCAAGGTGGAAGGATTACAACACTTCTTGGTGTTCTGCACATTCCTGCATTGGCCACAAATCTTATTTTTGTAAGTAAGATGGATGATGCAGGTGTAAAAACACTGTCTGAGAAAGATGCTTGTAAGATGGTTCGACACTGTGTTAATGAGTTCGATTGAAATCTTTGCTGCTTCTTGGGGAAAAAACTATTATTTAGGTGCTTTGTTCCTAAAGTGGAGCAGAAACTTCAGCGCTGGAGAAAATACCTACAAGCAGTGGCATCAAAGGCTTGGACATATTGGAGAGAAGGGCCTTCGGATACTGCATAGAAATGGTATGGTAGAAGTTATGTCTAATTTCTCTCTGGATTTCGATTTCTGTGAACATTGTGTATATGGGAAGTAGAATCGGGTGAGTTTTCCTTCTGGTGCTAAGAGGGCAAACAAGATATTAGAGCTTGTGCACAGTGATGTGTTTGGACCTGTGTTGGTTCCATCACTGGGTAAGTCTATGTACTATGTTTCATTCATAGATGACTTCTCAAGGAATACATGGATATATTTCTTGAGGAAGAAATCTGAAGTCTTTGACAAATTTAAAGAATTTAAGGCTCTGGTGGAAAACCAAACAGAAAAGAAGATAAAGGCATTGAGGACAGATAATGGTGGGGAGTTCTGCAAGAAGGAATTTGAAGAGTTCTGTAAGAAGTGTGGTATAGCACGGTAGAAGACTACTCCATACACACCTCAGCAAAATGGAGTTGCAGAAAGAATGAACAGAACGTTGATGGAAAAGGCAAGAAGCATGCTTAGTGGTACCGGGTTAGGACAAGAATTCTGGGCAGAGGCAGTGGAGACTGCATGTTACTTAGTTAACAGATCACCTTCATCATCGTTGGAGGATAAGACCCCACATGAGGTATGGACTGGTAAGAAACCCTCTCTTTCACATCTAAGGGTATTTGGATGTGATGCATATGTACATGTTCCAAAGGAGAAAAGGACCAAGTTGGATAATAAATCTGAAAGGTGTATCTTTATTGGGTATAAGGATGGTTTAAAGGGTTACAAGCTTTGGAACCTAGAAATAAGGAAGGTTGTGTAGAGCCGAGATGTGGTGTTTAGAGAGGTGAAAGATGTTGTTAAACATTAAGTTATACCAAAGGAACTTGAGAAGATAGATTTTGAACTAAAGGAGGAAGAATCAGACTCTACAACATAAGAAGACTCAGAAGAGGAAGAGCCACAAACTCCAGCTATGAGAAGATTAGTTTGGGAAAGAAGACAACCAGAAAGGTATAGTACATCTACTTTCTGTTCAAATTTTTCTACAACTATAACTGATGTTGATCCCAGAACTCTCAGGGAAGCAGTAGATTCAGAGGATGGAAAACTCTAGAAGGAGGCCATGGTTGATGAAATGGCATCCTTGACCAAAAATGAGGCATGGGATCTGGTGGGATTGTCGGCTGGAAGGAAGCCCATTCGGAGAAAATGGGTGTTTAAGAAGAAGATGAATGCGAAAGGCAAGGTGGAGAAATACAATGCTCGATTGGTAGCAAAAGGTTATTCCCAGGTGCCAAGAATTGATTTTGGTGATATTTTTTCTCCTGTTACCGAAGTTACTTATATTAGATTACTTTTATCTGTTGCTACTACATTTGATTTTGAGGTAGAACAGATGGATGTGAAGACAAAATTTCTTCACTGGTATCTAGAAGAGGAGATCTACATGAAGCAACCTGAAGGCTTTATGGTGAAGGGGAAGAAAAAACTGGTATGCAGGCTAAAGAAGTCTCTGTATGCCTTAAAACAGTCACCAAGTATGTGGTATCATAAATTTGATACCTATATACGGGGACTTGGCTTCACTAGAAGCAAGGAGGATCACTGTGTTTATTTGAAATTAATTGGTGACCGTGTTATTTATTTGGTCTTTTATGTGGATGATATGTTGTTGATTGGAAATGACAAATAAATTATCCAAGATTTGAATACCCAAATGTTCTCCAAATTCGACATGAAGGATATTGGTGCTACAAACTATACTTTGGGCATGGAAATTAAGAGAGATCGGGCAAAGAGGAAGCTCTGGTTAAACCAGAGGAAGTATGTCGAGACCATATGGTAGAGGTTCAATATGCAGGATAGTAAACTGGTGAATGTTTCGATTCCTGTAGGTACAAAGTTGTATGATGAATAGTGTCCCAATACACAATAAGAAGAGGAGGATATGTCCCATGTTCCATATGCAAGTGCAGTGGGTGGCCCGATGTATGCAATGGTCTGTACTAGACTAGACATTGCACATGCAGTGGGAGTATTGAGCAGGTTTATGTCAAACCCAGGGAAGGAGCATTGCACAGCAGTGAAACAGGTTTTTAGATATTTGCGTGGCACTAGTGATTATGGCTTGTGCTACTAGGAAAGACCAGGATTGGAAAGAGTGTTGGACATTCGTGGTTTTGTTGATGCAAATTGGGCTAGAGATCTGGACCAAAGAAGATCTACAACTAGGTATGTGTTTAGCCTATTTGGAGGTGCAGTCAATTGGATGAGTAAAAGACAGTCTGTAGTGGCTCTTTCAACTACAGAGGCTATACACATAGTAGCCAATCATGCAAGTAAGGAAGCAGTTTGGTTGCAGAGATTATGTTCAAGTATGGGGTTGGTGCAACAAGCTATAAGGATAGGTTGTGATAGCCAAAGTGCACTTTTATTGGCTAAGAACCCTGCTTATCATTCAAAGACAAAGCACATTAATGTTCAATATCTCTTTGTGAGAGATATGGTTGAGGCTAAGAGGGTGTTGCTGGTAAAGGTGGACACCTTGAAGAATGTTGAAGATGCTTTGGTGAAGTCTGTAAGCACTCAAAAGTTCTATTGGTGTACAGAAACAATGGGTGTTGCAGAACTAGGCTAATGACTAAGCTCTCCTGTGGCCCCCTACGGAAAGAAAACAACAAGTGGGAGAATGTTGGGTATGTTTTATGTCGGGCGCAGCAGGGGGGTCACAACAGGGGCGGCAGCCACCCCTGTCGGGGTCCAAGGAAGTACCCCAGCAAAAATTTATTGGGCCTTATTTTCTGGTGGGCGGACCCACCCATGTTTTTGTACATGGGTTTGCACATGGTTTTTGGGTACGATGGTTTTTGGCCCCTGGTATTTTGTATATTTGGTCAAGGGAACTACAGTTATGTTCTAAATCAGGGTTAATCGATTGGGGTTCATGTATTCTTCAGCATGTATATATATGTGTTGTAACACTAAAAGGAATATAATGAAAAATCAAGTTGGACGTCTCGATTTGGGATCCAGGGGAAAATCTCTGTATTTATATGTTTTATGTTTTATGCTCTCGTTATTGTTTATTTTATTTTTTAAGATTCATTTGTAGATAATTTCTGCACAGGGTTAAAACCTACATTATTGCTATTATTGTACCCCTGTAACCCCCATATTGTTATTATTGTTCCCTTACATTATTATTGTTAGTTAGGCTAGGATTATATTGTGACCCCATGGACCCCTATATATAGAAGGAGGTTTTGTCATTTGTATCATCCAATAATTGCTAATTTATGTAATTTATTGGAGATTTCCCCCTTGAAGTGGCTGATTTCTAAGGTGTTGATCTCTCTTTTTTTCTATTTTTGGAGCTAGTTTCATAACAGTCAAGCACCATGAAAGTTTTACAAACTCATTTTTCAGGATTTTTTCACTCCATTTTCTTAGGATTTCATGAATATAATCTTGTTGTTGGTCTGTTTGGAGAAACACTAATGAGACCAAATCCCATAAAGTGGTTATATACTCACACATGTTTATAAGGTGGTTAATTGATTCCTCTTTCTTCTCACAGAAACTACATCTTTATGGTCCAGTGAATCCTCTTGGGCACATGTTCTACCAAGTTAAGATCTTCTTGTGCATCAACAACCATGTAAATAATTTAATTTTCTACAAACAGGGATAAACCAAATTTTTTTCTACCCTGGGTCTCCATTTTCTTTCTAGTGTGCTCTAATTTAGAGGTGTGCTTCCATTAGAGTGAATTTTCCTTCCTTATGTCTCCCCCATCTTAACTGATATTCATCCGCTGAGATGAGGATTTTCCTTCTCGATAGCTCATTTTCTAGTTCTTTTCCAACCTTGGACAGTTCTTCTTGTGTTTGGTGACTCATAGGTCCATTTTTTACATTTATAACTTTCTCCCCCTCAGTCCTAATACTGGAAAACTTCCATTTTCACTACTCTTTGTGTTTCCTATTAAATGACAATTCTCACTTGCGAGGTTAAGCTAGTTTCCTATTTCCATGCATCCTCCTAGAAGAGGGTTTTTTTACCATTCTTGATCTCCCAAAAATAGTAATATTGGATAAATTAGTGATTACACCAATCCAATTTCTAGGTTTTTGAGCCCACAATGTGATCATTAAACCTAATCAGGGTCTGAGGGTTCCACCTTGGAGAATACTTTGATTTCAAGAAGGAATCGTAGGGAATGGGGACATACTTAATCCATCTCCACCATAGTTTTCCACCATAGGACTTGTTGACCATCTCAGGATATTGTAGGCCTAAACCACCACTATATTTTTTTTGCATATTTTTTCTCACCCTTCCAAGGCCCATTTTTTCCTCTCTTTAGCCCTATTCCATAGTAAACTTCATTTTATTTGTCTTATTTTTTGGAGGACACCTTTGGTGGATCGTAACAAAACCAAAAAATACATGGGAAGAGCTTGCAATAATTATTTTTTCAACACTAACCTACCAAAAAAATTCAAGGCTCTAAAAGTCCACTTGCTAACCCTATTTTCAATTTCAAGATCAAGGTTTACCAGGTGGAATTTTTACATGATTTATTTGTAAAGGGCACTCCCAGATAATTTGATGGCAATTATTTCCTTTGGAAGCCTATAAAATTTTTGTGAGATTCCTCTTCATAGAGATATGAATGTTCAAAAAAAAAATCATTGACTTCTAGTAGTTGACTTCCATACTTAAAGCTTTGGCGAAGTAATCCAACATTTGTATATAGACCTTGGCTTCTCTGACTGTAGTCACTCCATGGAGAATGGTATCATCCATGAACTACTAATGTGTGGTTTGTTTACATTATGGGTGTGGTTGTAACCCTTTGATTCCACCTACGATGACCTTTATTTTAATAGATCTACTTAGTATTTCAAGTACTAAAACAAAGAATATGATAAAGTGGGTCTGCCTGTCTCAGGCCTCTTGTGGGGTATAAGAGTATCGATAGGGAACCATTGACCATAGATGATAATATAGGAGTAGTTACCAATGACATGACCCATTGGATCCAAATTTTATTAAAACCAAAATCTTGCAAAGTGCGTTCTATATACTCCCAACTCATTCTATCATAGGATTTATCTGTCCATTTGCATGACCATACCTGTTTTTTTTTGGATTTGAGGGAATGGATAATTTCATGTGCCTCGAATACATTATCTAGGATTGGTCACCTCTCCATATACCCCTCTTGTTCTTCATAGATCAGAATCGACAGCAAAGGCTTCACACTATTTTCTATGAATTTGGAGAATATCTTATATATGACATTACAAAGAGAAATAGGGAGGTATCTAATTGGGACTTTACTTCATTTTTATTTTGGGGTTAGAGTGATGAGGGAGGCATTCAATACTTTAAGAACAATTCTTGATTTGCATGACCCTTCCACTACTTCATGTATACCTAGACCTATAATATCCCAACATGCTTTAGATAAATAAATGGTAAAACCATTTAGACATGGTTCCTAACCGTTTGGCATGTCCTTCAAAATCTGCTCAGCCTCCTCTAGGGATATGGACCCTATAAGGTTAGCACTTTGCTCCTCTGTGATCGTCATTGTGACATTCTGCAATATTTTATGGATATTAGTCGATCTATGTCCTTGGGGTTTGGTTTCTATTTCCTAAAAATGTTGTGCCATAATTTGTTCTATCTCCTAATGGATATGGAATATGTTACCTTCCATATCTTTTAATTTTAAGATTTTTTTATGGTTCCTATGGGATATAGTTATTTTGTAGAAGAATATATTATTCCTTTCTCCATCCCAAAGCCATTGTATCTTGGATTTTTTTCCCATAATTTTTCCTTCTGTATTCATCTCTCTTCCCATTCCCACAGGAGGGACAGTTCCAACTCTTCCTTTTACTCATTGTATCCCTCATTAGAAACACATTTTTGAAGCTCCTAAATTTTTTCCTCTAATTCTTTTTTTTCTTCAAAAATATTTCCAATATCATTTCTATTCCACTGTTTGATGTTACCTTTTAATTGATTTAGATTTTGTTGTAGTTTTAAATTTTTAGAACCTCGGGATTCACTCACTTCTTGCCACCATTGTTTCATTTTTTTTCCAAAAAATTGGGATGATCTAGCCAAAATCCCTCAAATATAAAACATATGTTTGTTGGTTTTTCCATTCTCTAAGCATCAACAAGGATATACTAGTGATCAAATCCACCATAGTGTAGAATATTAGCATGTACACTAATTCCTTGGATGATTATTTCCTCTGAAACTAGAAATATATTGATACGAGAGGTCAACTATTATTTTGCGCCTCATTTTCCATTCTAGGTGCACATCCCATTTTTTTTTCTATGTCCACAACAATGTAAACTTTGAAATGGGAAGTGGTATGAGTAACCATTTTTTTGACGTAGAAAAAAACCATTTTATTATCGCAACTATTGATTCATAGCACACCTTTTTTTAGCATATTTTTGACACTTTAAATTTTCTAACGTATGAAGTGCAGACATTTTTTTTTTTTTTGATGTTGTTGATTTTCATGCGGATTTTAAAAAACATCAACAGTTCTTTTAAGGCATATTTTTTACACTTCAGATTTTTGTATGTCTGGAGTATACATATTTTTTTTTAAATGTAGATTATTTAAATATTTTTCAAGTCGTCTTGTTCCTGTTCATGCTTTTCATCTTAAGATATTTGGTTTTTAAGGATTTTGGGATTTTTTTGTTTTTTTGTCTTCCTTTGCAATGTTTTTTTATAATGAATTTTTTAATTTTTTTCTAAAAGTTAAAAAATAATAATAAAACTAATATTTTGAGGTTAGGATTTACTTTATATTTACATATCGTTAATTAATATTTCAATACACAAAAAAAATTGTCTCTAAAAAATACTAATTTTAAAAACTCAAAAAAAATATACATTTTTCATATAGATATAATTAAAAAGATATTTATATTTGGAAATTCTCGGTAAAAATGACATGTTAAATAAAAATAAACTATGGAAAATTTGAATAATTGTTTTTGGAAAAATAACAAATTTTATGAATTTTATATAATAAAAAATGATGACATTTGAAAAATAAAAATTCCAAAAAAATGATTCAGATAAAATTTTAAGTATTAAATAAAAAAAACAAAATCAAACACACAATTTAAAAATAAATAAAAACCGTTAACATAAAAAATAAAAATAAAAATACAATTAAGTTAAAAAAAAACCATGAAAAACCATAGAGTGATGATGATGATGATGATGATGATGATGATGATGATGATGATGATGATGATGATGATGATGATGATGATGATGATGATGATGATGATGATGATGATGATGATGATGATGATGATGATGATGATGATGATGATGATGATAATAATAATAATAATAATAATAAATTCATTGAAAAAAATATATTTAAAAAATAAAAAACAAGAAAAGAAAAAAATAAGACATTAAAAAAAATAAACCAAACACACACACACACACATATACAAAATTAAACATTATAGAAACAGGTTTATAAAAATGATCCAAACAATTTAAAAATAAAAAATAAAAAATCGTTGCCTGTCAGGTCCTTGTGTGGGTTCAACTTGATTCTCAGAATCAGGCTGAGCCCTACAAGGGGCCGAGGGGCCACAATTTTTTTTTTATAATTATTATTATTTTTAATTAATTTTAATTGGTTTTATGTTTTTTTTCTTAATTTTTATAATGGTTTTTGTGTGTTATTTTAATTTTTATATTTTCAAAAAAAATTAAATTTACTTTTTAATGTTTTTTTTCTTATTTATTTAAATATTTTTTATAATAGAATTTTTTTAAATATTTTTTATTTTAGGTTTTTTTATTATTATTTTTATTTTGAATTTTTTTATTATGTTTTTTTTAAGTCTTTTATTTTTTAAAATTTGTATTTTATTGATTTATTTTAAATTCATTTTTTTAATGTATTATTTATTGATTTATTTTAATTTTTTCTTTTATTACTTTTGTTCTCTAAATACTTCTTTCAAAAATAGTTTTTTATATTATTTTTATATTTAATATTTTATAGGTTCATTTTGTCTTTTTTTTACATTTTTATGTTTCATTATTTTTTGTCTTTTTATCTATTTTATTTTTTTTTGTCATTTTTTTAATTTTATGTTTCTTTTCAAATATATGTATTTATTTAATTTTTATCGCTATTTTTAAGTTTTGTTTTGTTTTTTTTATTGTTTTAATTTTTTCTTTTTTTCGTAAATTTTTATTTTTATTTTTCTTTTGGAATTTTAAGGTTTTTATAAGTCATGATATTTCGTCTTTTACTTCACTATTTCAAAATGTTGAAAATTTATCCTAAAAACAAAAAAGCGTTATTCCAACATCAACACTTTTCGTTCTCAGGGTGTTTTTTGCACAAAACAAATTGGTTTTCATTGTCATTTTTAAAACATGTTGAAAATTTACTGGAGAAAAAATAAATTTCTTTGTTCCAACATCAAAGCTTTTCATGTTTTTTGGGGTTATTTTGCTAGAGTCCTTGTTTTGAGTTTATAGTTCTGGTTTCATAGTTTACATTGTTCCAACAACTTCGTGCTATCAATATAGTTCTTAAAACTCTCCGAGTCGTTATCTAGTTTCCTTGTGACTCCTTTCTTTACTTCCAAGGTGAGGATCATGTTAAAATCCCCTTCTAATATCCATTTAGAGTGAAGATTCACTTTGTGGAGATACTCCAATTATTGGATGAAGTTTATATTCTCATTGAAAATTTGGGCACCATACGCATTCATATAGAGAATTGGATATGGTGAACCAAGACTTTTCATAACTGTAAAAAGACCTTAGGAAAAATCACACAACAAGAGTCAGCCAATGTTTCTCACATAACTTGGTTTGATATAAATTTAAGAAATGAGAAGAGAATAAAATAAATTACAATGTTGTTCACTGAATCATGCTTTATAACATCACATATTTGAAGTGAATATTTTAAAAAGAAATATTTTATGTGTGCATGTATAGAATAGGAAAGAATAGATCAGCAATGGCATACATAAAGACATATAAGGAGTCAACACATTGTATATTCATGAAATTAACAATGAAAAACCATTTTTTTCCATATCATACCACCATAATAAAAATTATATGAGTTATAAAGTATTTGATAACAAGAAATGAGTGAACCCTTAATAGTAAGTAAAAAAGAGAAGACTTTTTTATGACATTTGTCTTCCTTCTAGTTTGTTAATAAAAACCCCACAAGCAATTACAATGAAAATTTGAAAACCTAGCTCGTTAAGGACTGTTCTTCCTTAATATGCCAAATACAATACATTTCATATAGTTTATAGAGAATCGTTGAATCCAATCATGGTTTATTAACCTATAATATAATGACTATAAATTATTTCTTATATATGTTGAGGCAAAATAAGAAATCTGGAATGAAAAGTAGCTTGAAATGTCTCAGAGAAAATACCTAAATGTGATTAAGAACTAACCTGCACATAGCGAATAGTATATCCTTACTTTAGTCTTACATGGTCCATTAAATCCTTACAAAAATATAATAAAAATAAACTCCTTTGCTAATAATATTTTACCTTCAAGGAACATGAGAATAAACCATGCAACCATACTCTATGGAGGTGGAAAATATAGTTAATAGCCTTAATTAATTAAAAGGATCCCTCTATTGAAGAAACAAATCTAGGGTTCAAATATTTAGACAATATTTTACTAAGATATTACCGCTACAAAATCTTTCGTCAAACCCCTATCAACTCCATAAAATCTACAATGGATGGTAGCCAGGCCAGAACATCAAAAAATGTTAGGGTATGACCTACCATTACATCAACAACCAAGTAAATTAGTGATGACAACCCGTGAAAACCTTTGCAAAATAAGAAAATATTTCTATCGAGGAAATATAGAAAATAAAATAGAAAGGGTGAATTTTTAGACTTGGCATTCAATGAATGCCTTAGCCATTAAAAGTTTTCAATTCTCATTGAAATGTAAAGTAAGATAAATAGATTAAGTAAAAGGTATCAAATCATTTAAGTACAAGTTATAAAACTCGTGTATTACTAATGTAATTGAGTGGTTAGAGGACTCGGCTCAAAACTGGGCCAAGCAACACATGAATACATAATAGAGGTATTTACCCTAATGGTGACTAATAAACCCTAAGAATGAATTAACCTCAATATCATCGACATTATCAAATGTAACACTAGTCTAGGGTTTACTTTAATGACATGGACCCCTCGTCCATGTATCGTCATCACGTGAGTTCGGTACATAAGGCTGCCATGGATGAATATTGTGCCATGTAGTAAAAGGGCTAGAAAATTCATTGCACCTCATTATATATGTATACAATTTCGATGGAGAGAAGTAAGGTCAAGGATAAATATATATAAACATATATAATGTGCAACCTTGAAATCATAACATCGGTAACCACCATATGTATACAATAAGATTTAATATAATTTAAAAGCCATCCATGTAATGGGATAGCTAATGCACGTTGTATTTAGGAAAATACTTTGTAATTCCTGGAATTTCTTAATTATTTTTTCCGAGAGATTTTTGAGGTAAATTATATAGGGTATTAGAGCAAGCCAAGTTTCAACATTGTGGAATTTGTGTTGACGATGATTCTGTTTAAAAAAATGAATGTTTGTTTTTTCACATAATAATAAGAGGAGTAAATAGAAGGAACAAGTGATGGTATAACCACAAGTAGGAACTCACATATGTGAAGATAGAATATGGGTACATTTAAGTGAACAAGCATAAATCCCCACCGTGGAATTACTTAATATGTTGCGGATCTGAAAACAAAGCTAGTGAATCTTTGTGTTGGACATAAGCAGTTATTGGAAGTTAGTGTAAAGTAAGAAACACTTATTAAAAACATGATAAACAATTCCGATCCCAGGACTATGGAAAAAAGAAAGGAGGAAGAAAAAACTAGATATGAATCCAAGAAGAATAACTATGAAGAGGTGGCTGAAAAGAAAGGAAGAAATTTCTAATGGGGAGGAAGAAAAGAGTTTACCAAAAGCTCATTTGAATACAGGAAAGAAGCCAAAAATGAAACAAAAATAATATTTCCAAAATATCGAGCCCCTAACCTATGATGGGTAAACTGAGGAAGCAACAGAACCATGGTTGGTTATTTCCAAGTTTATGATTATGCTAATGAATTAAAAGCTAAATTAGTTATGTATCGGTTATAAGGGAAGGATTCCTTGTGGTGGGAAGAAGTATTTTTGTGCCTATTTCTAAGTAGACCAGCCAAATTAGTCCCCATATTGTTGAGAAATACAAATTTAGTTTTGAAGAATATAAAAATCCATGGCTAGTCCACTTAGCTATAGCAACAAAAATTAAAATTACTAATTGGGTGAAGACATTCCTATTCATGTTAAATGGGAATCATACCACTATGAATTTTAATATTCTACCACTAGGGTCATATGATGCTTTGGTTGGGTTAAACTGGTTGGAGGGGAGCATCGAAACTATTAATTTCCTTGATAAAATTGTCACCTGCACTCTAGAAAATGTAGAAACTCAAATTGTGAAACATATTCCTAGTCCCATTTTTGTGCAACAAATATTTTCTTTACAATTAAAGAGGATTGAAAGGAAAAGATGCTAGTTTTTTTCCATTCAAGTGGAGGACCGCTAACAAGATAATCCATGTAAATCCTTGAATGATTTAGAAGTTGTTTGAGACTATAAAGATGTATTTATTGATGAGATTCTCGGTTTGTTGACTAAGAGAGAGATAATTTTTTCTATACAGCTAACTTTTCATTATTTTATAGTATAACCTTGCTTTCTTTTAATATTTAATTGTATTATTTTTATTGTAATTGTTTTCTATTTTTATTTTTATTTTTTATTTTTTAGCCATCAATATCACCTGGGTATCACACTCGAGTTCGCCTACATTTTCCCGTAGCATGTGTTGGAATTTTTTTTTGACAATTGACATTGTTTGGATGGATAGTGGCTGCAAGTATCTTTCCATTGATGTCAAAAAAAATGATGGGCGATGTGTTGGGAAGTTGGAATTGTATGATTGTTGGAAAGATTGTTGGCATTGATGTCAACCAAACAATGTTTTGTGGCATCATATGTTGGCTTTGATTTCCACTAGGTTAGTTATGATAGCAACATACGCTAGCAATGATGTGCTTGATGTTTCAAGCTCAGGGTGATTCCTATGGTTGTTGCAGTCTTCGATAGAGAATCACCATAGTAGAAAGATTATTGGAGAAACCATAAAATGATGTATATGGTGGTTGGGAGTCCCATAATTTGGAGGATATTATGCCTCAATAGATCAACTCAGATACTCTTGGCGACGACATAGTTGGTGATTTCATCGTAATATTTCTCCAATGGTATGTGGAAGCTTGAAAAATGTCTTCGAAGAGCAAGTTCTAGGCAGAAAAAGAAGGGTCAAGGTGAAAATAATGGAAGACAGATCGAAGCCATTTTTTAGGTAGAAAATGGGCTCAAAGACTTGATCAGACCCAATCCAATAAAAATTTCTCTAAAAGAGATCTCCAATTATATGTGTAAGTCTTCAAATGGCCTCCTGCATTAGGACTTACTTTGTGTCAAAGTTTGGTTACTTAAGCCATGAAAGAAAAGTTAAAAGGTACCCAAGATGGCGTGGAATCATGGAATATCAGAATATCAAAGGAATAAATAGGGTCAAATTTCGTCATATCGGAATGAAATATCAGAACAGATTATAATAATGGAACCAGATATGAGAAGTCTCAGAGCATCAAGACTTGATATCAGAAGGAATCATCAGGTCAGATTGAAACCTCAAAGCAACAGAATATCGGAGAGCAAGAAAAACATTAGAGATTCAAATTTTTGGTTTTCAGAGCCTTGTAAGTTCTTATAAATGAAATTCTTTGAAAGCACCTAGGTTGTGAGGAGAAGGGAAATAGAAATGAATTTTTTGCAAGACCAAATAACTGAGGCACCATTTATCTCTCGTCTAGTAGGACACATGGCAGAAGGTGATTTGCTCTGAGAAATTGATGAGGTAGATGACGAAAGCATGATGTGGCCATATAGTGGGCCCGTGACATTCATATTCGGAATTGTAAATCCATGTGACATGTGTCACCTATAAGGAGGTGCCACATGGAGATGATGAAACTAGCATGTGATCGGCAGGGAGGCCAATATTTGAGAGGTTGACGTTATTGTAACTCCTCTTATAATGACACTGTGAAAAAAGTTACAATAAAGAGAGCTCTGATGGTTTTTAGATCTTGGTCATGTGAATCCAAAGGTCCAAGGGAATAAATAACACCTTGGCACATGAGTGTTATACAAATGCCACATGGAAAGTACATTTCGGAGGTCAGAATATCGACGATTATAAATATCGTAACTCCAGTGTATATGATTTATGAGGAAATTTTAGATCCAATATGTGGATACCTGATGATGATTCACGTATGGTCATGAGGAAACCAATAGAAATAAGGGTATAAAGTGATGCCTAACAAATAAAGTGCTATGGAGCATATCATAGGCAGAGGATTTTGTAACTCCTTTACAAATGCAAATTGAAAAACTTATGATACCTAAGAGATCTAATGTCTGTTTGCATTTAGAAGTAGAAACCCAAAGAACCAAGGGCAGAAGAACAAATACAAAGGGAGATAGGCTCCTAAAATAAGCCTGAAGGCCATAGCTCCTAAATGCTAAACCTCTGGTCACAACACCCATTGATATCGGGAAAACAAGGGGCTAAGCATGAAAGGTCTCATAATCTCACAACCTCACAGTTTCATAACATTTGGTTTAGTAAAAGCTATGATAGATGAATGATCTAATTTTGCAGCACTTAAATACTATACCCATGGTTATAAGCAACAATCCCATGAATGAGAAATAAAAAGCAAGCAAAGAAAAAAGTTCTAGGGACCTCAAGATGTTGCGTTTTTGTAACACTTCCTTTAAAAAAAGTTACAAAATGAAAGGGCTTCGATAGTGTAGTACAAAGGTATTGAAGTGTGCATGATTCAGAAACTCATTTGCAGAAAAGTGTTGGTTGAAGACAACGAGGAACATGATTTGCAGAGGTAGCAGTTGACTCCAAAATATCCATCATTGAGATTTCTTGCACGTTAATGACGAATTAAATGTAAAATATGGTTAAGTGCAGAAGTATTGGTCACAATACAAGAGAGACATGGCAGAAGTACACCCTGATTTATGTGGTAAATTAATAAGGATGGAGGGCCATTTTATGTGTGGAGACAAAATTCATGAATAGTATCCTTGAGTGTGTAGGATGACTAAGATTTGATTCCTTGTGTGGAGAATGATCATATGCCCATTATTAGCATTTACTGAAGCTACCAAGACAAAATTCAAGCCAAACACAACAAAAAAATGGAGAATGATGGAAGAGTAATATCGAGCAGTGTGAATGGTAATGTAGTTGAAAAACAGAGGCAACATCAAGCAGAGTTCAACAAAGGCATAAAACCAGTGACTACCGTTGAGAAATATGGGTGAATGAAGCATTGTTGAGAGATTTGTGTGGAGAAATTTTCATGTGAGTGTGCATATGTCATGTGAGAGTCCAAGTGAGCCTATTACTGAGAAAGTTTGAGGTTACCTAGGTAGAAGGAAAGATACCCTGAGAGAGAAGTGTTGGTGTGTCCAATGGGCTGAAAGTGCCATAGGAATAGAAGGAGGTCGAGAGCCCATGTTGATGAGAAGAGGATAAGTGAGCATGTGATGTGTGTGAGGCCAAGTGAGACTGTACTACTGAAAAATTTTGAGAGTCCCTATCTAGAAGGAAAGATACCATGAGAGAGATGTTGATGTGTGTGCTAGGCTGAAATTTCTAGAGCAATAGAAGGAGGTTGAGAGCATATGTTGTTAAGAAGAGGCTAAGTGAGCATGTGTTGTGTGATATTCTAAGAGAGCCTGTTGAAATGAAGGGGCAAAGAGCTAAAGTGTATGCTACGGGGACCATAGGAGTGCTTAAAATGGGCTATTGTTGAAGAGAAAATAACATTAGACTGTTGTGGGAGTTTTTGAGAAGAATATCGTTTCTTTTTATAGAGAAAGGAGAGTGTAGAGTGTGCGGAGAGTGAAAACAGTTATATGTGGGAGAAGGGTTCTGAAGAAGAGTTGATATTAGGTAGATTCGATGCTATGGAAAGAGCACATTAGCTCCTATTTTAGAGTGAGTTGGAGGTTGCATACAGGAATTTGGTGCTTCCATCTCTAGTTGGTTTTTTAGAAGGCTTTGGGGTTGGTGCCTCCTGCCAGTTGGTGGTTGGATAAATCTAAAAAGATACAAGTTGGTGCTTGAAACAAATCCATGAAGTTAGTGCTTCACATGGTGCTTCCTGTAAGTTGGAAATGTGTCCACAAATGGAGGGATTTGGTGTTGGAAATATTGTCATTGATGGCAAAGGAGCACAAAGGAGTAGCACCAAGACAAGGGAGCAGATTAGATTCAGATGGACTATGGCAGAGATGTTACACAGGGTGTAATGTATCAGTGGGTTGCGGTTGCCCATTTACGGTTTTACTGTAATGGAAAATGATGGATAATAACCACAGATATTGAATATAGAGGTTAAACCATAGAAGAATTGATTGTGAGGATTTTGGTCTCTGTTTTAATAAATTGCAGTATTTTGTGTATCTGTATATACTTGGAAAATTTCCCGAAGGGTTCATCTCTTCGAATTCATTGAATTTATGGTCTTTCTGTGTAGATTGTGAAGTGTGTAGAATTAACTTATGTTTAAAGGAGTGGAGGAGGATTTGAATGTGTATTAGCCTCTGTGTAAATATGCAGAAGGAAGGTTCTAGAGAAATTGAATTTAAAACTGAAATCCAGCGGAAATCCAGCTTCAAACAGAGATTGTAGGTTAAGTGGTTTTGAAGGAAACCAGACACTATTGTCGAACAACCTTTGAGTTGTGAGAGGTTTTTCCCATTTTGAATGCGATAAAATGATATTGCGACATGTCACAAGCACAATACCACCCATTTCGCGTTGCTTTTGGGTGATAAAGTTCTGGGGTCGATTGAACGCGATTTCCATCCAATTAGATCTGTGGAAGATCCGAAGGAGTTCGTGTTAAAAGCTGCGTGGGAGTTAAAACAAGTGACGTGGCGATGATGTGGAAAGGTTACGTGGTATGATGACATGGAGATGAGGTGGACCTGGCCCGCATATCGCAAATTGCAATATCGGAAGGGTGAAGATCGTAAGAGCAAAGAAGCAATGTATTATGCCGATGCGAAGGGACACGTGGCGGCACTTCGCAATATCGCACATCAGTAATGTGAAGTACATCACATACCACGAAGTGGTGATGTGATGCAATACGGAGATGCAATGCAATGTGATCGCATATCGCATATCGCACATGATATCGGTTCACACAGTATGAAAAATGATATTGTGATAGCCGATATTGTGATGCGATGGATAGATGTGATGCGAAGTTGCGATAAAATCAAGTGGGACCCGATCGTATATCACTCATCGCAAGCTTAGGAAAAAGCATGATAAAGGAGTCGGATGCGATGCAGCCTAGAACCATTATTTAAAGAGATTTCAAGTCTGAGTGTAAGTGATTTTCCTTTGTAAATCGTATTGAAAAGAAAAGGATCCATATAGAAAAGAATGTTTGAAACTCCAAAGTGCGATAAAGCAATAATAAAACCTGGTGGGACCCTTCGCACATCGCATATCAGGAGATCAGATAGACGAAGGTACATGGGATATTTGAATCGTCGAAGTGCGATGAAGAGAGCGGACGCAATAAAGAACAAAGCCGAAGCCTAAAGCATTTCAAGTCCGGCAGTATGTGGATTTTCTTTTGTAAATTATTTCAGAGAGAAAAAGGAGGACTATAAAGTAAAACAAAAAGGAAAGTATGAACGCATGTAGAAAGGCTCGGGTAAGGACCCGACACAGAGAAAAAGGAAAAATCGAGTTTTTAGAAGAGCGGTGAAGGCTGAACACTGTGGGCACGACAAAAAGAGGAAGAGTCGGGAAAGAAGAATATAGTGGCACTGTTGAAAACAAACAGCTGGGTCAAGTTAGACCAAAATGACAGCTATGGAGAACTGTGTTGAATATAATAGTAGGAACCGAAACAACAGAAAAGACAAATGCACAATGAGTAAAGAGATGAAAAGACTGAGTGAAATATTTTTGTTGTAACTGTAAATGTAAATGTATTAATTTTTTTATTGTATGTGATGTAAAGGCAAGTCTCCATAGGCAAAGAAAAACTCCACTGTAATACATTCTGTTATATTATTCTGAATGTGCTAAACAAGAAAATGAGAAGGGGGAAGGCAAAGAGTCATACCTATTCATTTCGAATTCCATTTCGAATACAAACAGTTATGAGGTGATCCCTATAAATAATGTTACCAGCATATGCATAAAGAGGTTGATAGGATGGGGAAAAAGGTCAGAGAGTGTAAGAAGAAGAAGGAGTAGAGAGAGGAGTTGTGAAGATCCAGAGATGATATAAAGAAAATTTGAAGGCTGGAAGGACAACAGTAAAGGAGGAAAACAGAGCTGATATCCAGGTAAATCAGCATATGATTTTATTGTACAGTGAGGAAGTTGGTACTTCCATGTTAAGGTGTAGCTTGATAGATGTCCATTTGTAGTTGGCTGAGGTAGGAGCCTCCTATAGGTTGTAGCCTACAGAAAATAGATGGGAGTTGGAGCTTCCTTGCAAGTTTTACCTTGCAGAATTGAGGTAGTAGCCTCCTGTAGGTTTGGAGCGTACATAAATCAGTGGTGAGAGGGAGTTGAAGCTTGCCTTTGCATCACAACAATAATAATATGTGGTTTTCTCTCTTATGGGTTTCCACTTATATCTGTTGTCTATGTGCATGATGATTATATGTTGATATTCTATATTTAATCTGCTTAATACCTTCTTCTCACTTATTAAGATTTTTGTTCCATTGTATATTAAGTTGATCATGAAATGAAGATGTAAATAAGTGTAAAATAAAGTTTTAGAAGACCATGACTACTTTAAACTGATTCACCCCCCCTCCCCTCTCAGTTTAACCAAGGGTTCAACAATTGGTATCAGAGCCAAGTTCCTTCTGTATCAGTTTAACAACTGGAAGGAGATTCTAGGTCCCCAAGATGGCTAGTCTAGAAGGATTCTCAACAAATAAAGCCCCTTTGTTCACTGGTACAAATTATGCCTTCTGGAAAATTATAATGAGGGCGTACATAATGTCTCTAGGAATAGAAGTTTTGGGCTGCTGTTGAATTGGGATATGCCCCAAAGGAGTCTGACTCATAGAAAGATGCCAAACTAGATTTTGTAGCTAATGCAAAAGCCATGAATGCTCTCTTAAGTGGTTTATGTGAGGCATAATTTATCAAAGTAATGGAAAACAATACTGCCAAAGAAATATGGGATACATTACAAAGTATCCGTGAAGGAGATAAAAATGTGAAGGCTGTCAAGCTGCAATTCTATAAAGCTCAATTTGAAAATATAAAAATGAATGAAGAAGAATATGTTGCTAGCTTATTCTTAAGGGTTGCAAAAATTGTAAATAACATGAAAGCTCTAGGAGAAACCATTAGAGAATGTGTAATTGTACAAAATATATTGGGATCTTTACCATCCAGGTTTAACCCCAAGGTGTCTGCCATAGAAGAAACAGTTGATTGGGAAACTTTGACCATGAACCAATTACTTGGAAACTTAAAAGCCTATGATATGAGACTTCCATAGAGGAATTAAAATGTGAGGGAGGCATCCTTTAAGACAGAGAAGAGCAAAGAAGAAAAAGAAGATACATTCTCCTGCTCTGATGAAGAAGAGGCCAAATTTGTGAAAATATTGGATGGAGGCTTAGGCAAGTATAAAGGTAAACTTCCCTTTAAATGATTTAACTATGGAAGAGTTGGGCACTATGCATCTAAGTGTCCTCTTAATAAAACAAAGAATCAAACTCAAGAGACAGAGAAAACCAAAACAAATAACTGGCAGAAAGGGAAGAGATTCAATAGAAGATCATTTTATGCTCAGCAAGATAGTAGTGCATTTAAAAACTTAGATGAATCCTCAAATGAAGAAGGAACCTTTGAATTTGTGTTGATGAACAAGGAAGAGTCTGAAGGATTCCTTATAGAAGATGTGGAAGAAGGTGAGGTAGATCTTGAGGGGGAGCTAAGAAGTTCCCTAGAGGAAATAAACAAACTTAAACTCAAGTGCATAAAACAGAAAAACATTCTCCTCAAATGTGTAAAAGAGGTACCATGTTCAAAAGACCTCATTCAATTGAAAGTAGAACTTGAAGAAGCTAAGAAGGTGGAAGATATTTTTCTAAAGCAAATTAAAGACAAACATCAGGAGCAAGAGAAATTGGAAGAAGAAGTGGTATGCCTGAGAAAGAAACTAGAAAACACCTAAAGGGAATTGTCAATGAACACTCCTCGAATGACAAGAATTGAACAGTTGGACAAGATTCTAAATGCTCAAAGGTCTCCTCTCATAAAGGCTGGGATAGGATATGAAGGAGAAACCAGTAAGTCCAAGGCAGAAGATAACAAGAACATCATTTTTGTAAAAGTTAAAAAGGATAATGAAACAACTCAAAAAGGAACCACAAAAGTAGAATCCAACAAGAAATTGATGTGTGATGAAACAAATAGAAACAATAAGCAACATCAAGAGACAAAGAATGAGAGGAATAAGCTAGCAGTTGCAAAAAACTCAATTGTCCCTAAAGATCAGTTGAACAAGTTCAGAAGATCTCAAAGGAAATTCTTTCCTCCTATGTGAAATGTCACTTGTTTTTCCTGTCACAAACTAGGACATATTGTTGCATACTGTCAGAAAAAGATAATTGATTTCAACCAGTGAAAGATGCATAAATTGAAAATACTACCTCAAGAAAACAAATGGAGAGGACAACCCTACATCAGGTACACTAATTGTTTCCATGGGTATTGTTTTTATTGTAAGGGGTTCGGCCATAAAGCCATGGAGTGCAGAATGTATGGAGAAATACTGATGCTTAAAACCCAAGGAGATTTATGAACAATGGAGATTTCACTCGTACACAGAATCCATTTAAAAATATAATCAAATGCTTTGTATGCCATCAAATCAGACACATGTCTTCCAAATGTCCTCTCAAAGAATGTGGTCCATCTTCTCAAAAAAGGTGTGAAACCAATAGGTACCTACAGTGGAAAAAGAAGTTGAATAAGTATGACCTGGATCTAATAGCCCAAGATTAGAAAAGCGAATGGTATTTTTTCAGTGGATGCTCAAAGCATATGACTGGAGATAGAAGTAAGTTTGTAACCTTCGATGGAAAAAAATCTGAAAATGTAACATTCGACAATGATAAAGTAGGGAAAATCAAGGGAAAGGGCTCAGTCAGTCTGAATAATGGAAGAGGAAAGGCTCAAGATGTACTATTTGTGGATGGGCTAAAATCCAATCTGCTAAGTGTCAGTAAATGTGTGATAAAGGTTGTGAGGTCCTTTTTAGAGCCCAAGATTGTGAGGTAAGATCAAGCACCACCAGAAATACCTTTATCAAAGGTGTTAGAACAGAAATTAATGTCTATATAGTGGAAGAAAAGAATGAAGCATGCCACATAAGAAAACTCAATGAATCATGGTTATGGCATAGAAGACTGGGACACCTAAACTTTGACCACGTCATCAGTCTAAGCAAGAAGAATGCAGTCAGAGATATGCTAGCAATAAAGAAGCCTTCAAATACCATATGTAAATCCTACCAACTGGGCAAGCAGACTCGCATATCTCTCAATACCAAAGAGATACTTTCTACAAGTCGGCCTCTTCAGCTTGTACACATGGACCTGTGTGGACCTTCAAGAACTAAAGCACCAAGCGGAGAATCTTATTTCATACAGATAATAGATGATTTTTCCATAATGACGTGGCTATCATTTCTCAAATATAAATTTGAAGCAGTTGAGAAATTCAAGATATTCAAAGCATTGGTAGAAAATCAAACAGGATGCAAGATAAAGTGCATCAGATCAGATAGAGGAGGTGAATTGACAGACTATGATTTTGCAGACCTATGCAATGAGCATGGGATAAAACAACATTTTAAAATTGCAGGTACACCTCAATAGAATGGAGTGGCAGAGAGGCAAAACAGGTCAGTACAATATATTGCCAGAGCTATGATGCAAGAAAGTATCATTCCCCAAACCTACTAGGCAGAAGCAGTACACACAGTTATTCACATTCTCAACAAAGCTCATCTAAGACCAAATTTTGATAAGACTCCTTATGAATTATGGCATGGTAAACCAACATCAATCAAGCACTTTAGAATATCTGGAAGCAAGTGTTTCATTAAAAATAATGATGAAAAAATATGGAAGTTTGATGCAAGAGCTGATGAAGGAATATTTTTAGGATATGCATCCAAGAGTAAGAGTTACAGGTGTTACAACAAAATACTCCACAAATTTGTGGAAAGAATTGATGTAAGATTTACCAAACAGAACAAGAAGCACATGTTGTGCCAATCCTCCAAATGATCATGAAGATGAGAACCAAGATAATCATGAACTGAGAAAAAAAATAGAAGATACTGAATTAAACTCAAAATGTCCCTCAAGACACACTCAAAAGAACCATCAATAAGATCAAATCATTGGGGACAAGAGTGTGGAAGTCTATACAAGAAGACAGCTTGCTAAACAGACATAAGAAGTATACCTAGCCATGCTATCTCAAATAGAGCCAAAGAAGTTCAAAGAAGCTAGCAAAGACAAAAGCTGGGTAAATTCCATGAATGAAGAACTAGAGCAAATTGAGAAGAACAATATCTGGGAATTAATTCCAAGACCCACTGGGAAAAATGTCATTGGCACAAAATGGATATTCAAGAATAAGATTGATGAACATGGGCATGTAATCAGAAATAAAGCCAGACTTGTATGCAAAGGATATTCACAAATTGAAGGTCTTGATTATGATGAAACCTTTGCCCCTGTAGCCAAAATGAAAGCAATCAGAATGTTTTGGCCTTTTCATGCTATCATGATTTCAAGGTATATCAAATGGATGTGAAGTCTACCTTCCTGAATGGAGATCTAGAGGAAGAAGTCTACATGGAACAACCTGAAGGATTCTCATTAACATATAAACATGACTATGTGTGCATATTAAATAAATCCTTATATGGTCTGAAACAAGCTCCTCGTGCATGGTATTCTAGGCTGGAAACGTACTTGCAAAAACAAGGGTTCAAGAAAGGAGGAGTAGAGAGCAATTTGTACATAAAGGCTAATGATAATGAACTCTTGATTGTAGTAGTGTATGTAGATGACATCATGTTTGGTAGCAACAAAGATGAGTTAGAAAAAGGATTTGGTGAAGAAATGAAATCAGAATTTGAGATGTCTATGATTGGAGAGCTCACCTTCTCTTTAGGACTTCAAACTCAACAAAAGAACACAAGAATATTCATTTTGCTAGAAAAATACTTAAAAGAAATGTTGAAAAGGTTTCAAATGGAAGACTGCAAACCTGTGTCAACTCCCATGATCACTGGATGCAAACTATGTGCTAATGATGGATCAATAGATGTAGATCATAAACTTTATAGATCCATGATAGGAAGTCTGCTATACCTAACATCTTCTAGACCAGAAATTATGTTGGAAGTAGGACTTGCAGCAAGATATCAAGTAGCACCAAAACAAAACCATTTATGTGCAATCAAGAGAATATTTAGATATCTACAAGGAACTTCACAGTATGGCCTATGGTATCCAAAAGGAAAAAGCTTCACATTGACAGCATACATAGATGGAGAATGGGAAAGCTGTGTGGATGACAGGAAAAGCAGAAGTGGAGGTGCATTTTACTTGGGAAAAAGTCTGGTGGCATGGCTAAGCAAGAAGAAAACTTCTATCTCTCTATCTACAACAGAAGCATAATACATAGCAGCAGCAGCATGTTGCACAAGGGTAATGTGGGTGAAACAAACTCTTACAAGACATGAAGATAAACATTGATGAACCCATTTCTATCAAATGTGACAATACAAGTCCAATAAGTATATCAAAAAATCATGTACTTCATTCAAAAACAAAGCACATCCCAATAAAGTACCACTTCCTCAGAGAACAAGTAGCATAGAAATTAGTAAAGTTATAATATGTACCAACTAAGGAACAAACAACAGAGATATTCAAAAAACCTCTTGCTAGAGAACCATTCGAATATCTAAGAGACAAGCCAAGGGTAGTGTCTGCAGATGTTACTCTTTGATATGATGAAAAAAAAACCAAAAATAATAATAATGGGATCAGAACAGAAGTCCAGTGATAGTCTATATCAGTCAAGAAATCATCATTCCAGGGGGACAGCAGTCAATAAATTGTCACAAAAGAGCTAGAGAAATGGAGTAGTGCATGGAACAGGTCCTCAAGATCAAATTATTATGAAAAGATAGAAACCAAATTTGGAAAAAGTGTAACCCTTTGCCATTGATGTCAAAGGGGGAGGAAAAGTAAGCAAAAGAAGAAAGGGTCTTCTATAAGGCAAGCAGAGGAAGCCCTAGAGGAAGCATTGGAGTATTGCCATCAATGCCAAAGGGTGAGATTGTTGGAAATATTTTCATTGGTGGCAAAGGATCAAAAAGGAGAAGCACCAAGACAAGGGAGCAGATCAAATTCAGATGGAATTGTTGCAGAGATGTCACACAGGGTTTAATGTATCAGTGGGTTGCGGCTGCCCATTTGGGTTTTACTGTAATGGAAAATGATGGATAAGAACCATATATATTGAATATAGAGGTTAAACTATAGAAGAATTGATTGTGAGGATTTTGGTCTGTGTTTTAATAAATTGCAGAATTTTGTGTATCTGTATATACTTGGAAATTTTCCCGAAGCGTTCATCTCTTCGAATTCATTGAATTTATGGTCTTTCTATGTAGATTGTGAAGTGTGTAAAATTGACTTCTGTGTAAAGGAGTGGAGGAGAATTTGAAGTGTATTAGCCTCTGTGTAAATATGGAGAAGGAAGGTTCCAGAGAAATCGAAGTTAAAACTGAAATTTGGCGGAAATCCGGCTTCAAACACAATTTAAACAGAGTTTGCAGGTAAAGTGGTTTTGAAGGAAGCTAGACATTGTTGTTGCATAGCCTCTCAGTTGTGAGCAGTTTTTCCCATTTCAAACGTGATCAAATGATATTGCGACATGTCACGAGCACAATACCACCCATTTCGCGTCGCTTTTGGGTGATAAATTTCTAGGGTGGATTGAACGTGATTGCCATCCGATTAAATCTGTGTAAGATCCGACGGAGTTCACATTAAAAGCTGTGTGGGAGTTAAAAAAAGTAACATGGTGATGATGTGGCAAGATGACATGGCACGATGACATGGAGATGATGTGGACCTAGCCTGCATATCGAAAATCGCAAGATGAGAAGAGTGAAGATCATAAGAGCAAAGAAGCGATGCAATGTGCCGATGCGAAGGGACACATGGCGGCACAGCGCAATATCGCACATCGGCGATGCGAAGTCCATCGCATACCATGAAGTGGCGATGTGATGCAATACAAAGATGCAATGCGTTGTGATCAAATATCGCATATCGCACATGATATGGGTTTGCACGGTATGAAAAATGATATTGTGATAGCCGATATTGTGATGCGATGCGAAGTAGTGATAAATTCAAGTGGGACGCAATCGCATATCGCTCATTACAAGCTCACGACAAAGCGCGATAAATGATCTGGATGCGATGCAGCTCAGAACCATTATTTAAAGAGATTTCAAGTCCGGGTGTAAGTGATTTTCCTTCGTAAATCACATCGGAAAGAAAAGGAGCCATATAGCAAAGAACGTTTGAAATGTTAAAGTGCGATAAAGTGATAATAAAGCCTGGTGGGACCCTTAACACATCGCTTATCAGGAGATCATATGGACAAAGGCACATGGGATATTTGAATCGCCAAAGTGCGATAATGAGAGCGGACGCGATAAAGAACAAAGCCGAAGCCTAAAGAATTTCAAGTCCGGAAATATGTGGATTTTCTTTTGTAAATCGTTCCAGAGAGAAAAAGGAGGACTATAACGTAAAACAAAAAGGGAAGTATGAAAGTGGGTAGAAAGGCTTGGGTAAGGACCCGACACAGAGAAAAAGGCAGAACCGAGTGTTTAGAAAAGTGGTGAAGGTTGAACGCTGTGGGCACATGAAAAAGAGATAGAGTCGGGAAAATAAGAATATAGTGGCACTATTGAAAACAAACAGCTGGGTCAAGTTAGGCCAAAATGATAGTTATGCAGAACTATGTTGAATATAATAGCAGGAACCAAAATTTCTCTGACAGCAACAGAAAAGACAAATGCACAACGAGCAAAGAGATGAAAAGACTGAGTGAAATATTTTTTTTGTAACTGTAAATGTAAATGTATTAATTATTTTTATTGTATGTGATGCAAAGGCAAGTCTCTGTAGGCAAATAAAAACTCCACTATAATACATTCTGTTATATTATTCTGAATGTGCTAGACAAGAAAATGAGAAGGGGGAAGGCAAAGAGTCATACTTGTTCATTTTGAATTCCCTGTGAAATGCAAACAGTTATGAGGTGATCCCTATAAATAATGTTACTAGCATATGCATAAAGAGGTTGATAGAATGGAGAAAGAGGTCAGAGAGTGTAAGAAGAAGAATGGGCAGAGAGAGGAGTTGTGAAGATCCAAAGATGATATAAAGCAAATTTGAAGGCTGGAAGGATAGCAGTAAAGAAGGAGGAAAACATAGCTGATATCCAGGTAAGTCAGCATATGATTTTATTGTACAGTGAGGAAGTTGGTGCTTCCATATCAAGGTGTATCTTGATAGATGTATAGTTGTAGTTGGCTGAGGTAGGAGCCTCCTGTAGGTTGTAGCCTGTAGAAAATAGATGGGAGTTGGAGCTTCCTTGCAAGTTGTAGTTTACAGAATTGAGGTAGTAGCCTCCTGTAGGCTGGAGCCTACAGAAAATCAGTGGTGAGAGGGAGTTGAAGCTTGCCTTTGCATCACAACAATAATAAGATGTGGTTTTCTCCCTTATGGGTTTCCACTTATATCTGTTGTCTATGTGCATGATGATTATATGTTGATACTTTGTATTTAATCTGCTTAATACCTGCTGCTCACTTATTAAGATTTTTGTTTCATTTATATCAAGTTGATCACGAAATGAAGATGTAAATAAGTGTAAAAGAAAGTTTTACAAGACCATGACTACTTTAAACTGATTCAGCCCCCACCTCTCAGTTTAACCAAGGGTTGAATAGTTGGTATTTCCTATTAGTGGGTGCTAGAAAACAATCAAAGGGAGTTGATTCTTCATGTGAGTGGTGGCTCACAAACCGAATTGATGCAACAGAGTAGGTGCTCTTATTTTACATCAATATCAAAAACAATATTTGGTGTTTTTTTCCTGAAAGGGTTTCCATGTAAAACCTTATATCTCATGTGTTTTTTACTCATGATGTGTATGATTGTGTTGTGGTATGGATGTTGTAATCATTTTTAATGGTTTCTCACATATAATCGATGCCAACTTTGAATGATGAGAAATAAATTGCCATAAAAGTTAAAATAAGCCTTAATAGTGATTCACCCCCTCCTAGTATTAACATTGTTTCCAATAATTCATATCAGAGCCTTGACTTCTTCAGGAATATCTTAACCTCTAGAGGATAGATCAAAGGGAAATAATGGGTAATCAAGGTTGGGTACCAACAAAAGGAATGTCATTTTTAAATGGATCAAAGTATGAACTCTGGAAGATCAGAATGGAAGCCTACTTAATGGTAGTCAATAAATACAATTGGTTCTCTGTGATATATGGAAAGAAGAATGAGTTCATTATAAAAGCCAAGGAGATTAACATGAAAGGTTTTTCTAACCGAGATGTTGAGAGAGTGAGGAATTTTGATTCAACAAAGTAAATTCTATACATGTTGTAATTTCTATATGGAGGATAAAGGTACACAACTCAAGAGCAGGTGGAATAACCTTGTTGCTCAAGAAGTGAAACCGAATCTATGAAGGTTGAAAATTACGAGAAGAGAGAAGGAATAAGTCGAAGAAATCAGCCCAGAAAAGAGATGCCGAGAATATTGAATAGTATCCTTTTAATGCTCAATATTCTTCTACGCACTCTCAAGGTGATGATGAAAAATAAAAAAGAGATTTCAATCTTATGAGAAGGTAACCTATTTATTTTTGATGAATGTAAATAAATATGTCCTTCATTATCTAGATGTTCATGTGAATCACTTTAATATCGAGATGTCCATGCATCTAGTAGTATTAATTAATATAGACCCACTTTAGTAGCAATAGAAAATGATATATCCTCTTAATAAGAAGATATTTTATCCCATGAAAAGAATAAGGGTATCACTAGAAGTGATGAAGATGGAATACTGCTTAGACGCGTGTAAGACTCCATATACCTAAAGGTGGTTTTATATCTCTCTAGTGACTCAACTATCACCTATGATAGTGAGGAGAAGGATATGAATGAAAATATATACTGTAGGAAAATTTTTATTTCTTCTCTTAAGGAGATCAAAGACCTATCAAAGGAAAATCTAAAGAAAAAGAGCAATTGAAAATTTATGAGCTTGAGAATTACAGGTTGATAAAAACAATAGTAAATCATAATGCTCAACAAGAAGAGGCTAGTAGGATGAGTGGCATGTTTACCAATCATCTAAATTATATAGAAGCTTAATGTGAGAGATGAAAAAGTAAAGTGTCTCCATGAGACATGACTTAGAAAAGGCAAGTGAACATTTTTCTCAATATTAGAACCTTGACGAGAGCAAGAAATTCTTATATGAGATGATTTCCAAGAAATGATACCCTCTCATCAAGGCTGGATTGGGTTTCAAAGAAGAAACAAGCTCCAAGAAATAAAAGGTTGAAATTTCAACCACCCAAGTAAGGGTAGTTGAAGGTTCCAACAAAAAAAATGGAAAATATGTTGTCAGAAGAAAGAAACAACAAAGAAAGAAACAACAATGAGAGAATAAAAGGCACATGCAGAAGGATAAGAAGCAATAGAAGAGAACCAAGAAGATGTAAGAAATAATGCAAGGAATCATTTCAAACATCCATGGAAGGCACATGAAGAACCATCATAGGTCCTTTCCCCCTCAAGGAAAAATCCCTCAAGGTAAAGGTTTCTTCGTTCCTCAAAATCCCTTATATGGATACCGTTTTTCTTGCAATAAATTTGGATAGAAGACATAGATTGTAGATTGAATGGAAGAAAACAAAATGTGTTGGGTAGTAGCAACCCAAGAATACAAAAAGTATCCCGGACAAAGCATGTTTCCTACGAGGGAAGTTATGATAGGAATGTTGCAAAGCATAGAAATATTTTGGCTCCATTCCTAAGTTCTACTGAATGCTACATCTGTGGAAATATTTGGCACAAGGCAGTAAATTGCAAACATAACTGAACAAACTCTACTTCATAGACGATGCAACAAAACAAAGTAGTTCATTCAGTGAGGTTGATTAGGGATAAAAGAGAAAATGAAGCCAAGTTTGACTTTAGTGATCTATGTCAAAAGAACTTACTGAATAAAGGAAGGAGACATTTCTCGGTAGTATCCAACTGCAATCAATGTAAGCCCTGAGTGAATAATGGAAGAAAGTCATTTTGGGTGAAGAAAAAATATTTGAAGGAGAATTTCACTTAATTCGTGTGCAGCAAAGAGAAATCCCAAACATGGGAGAAGAAGAGGCTAAATTGTAGTGCTCTTGTTTGGACTTGGCCAATGGAAAAATTGAATAAGAAGGAGGATGATCTACTCATGGGCAGTAGATGCTCTATTTCTCTTCATTAAAGGAAGAGAATGGCCTCAAAGAGAGGCCGAATAAGTTATATGCATATAGTAAAAAATTATTACAGAAGTTCATATGAAATTTAGAGTTATAGTCGAGTGTCCTTGCTGATTACAATGATGAATTTGTTTATTTCAAACATATCAGCATTGAAAGAAGGAGGAGAGTGCATCCAACATGATTCCAGGGAGAGTACAAAAAACATTATATGTTTTGGAAAGAAGGTGTTCTACAGAAAAAGTTTGTAATGATAGGAAGACCATCATTAAAGTCGGTTCCATTGAATCATTAGCCACGTAGAATCGAGTTAACAATTTTAGGAGATAAAAAAGCATTGGCTCAGGGGAGCTCCTTTGATAGCAGTGGAAGGAAAGAATTATGAGCCTCAAGAAGAAATATTGCTAAGTAAATGAAATTTTTTCACCTTGGGTGGAATACCTTTATTTCATTTAAGTTGTGAATCTGATATTTACTCATAGTCTTATGTTCATGAACACACTTGGTATAATTTGTGTGGGTACCTTAGCTTTCAAATGGTATCACTATGTCAGTTAATAGTTTGGGTTTGTATAGAATAACCCTTTCTACAAATGGGTATATCTTTTTGCTAAAAATCTATTAGGGTTTTCCTGCTACATAACATCCAATTTCTATCAATTTCTTGGTTCAATTGGTTTTATTTAAGAAACAACCCATATGTGTAGCAGCTTGATGTAAGGGGGAGGAGAATTGTTTAAGATGCTTAGGAGAAATGAGCGGAGAAGATGAAGTAGAAAGACTAGTGAACCAGAAGATGAAATACATCACTAATGGGTGGTAATTGCAGTAGTAGCAATACCATGGGAAATTTTAACTCGTATCTATTCCTCTTAATTGATACAAAATATATATTATTGGAGTGACTACTTAACCAACACGCTAAGGAATTCGAAATTGGATGAAGTCATAGAATATAAGTATATGTTCAAGGGGAGCATATCACGTATGTCAATTTTATAGACTATCAACAAAGACCAATCCTTAAAGAGATTCTGGAGAGTAGAATGAAAATCAGTAGCTAGATCCTCAATCATTTACAACCAATGATTGCATGGGGGACAAGAAGTAACTTGTAGCACTCTGTCATTGATGTCAAAGGGAGAGAGAAGAAATATTAGAGAATATGTGATGGCCCATGAAAAGGGGAGAAAACCATTGGTATCTCATGCAATAAAAGTGTGGAAGCATCATGAGGATTGACCATCAAAGTGGAGATGTGTTGAGGTGTTGCCACCAATGCGAAAAGGGGATATTGTTCAACAGTTGGTTGTTGGGAAAAATACTGAGAGGGTGTGGGGGGGGTGAATCAGTATTTAAAACTCATAATACTTTTCTTTATTTTACTGATTTCTATATACGACTTTAACTAATCCAACTAGCATATGCACATGGCTTTCTGTAAGAAAACTTGCATATTCCTAGAGAAATTATTATTTGGATAAATCTTCAGAAACTTTACTTAGCCCAAAGAATCATTTATTCATCAAACATTTAGTAAGTATTAAACATGTGAAATAATAAATAAATCATCACACATAAGCAACAAACATGAACACCAGGATTTAAGGTGGAAACCCAAGCTAGGATAAAACCACTGCTGATTTCGTCTCTTTCTTCAGTATGTATTATATAAAAATTTCTTACATAATTTTACTGGCACAGACTCATACCATCATGCAGTCACCCACCTAGAGAAGGTTTCAACATTCTTTCATTCTCGAGCTGCTAATGGAAGGGAGCTCCAACACCCAAATCTCGTTTACCAGCAACCAATGGAAGAGAGCTAGAATACCCTGATCTAAACATGATCTCCTACTAGAAGGAAGCTTTAGCTTCCACACTAAAATATTTGATGCTCATAACCACTCTAGACCATGTTTCATATATTTTCACACTGGATCCAATAACTTTTAATTCAGCACAACTTGTGTATCAATTGAAACAACCATCAACCAGATTCGAATAGAAAAATGAGATCATTGTAACAAGACAACAAAACTAAACCCAAACTTTTGCATCAACACACATAATCAACTGCAACCCTGATCATTCATAGGATAGATGCATATGCTACTTTACTTACAGTAACCTGCGTGCATACACACTTTTCGATGGAGCAACTTGAGTATGTATCTCAATATACTAATATTAAATTTCTTACTAGAATCAGAATAGATCAGAGATATTGAGAATTTTTTTTAGATTTAAAGAGCTCTCATACAGTCAGTAGAATCCATCATTTTGAATCAACTAATCACTGAACTTTATACAGAATCAAGTAGAAGCATAATCAGTACTCAAACAACCTAGATCTATGTGAAGGCATCATTGACAGAGAATAGAAATACAACAAAATTAATCAGACACTTCCTTTAGCATTCTTTATTAAAACCCTGGCTTACATACACGCCTTCCATAAGAAAAATACTTGATTGTATGCGCTTCTTACAGAACCAACTTGTGTATAGATTCCACTGACTATATACACGCATTTGTTGAGCTAAACCCATGTGAATAAGTCCTTCTACGAGACAAACTCGTGTATAGATCTATAAAAAATTTAGGAATATGCAACACCTTAGAAAAATAAACTTACTCAGATCATACCCTTCACTTCAACAAAGATGCGCCATACCACAAATCTAAAAAACTCATTAACATATCATGCAAATACATAGTCATTTCAGGTCTAGGGAGCGTGATCCATCATTGTATTCATAAGTGCACCATAATATCATATCTATCTATTAATTATAGCCCATTCCATGTAGATATACTTCATATTGAAGTATTAATTCAATTCACATATTCATGCATGCTTACCAATATGATCTTCACCTCCTTAAATAGTGTGAGCCTTAGCCAATACCATGAGCCAAAACCACATAAGTGCCAATGGTATTCTTGGACGGGATCAAATAACCATTATTGCACTCAATATTGTGGGCTAATAACATGGTAAGGACCCTTGTTATCATAAACTTAGTGTGCAAGCACATACGCGACTTTTCTTCTTCTTACTCGCATGTATACGTGACTTTTCCTTGACGAACTCGAGTATAGTTCCTCAAATATGTACTTTATTCATCTTTTGATTATGATGTGTTCCATAAGTTTTTCACATCTGAGCTTATCAAGAAACCATATAATTGTTCTTTTACAAGTGGATTTCCATCAAGGACAACACATGCAATTATAATGCAAACAATCTCCCCCTTTGGACTTGATAGAAACCATGTTGGTGTTTCATCACCACAACCTATAGAGACATGATAGACACATCAATAGAAGAATAATTATTTAAACACCAAGTTGTTCTCCCCCTTTGACATGAAGGGAAAAGGGCGGACCAATGTCGAAACAAGGTATTTTTCTTGTAGATACAAGAGTTCTGTTTTTCACTATACAAACCATGCTCCCACTGAACACATGTTGAATCTTCTGACCTTTCCTATCACCAAGGACTCATAGTTACTCATTCAAACAAGTGGGGTTACATATATGAATCAACTAACCAACCAAGTGTGTTTACATTTTTGACTCAATCACCCAACCAAGTAGTTTTACATATTTGAAAAAGTCCATACATGACTGAATATGACAAGATTTATATCATAGAGCTCAACATGACCCTTACATAAAATTATAGATATGACCTTTATAATTATGACCAAAGGAATTTAGTAGAGAGAGATCATCGAACATGATTTAGAAACATAATGCCAACAATATATTATACCCAGTAAGGCTAATGCTCCTCCTAAACCTGTGCAAAGTAAACATTTTCAACAACCCATTCATCAAAGCATCTTCATAAAGCAGATAAATATCAATGAGGAAAATGTAACTTGAAAAACCATAACCACAGATTTTACCCATCAACACTTTATCAATAGAGACAAACCATAATTCTGAAAAACATGACAAATTCTATTCTGGAGTCTGACCCATGGATTTTATGATGGAGAGATCCATACACAACTATCAAAAAAGAGACTTGTGTATATACGAGACTATGTGTCAAGAAAACTGTGTGCCAAAATAATTATTCTGAATTTTCATTTGAAAATAGATCAGATAAGTTTAACAACATAATGAGGGAAAGGCAACATCTAGTTTCTATTTGAAATATTAAAATGGTTTTCTGGGAAGAGGTTTAGTAAATATGTCAAAAACTTGTTCTTTGAAGGGAACATACTCCAATTAAACCTTTTTCTCAAGAACTTGTTCTCGTAAAAATTGATACCTGATAGGCATATTCCTGTTTTGGGAGTGCATAACAGGATTTTTTGAGACACTAATCGCACTTGTATTATAACTGTCTAGTCAATTTAGTGTTCCTAAATTGATATCATAAATTGTCAACTAGGGCTAGTAAACTGTTGAAGTGAAGTGCACCATATGTGCCTAAGTATCCTCTTCCTACTTTGTTGTGTTCAATGTTTTTCTAATGTTTTTGGTTTTATTTTTACTGTTATTTTATGCTAAGGTGACAAACTAAATTAATAACAGAGAAAAGTTATTGAATGCCCTAAAACAGAATAAGATCTACTCTAAACTAGGAATGATAACAAGAACAGAGAATGCTAATCCACAAATTGTAAAGCTACTAAGAAAGTAACTCGTCACATTAAAATTAGCCCAATTCATTTTATTAGAGGCATATTGGAACAAACTAAGAAAAAGATTAGTTCTGATGTAATGAGGTTCTCTTAGAAAAAAATAACTTAAAACATCACAGAGAAATCTTATTCATTGTTAGAGATCTGTTGGAACAACTTGAGAAAAAGATCATCTGTAACATAGTAAGGAACCCTATGCTAAAATAACTTATGACACTAGAATTAGCTCATTCTGAAACTCACAATATTACTATTAAGTCTATTCATAAATTAGAGATTTCTTGGAACAACTTGAGAAAAAGACTGTTTGTAGAATCATGAGAATCTCTTACCTAATTGTAGAACAGAAAATGTCAATAACTCAAAATAATATAACTAATTCGCGTTCATATAATAGTGATGTGTTAGAATAATTTTAGAACAAGAGTAGCTTATAAAATAATGAGGATCTTCTAAATCTAACTAACGGGACTGAAATGCAATTAACAGAACTGAAATGCAATTAACTCAAAGTACTACAGCTAGATCTCATTCACGTATTAGAGATATATTGGAACAGCTTATGAGAACAAGATTTTACTGTAATATTATGAGGATCTTCGATGTAATTAAATAACATAAAACATGATGCAAAAGGATAAACTCATAAAACTACCTAAGTTAAGAACAAAACAGAATTAAAGGTTACTTATCTAGAAAGTATGCAAAATCCTCTTCAGATAGCAGGGGCCTTCTACAATTATATTGGCACACGAATCTTTAATTCATTAAATTTGCCTTCAGATCATGCATCAAATTTATACTCCTTTAATTAAAAGAAATTCACAGAAACAGAGTGTCATAGTATTTGAAAACTAAAAACATCAACTCCTTTTCTCAGTTCACCAAGTTATTTTTATAAGCAACTACATAACTGCTATTGAGTAAAAATAGGCATAGGTGTCTTTTATAATCAAAATCAAACTAAAACTCCTATTGAGGACTCGTGTTTTTCTAAAGGCAAACCAAGAGTCGTTATCCTTATAGAAGTCTGCTTCTTGGTTTTTATCTTTGTCCACGTGCATAACCACTTCCAGATTTTTACTCAGTCCTCGTGGATGACAAGGAATGATGCAGGAGAGTTTTGGAGTCTAACCATATACGTATTTCCCTCAGATGACACTCGTAACCTGTTTAAACACCAAGATTCCTACGGAACATATGACTAGCTACAGAATGACTGCATTTTGTAGCTAAGTCTGCTCGGAAATCACTAAGACAACAAAACCACAAAAGCATAATAATTCAGTCATTACATGTATTCTTAAAGTGATTTTAATCATTCTTATTGATGTTTTAGGCCTATAGATGATAAAGGATTAATGGAATGAAGTGGAGTTTGGTGAAAAGAAAAGATATTTTTAGGGCTCAACATACCCCCACTGAAAAACTATTGCATGTCCCCATGCAATCAATCAATGTATTCTGAAACTTCGGTAAGGACATCTAGCTTCCTTTTTCTTCTTTGCTTGGTGTTCAATGGAATTCTAGACTTCCTCATAAACAACTTGAACCTTAGATCTATAAGTTCCCTATTAAATTTCTTGTTTTTCTTCTTCAGCTTCCTAATAGCCTTATACAATTTTTTCATTTGCAGAGATAGAGTCGTGTTCATGTCACATTTCAGTTTTACTTGTTCCATTAAAATTTCATTTTCATTATTTATATGCCTATTCAGTACCTCCAATTCATATTTGTCTCTTTTCAGCTCTTAAATTGGAGGTTCTTCTGGACTAGGAGTTCTTTCTCTGTTTTCTGAGGCTCTTTTTTCTAATGATTCAATATAATCATAGATATGTTGTTGGGCTGGATCTAAATCCAGAGTTCCTCTGTCAGGATCTTCTTCATACTAGTACTCAGGAGACCTGTCAATTGGTGTCTCTTCATCTTCAATATTTATGATTCTTGTTTGCTTAACTCCTGTCTTTTTCATTATGCCTTTAAGCCTATGACTTCTTCTCAGTTTAGATGGTCCCTCATTTTTCTCTTTAGCACCCTTTCTTGTTACCTTTTCTTTTCTGAGTTTTTTCTTGATTTTGGCCATTTTTTCAAAAAAAAATTCCTCACTGTCTTCTTGTGTTGATATATCGGTTTTGATTTCAACAGATTTGGAAAAATTTTCCCTCTTGCTTCTTCTTACAAGTTTTTCTTTAGACAGAGTTTCTTTAGGTTCTTCAAAATGATTTCTCAAGAGGAATTCATCCCAAGTATCTCCTACCTTCTTCAAATGATACTCAATTAAAATTTTAACTAAGCCATGATGATATAAGGTGGTTTCTAAGAACTGAATCCTTTTCTGGACATTAGAAGCCATCCTTTTTAGACTATTGAGCAAGAAAAAGGGTAGATTTATCTCTTCATCTAGAATATTCATCATGAGTCTAATGTGATAAACATATAAAGTGCCAAATCTCCCCTCACGGGTTATGAAATTTTGTAGAATTAGCAACATATTTCTCCATTTATTTTCCAAGGCTGAACTAGGAATGCCTTTCTTAAATACTGAAATGTCCATACCTGGTGTTTTAAACATCTATCTCTAGGCTTCATTGTGAAATTATTTGTTTTTAAACCAACGCTCACCTTGCCTCGGCAACTCTGTTGCTTCTGCTATGAATGACTCCATGATGATGAACTAGATATCACCAATTTCGACCTCTGACCCATTGAATGACCGGGAAAATGAATTGGTGACCTCCTTATGAAATCCATTAAACTTCTCAATAAACTTTAGCCATCCAACCTGCTGTAACATCTCTTTAATCTGAGGGAACCTTCTAGATATTTAGTTCCGATTGGCTCTGAGCTTACAATAAGTCCCATTGCTTCTTTTCCTCAGCTTCAATTCACTGCTCTATTTCAGCTCTCCAGTTTGAGGTAAAAATGGCTGTAGCGGGTTGTCTCACCCTAAAAATGACTTCTCTGTTTCTGCAGACAGGAATTGGCTATGGAATATAATGGCATTGAGTGGATATGGAATGAGTGAAATACGATAAGGGTAAATCATAAGAATGATTGAGTTTAGGAGTTTGTCATGGTGTAAAAGACCGTGAAGAAATCTCATGAAGATTTTCAAAATCATCAATGAATGTTTAAGTTTAATGATGTGACCTAATAGGTCACTTCAAGTACTGACCATTAACTTCTAATTAATGATGATTTGATATGGAGCGGAATGGAAGGGATTTGTTCAACGATTTTATGATAGGCTTGATAAATTTGAATAACAAAATAACTTTATGAAACATACATATGACTTAACCATATTATATCTTTCATAATTTGCTATAAAAATAATTTCACACACAGTTTTACCTTAGCCTTTTTTTTTTTTTTTTTGCTGCTTTGATATGCTTTGTCTTTCCTCTAAAAATTATTGATCTTTTAGGCTTCATAATCCTTTTGATTTTTCTTGCTAAAGTAGGTTTGCAGGATCAATTGGCTGCAGAACAAGTGGTTTCTGAATAGTTGGCTGCAGAATGTACCTGTAAAAGCTTTGAGACATGGAATGAAATGAATTGAAATATGGATGGAATGAAGTATGAAATGAAATGAAATGGATCATGAAATACAGTGGAATTAAGTATGAATGAAGTGAAATATGATGGAATGAAATGGATCATAAATGTGGAGTGGAATGAAATATGAAAAGTGAGCCTGCAACTTATGATTTTGTAATACTTGATTGCAAAAAAATAACAATTTTGAAAATTTGAAATGAAATGAGATGGATCATGAAATGGAGTGGAATGAAGTATGAATGAAGTGAGATATGATGGAATGAAATGGATCATAAATGTGAGTGGAATGAGATATGAAAAGTGAGGCTGCAACTTATGATTTTATGATACTTGATTGCAGAAAAAGAACAATTTTGAAAATCTAAAGTGTCAGAAGAATTCTGATTTTCACCTTATCTTTTCTGTATAAACATGCTAATCAATGATTAGTTTTCATGTTTATACTCCTTTTTTTTTTTTTAGCATCTGATTACAGAAAATACAATTAAGTTAATGAAGAAGAAGGATTCTTCTTCATTAACTTCACATCACTGTTCTCTTGGAATTTCTTGACAAACTCTTCTCTTGAAAGTGGCTTATGATATAGTTTCAATGTATGACCATTTACAAGAAAATTCACCTTATCTTCATCTATTGTCCTGATTTTTATTGCTCCATTGTCAAAGATTTTCACAATTTCATATGTCCCAAGCCAATGAGTTTGGAATTTACCTTGGAAATCTTTGAACTTTGAATCAAATAAGAGAGCCCAGTCACCTTCTTTCAATTTCTTTTCCTTAATGTACTTATCATGCCATCTAGTCCTTTGTTGCTGGACTATACTTGTTTTCTGGAATGCATCTTGTCTGATCTCATCCAATTCATTAATCTGCTCCAATATGTGCTTGTGTGCCTCTATTAAATCAAGTCCTAGCTAAACTTCCATTTTGAAAGTTTGAATCTGAAATTCTATTGGAAACAAGACTTGTTTTCCATAAACAAGTTCATAAGGGGTATGACCTGTTGTGTTTCTCCATGTAGTCCTGTAGGAACACAAGGCTTCAGGAAGTCTGTTTACCCAATCTCTTCTATGTAAATGAACATTCTTCGTTAGGATCCCTTCAATGACCTTATTGTGTTATAGCATGTTCTCACCTTGGCATGATTCCTTGATTGCTACCATGGCTTTTGGGCACCCATTCCTACGAGACTTGGACAAATTCACTTAGCTTACGTGTAAAATCCCTCATACAGCATTATGCCATACTTTCACATGCTACGAGTCGACTAGACTTTCCCGCGTATTCCATTAAAATAGTTAAAATATATAAAAAATCCCTAATTTCACGAGCGGGTCGATGTGGTTACTCGGTGGTTCCAACACCGACTTGGTAATGGCCCCATTTCCCAGCTAGCAAAACTATGAGAGGACTATAAAAAGCCCTCATGTGTATGGCCTAAGGGAGAGAGAGAAAGTATTGATATTATACTCTGTTGGTATTCCCTATCCAAGTCTGATTCCCCATGCCTCCTGCACTTTCCCAGTTCATTGTAGGAAACCCTTGTTTCCTTGAGATACACATCCCTTTATATGTTATCTCGTATGCACCAGTTTGGAAGGAGTCTTAGTGAGGCAAGGGCTGGACGGATCCGGACGACGGTCTGTGAAGGCCTTGGAAGGATCAGGTGATCTCTCCACTTACTTTTGTACGTACTATTTTATAATACATAAGTATCATGCTGTTCCCGAAATAAACGTGTTAGTGTATGCTTTAATGTATGAAGAATATTTGTTATACAAGCATTCATTATGATTTATTTAATGTTTTATATGAATCTCACTAACATATAGAGTAGATATATGCTTTACAACTTGTCCTTTGTGCTGGTTTCTTCTTGTATTTCAGGTTAAGGAGGAAGGACGGTTGCAGGGAGTTTGGACTCCACGTGGATCTACTTCAAACGTAGGACCAACGGGTAAATCTCTCATTCTTCTCTATTTAGTTTTTCTGAACGTGCATGGTTGTGTGAGTCTCTGTTAAGTAGTACGCCCCTGCTCTGTGGAGGTTGTATCCCAACCAACCTCTAGGGTGTTAATTCCCCGAAACAGAACTGGCGACTCCGCTGGGGATCACATTCTTGTGATTCTCTTGTTGGGTTGTTTCAGCTGTTTGGTAGGTTGCCAACAGTTTTATCTGTCTTTTGCAGTCCAGTTTGTTTTCTTGCAGTCAGTCTGAAGTCTTGGTATCTTTTCCAGGCTTGTTCTTTTGTTTTTTTTCAATATTTACCTTTGCATACGCTTCTTCTTTTGCACACAGTCGCGTATACACGCGAGTTTGTCTGAAGGAAACCGCGTATACGCGAGTTTCCCTTAGAACAGACGCGTATGCACGCTGGTTGCACAGCTGTGAAGCCGCGTATACCTAGGCAGATTTTGAATTTTTGGGATTCTTGACTTTTTGGTCCTTTCTGGCTGTGGAGGCCTGTTTCTACAGAGTCTCTGTACTTACTGGAGTGTGAAGGAAGTGGTTTCATGTCTTTTCTCTCTTTCGTTTGAGTGGAAACTAGTCTTTTGGCAAAAGTTTTGTTTTTGGTGCTGGCACTTCTGGATTGAGTTCCAAGATCGCTTTCTGAGCATTCTTGGCTGTTCTGCTTTATCAAAACAGAGAGCTTCTGCTCACTGACTCGCTCCTATCTTTGTGTTGTGCTTTGCATTGCGATTTTTGCTTTGTTTTCGATTGGTTTCCTTGAGTTCCATAGGCTAGGGTTTTGTTGCAATTTTCGAAGAACTTTTCTTGCTTCTTTGGAGTCTTTTGTTGCAGCGAGTTTGCACTATTTGTCTAGGCTGATTGGCTGAGTTTTTGGTCTTCTCTTGCTCTTATTGATCTTGCTATTGTTAGCCTTATAAGGTTTGGGAGCATTCTTGAAGTTTGTGCTTGAAATTCGGTCTCGTTTTGGCTTGGATTTTGATAGTTGTGCTTGGTCTTTTTGAGCTCTTGCTTTATAAAACTAAAAAGCCCAAAAAACATTTGTTTTGATTTTTGTTTTTGCATTTCAAAAACTCAAAAAACATTGTCTCTTGTTTTTGTTTTTGTTGTTGCATTTTCATTTTCGTTTTGCCATATCTTTTGGAGCTTTTGTGAAGTTTCTTGCTTCTAGTTTTCGGCTTGATTTTGAGGAGGAGTTCTCATTTGATTTCTTCTTCTTATTGTTAAGTATTTTTGGTGTCTTATATTAAGAGTTCTTGTTTTCAAGAATTGGATTTCTGGACAACAAAAGATGAGTTAAAACTGAAGGAGCTTTTTGGGAAATTTCACTTTGTTTTAAGAGATTTTTGCATCTTAGGATTTACATGCTTGTAGTGATTTGCATTAGGTGCATTGAATCATTTAGTTAGCTTCTTAGTTTTTGTGAGTGTGATTTTGCAATTCGAAAAGAAAAATACAATTTTTTAGTCTCGTAGAACCTGTATAGAGATTACTTTTCATCGAAAGACAAAGAACTACATGTGCATGTAGTTAAGTTTTTATTAATTTCTTTTGCGTCAAAACACCATTGGTTTCATCTCCATATCCTTGTGACTTAATACAACAGCCCTTAAAATAAGCGATTTAATCTAAAATCAACTAGCAAGTTTTACTAAGTGTCAATCACTAACTAGCTAGGTTGTAGGGCCTTGGAATAGGTGAGTGGAGAGTTAACTCTCCAAGGCCGCTCAAACAAACATAGAAGTTGATTAATTGAGCGAAATCCAACTCCGTGAGGTGGACTGGGAAAGCTCTCATCCGAGAGTCAAGCGCAAGGGGAAGTGAAGGTTGAGAAGAGGGATACCCCCCCTCCGATTAGCTGAATATGACCTCGAGACCGTTCCGCCCAGCTTCTGATATGGATTGGTGTCCATAGTTGCCACTCCTAGGTTCCACACAGGTGACTGCGGGGGGGAATACCCGTGGTACCTGAGGCAGACGTCGCATCACTTTCAACAGTACTTCTGGGGGGTGCCCTTGCGAAGCTTGGGTGCTTGAGCCGGCAAAGGCTGTCGTTAGGAGGTCGGCGTAACTGCTTCTGATACCTTCGCTAGTTGTTCTGGGCCCTAATCATCCCAGACTGCTTTCGGAAGGCCCTATACTTCGCTTTCTTGTATTTTGGTGTCCGGTCCTCATCACCCGGAGCGGAAATACTTGGAGGCTGTTTGCTTGCTGTTTCTCAGGGATTTTCATTTTTAGTGAGTGCTCTTTGTTCCTAGCTTGCCTAGCTTTTCACTTTTTGAGTCTAATATAATAAATCTATAAAAGTGGCTGATCAAGCGCCTCGACGTTCGAGGAGAATCCGGGGGTTATCTCCCGAGAGTGCAGAGCCTTCTTCGAGAAGGCGTAAGAGCGATTTAGTAGGTGGTTACCACCCTGTTGATTCTGACGCTATGGAGAGAGATCCTCCACCAAGGTCTGAAGGTTTCGTTGCTGATTCCGGTGTCGGTTCTGAGAGGAGCGTTCCGCTCACCTCGCGAGTGTTGTTTCCTCAGGAAGAAGACTTTCAGATAGAAGATATACCTGAGCCTCCTGCTACAGGTCCATCTCCTCTTCCTCCTGATCATCCGTTTTTTATTCATTACATCGGACCGGAGTCTGAGAGACCGCCGGATCTTCCATATCATTCTTATCTTTCGATGGCCACGACTGGGAACGCGGCTTCTACCGTGAGTGCTGCAGGCATTCAGACCCCTGCTTCTGTCGAGGCAGGGGGCACTATTGCTTCATCTTTGATTGCTTCTAGTGCTGCTATGTTTGGCTCTGGGTTCACCCAAGCATATGCTTCTCATTCTGGTCCCTTCTGTTCAGGGATGTCCATTAGTGGAAATCCCTCTTTCTCCTTTTCCGCCGGTGCAGCTGGATCTACACCCATGTCTAACATGGCTAGTGGATCAGCTTCATTTCAGGGTTTCCCCTTTGGGACTGGGCATATTCCCAGTTCTAATCCTTCTTTAGGGTCGTTTCCGTTTACGTCCCAGACCCAGAGTTTCAACCCTTGGTCTGGGGGGCAAAGTTCGACTACTTTTACGGGATGGAATCCTGTGTTTACAACGGCTGGGGCAGGGAATCAGTTCTTCGCGGGTCATCAAGGGAATGCTTCTTTCCCTTCATCGAGTGCATATCAGACCTTTTCTCCTCTATCTAATGCGTGGAACCCCTATCAGGGGCTTTCCTCTTCGGTCAATACTTCAGCGGGGAGAACTGGTCTGGGTTTTGGTAACTTGGCGTGGGGAGGAGGTTCTTCTCCGTTTTCTACGAGTCCTTTCTGGCAGCCTGGTGCCTCATCAAATCCAGGCTATTCTTTTCAGAATGTTGGAAATCCATCCATCAAGGATGGAGATTCTCAAGTCCGCCTCGATTACGGGTTACGGCAACGTTAAGCTGAGACTTGTCACAAATTAACTAATGACCGGAATGAAGGGAAATTTTGGGTGACCTGGAGGTCCCGACCAAACTTCCTTCAGACATTCCTAAGTTTGAAGGTAAGAATGGAGAGGATCCGGCAGACCACATCACCACTTTCCACTTATGGTGTTCATCGAACTCCCTGATCGATGATTCGATTAGGTTGAGATTATTTCAACTCACCCTAACTGGAAACGCTGCCAAATGGTATATCGAGCTCACTGGGGGCAGTTTCGCCACATTTGGGGAACTGGCTGTCACATTTCTTAACCATTTTCAGTTGCCCGTCAGATATGAGGCTGGGACCGAACTCCTGGCTAATTTTAAGCAGGATGAGGCAACACACATTTCTGATCACATTCAGGAATGGAGGAGAAGGAAGAGGCTTATCAAAGCTCATATTCCGGGTGAGTTCCTTCTCGAGTGGTTTTTGAAATCGCTTCAGTCAGACATTTCGAAGGATGTATCCCTATCTAGGGTATTTTCCGAGGAGCAGGCCATCTTCAGGGCCCAGCAGTTAGAGTTGATCTATTCTCAGTCTGGGATGCTTTATAAGTATTTACCCAATGCTCCTCGCTCCAAATTGGATCTATCGAAACCCAAACCTGGTCCGCATGGTGACGGGCTTGTCGGATCGGTCAGTAGTAGTGCAGCCAGCCTGCTTTCTCAATTGCAGCAGTTGTCTTTACAATCTGCTCCTTCTGGTCAGGCTGTGTCTGCTGATTCATCACCTTCCCAGTCCTTGTCCATAAATGTTGTCTAATATTCTGAACCCAAAGGAAATCAACAATCCGATGGGAAGAAGAAGGGACGTAATAACAAGAAGAAGGGCAAGAATGGGAAGGGCAATGCAAATAAAACCAATGAGCGTGTTGGTGAAGGGAAAAAGGAGAAAAAGAAAGTGAAGTTTCCATGCAAGCTTTGTACTGGAGACCATCTCACACACCTTTGCCCAAAAATTCAGGATGCTCAGCGCCTGTTATCTCAGCAGGGTTCTTCGAGTTCCCAGGCTGTGCTAACAAACCCTTTTCCCCAAGGGCAGCAATTAATTGCTGGCGCGAACCAAAATCCTGGGGCTTCCTCTGGAGGTACCCAGGAAGGGGAAATTCCATCGAACATCTTTATGATGAGTGCTCACGTGGATGTCGCTACGAGATCCCGTGATTATGGCGGAGAGGAATCTTCGAAAGCTAAGGAAGTTCCTGATGCTACTGAGCCGCTTCACATAACGAAGCCAACTGTTGAGTCTATGCCTCGGATGCCAAAAGCATCTTCTAAGCGGTCAACAATTAATCCGAACGCGAGGGCTGCCCAGAACTACTCGATTGTAGAAGATCTGGCGCAGAGTCCTTGTGCTATGTCAGCTTTAGAGGTACTCCAGTCTTGTCCGGCTCAGCGCAGTGCTTTGCTCACTGCCATTGGGGCTATTGATCCGAAAAATTCTCTTCTGATTACTTTTGATATGAATAATTTTAAGAAGAGACTTCCTCATCACATGGAATTTCATATTAAATCATCGTATCGAAAGACCAATATCTTTCGAACGGTGGTCGATGAGGGTGCTTCTACTTGTGTGATGTCTCTCGCATGCTAGAAGACACTTGGATCTCCCAAAGCTGCTCCATCTAGCACTGTTCTTACTGCATTCGATGGTCATTCTCACAGACCCCATGGTATTGTCCCGGCTTTGCCCATCTGTGTTGGGGGCAAAACCGTTAACATAGAAGTTGAGGTAGTGGATGCAGCCTTGGACTACAACCTTCTGTTGGGGAGGAACTGGATTTATGAAATGGATGCTATTGCATCCTCATTATTTCGAATAGTATGTTTTCCCCACGAAGGGAGGATCGTTACAGTGGATCAATTGGACTGTCCTCCTGTAGACCTGGATGCGGCTTCTGACTCATCTGTTCCTAAGTTGGATAATACTAAGGCGCCTGTCGAGAATCTAGGAGTTGGAATGTATTCTTCCCTGATGGGTTCTTTTGATCTTCCTCCTCCTAAGGTGTCTATTAATGCTATTTCATCCTCCAGGGCTCCCCTTCGAAGAGAGTTCTTTCGAACTCATTATTTTTCGGACCCTTGGACCTTACCTTCCCCTACTTCCACATTGGAGGAAGGGCAAGTGGGTGGAATGGCATTCCCGATTTCTGCAGCTGAGATTGCATATCATTCTATTGTTGACACTGCAGAATCTGATCCAGCTCCTCTTTCACCGGAAGAGTTGGATGGTGATGTGGCTCCGGCTTGGACGCTTACTTCTTCTTCTGCCCAGGATTGTCTAGATACCACTCTTCCATCTGAAGAGGCCATCCTGGAAGCGATGACAGGTATAGATAGACCGTGGGATGATTTGCATCATCGATCTTACTTCCTACCTGACTTGAGCGAAGTCGAAACAAGTTTTCCAAGTCCTCAGTCTCCTAGACCTGTTCACCCAGTCTTGAGCCCTTTAGCACCAGCACAGGTTTATGCTGAAGGGAACATGGCTGTGATCTCTCCTACTATCCCGGTGAACATCTCCAAGAATCCCAATATTGTCGAGAATGTCTTCATTGGAGCTGAATGTTCCCATGAAGAGGTTCAAATCTATACCGAGCTCTTCAAAGAGTATAGGGATGTTTTTGCTTGGTCTTATGAGGAAATGCCTGGCATAGACCCATCTATTGTCTAGCATGAGATCAAGACGTATGAAAACGCTAAGCCGGTCAGGCAAAAACTTCGTCCGGTTAATCCTAGGAAGGCAGCAGCTATCAAAGCTGAAGTTGAAAAGCTGCTTAAGGCGGGATTCATTTTCCCAGTTCCTCTGATTGAATGGGTTTCAAACCCCGTTCCCGTTGATAAAAAGCAAGGAACGATTCGAGTATGCATCGATTTCAGAGACCTGAATAAGGCGTGTCCTAAAGATAATTACCCCACACCTTTCATTGATCAGATTATTGACGAGTGTGCCGGTAACGAGATTTTCTCCTTCATGGACGGTTTTTCTGGTTACAATCAAATTACTATCCGTCCAGAAGATCAACATAAGACCGCATTTATTTGTCCCTGGGGTACGTTTGCATACAAGAAAATGCCTTTCGGTCTTAAAAATGCTGGAGCTACCTTTCAGCGGGCCATGTCTTACACCTTCCATGACATCAAGAAAATTATCGAGGCTTACTTAGATGATCTAGCTACTCATTCTCGAAAGAGGATGGATCATCCTGGTCACCTCCGGCAAATATTTGAAAGATGTCGTTTTTATAAAATTCGATTGAATCCGAACAAGTGCATTTTCGCGGTTACATCCGGTCGGTTATTGGGATTTATCGTGTCTAGGGAAGGGATAAGGGTAGATCCCTTCAAGGTTGAGCCAATACTTCGGTTGCCTCCCCCGTCTTCAATCCGTCAGCTTCAAAGTCTCCAAGGGAAGTCTAATTTTCTTCGGAGTTTTATCGTCAACTATGCTGAGATTACAAAGGGATATATGAGACTGTTGAAGAAAGGAGTTCCTTTTCTTTGGGACGACTACGCTCAACGCTCATTCGATGCCTTGAAAAAGGCATTGACCTCTGCTCCTTTGCTGAGTCCACCCGATTATAGCAGAGACTTTCTTTTGTATCTAGCTACAGCAGAATCTACCATTGGTATGGTTCTGGTTCAGGAGGATGATGCTCTTGTTGAGCATGTTATTTACTACCTTAGTCGAGGACTGGTAGGACCTGAACTGCGATACACCCCGATAGAAAAGTTAGCCTTAGCAGCAGTTCATGCTGTGCAGCGACTCTGGCATTACATTATTCTTCGCAAAACTTATGTCTTGGCAGCTGCCAATCCATTTCAGTTTGTCCTCAGCAAGCGAGTGATTGGGGGCAAATATAATAGATGGATTGTGATTTTACAGGAATTTGATTTAGAGTTCCTGTCTGCCAAATCCAAGAAGTCATTAGTCTTTGCGGAATTGATCTCTGAGTTGCCTTGTGGAGAGGAGATGATCTATGATGAGTCCTTTCCGGACGAACACTTGTTTCTGATCTCTCCACAAGATCCTTGGTATGGGGACATCATTGTATATCTCCAGACTGCGAAGTTTCCCTCTTCTTTTCGAAAGATGAGCGTTGTAAGCTGCGTCACTTAGCTAAAAGTTATCTGATTATTGGTGATGCTTTGTACCGTCGAGGGGTTGATTCAATCCTAAGACGCTGCTTAACTTTCGAAGAAGCTGAGGCTGTGCTCAATGATTCTCACGGTGGGGCTTGTGGGGGTCATTTATCAGGGCTTGCTACAGCCCAAAAGATTTTGCATGCTGGCTACTTCTGGCCTTCGATTTTCAAAGATTGTATTGAATCGGTCAAGAAGTGTCATCCTTGTCAGGTGTATACTCGAAAAATGCGCGCTCATCCAGCTCCGCTTTTTCCAGTCGTTATTGTCGGACCCTTTACAAAGTGGGGTATGGATTATACTACTTGTAACCCGCCTTCGGCAAAAGGTCACAAGTACATTATCGTAGCAGTAGACTACTTTACGAAGTGGGTCGAAGCTATGCCTACTTTTAGGAACGATGGTGAGACTGCAGCTCTTTTCTTCTTCAAGCAAGTTATCGCTCGTTTCGGTATACCTAGAGAGATTGTCACTGACCATGGCAGTCACTTTCAGAACAGTATGATGGCTGAGTTGGCTCTTAAATTGGGTTTCCGGCAGGAGCATTCATCTCCATATTATCCTCAGGCCAATGGCCAGGTGGAAGCCGTGAATAAGTCCTTGAAGACAATTCTTCAACGGACGATTAATAAACATAGATCCAACTGGCACATTATGCTATATCCTGCACTCTGGGCATACAGGACGTCAGTTAAAACTGCAACTGGCTTTACTCCGTTTCAGTTAGTCCACGGGGTGGAATCCGTATTTCCCATTGAATGCGAGATTCCTTCCCTTAAATTAGCTGTTGAGCTTCTTCCTGACACTTCTAGTCTGGCAGAGCGGCTTCTTCATCCGGAACATCTTGATGAGCAGCGTCGAGATGCCGCCACGTTGAATGAAGCGCATAAAAACCGAGTCAAAGTTCAGTATGATAAGGCAGTTAAGCCTAGGGTCTTTTCCGAAGGTGACCTTGTTTTGGTCTATGCCCAAGAAAAAGATGCCTTGGGGGCAGGAAAGTTTAAGTCGATGTGGTATGGCCCCTATATCGTTAAAAAAGTCCTTAAGAAAGGAGCGTATACCTTGGTTTACTTCGAAGGGAACGAGTTGCCGGAGCCCCGAAATGGGCTCTATTTGAAGAAGTATTATGCCTAGGCTTTGGCCTGGCATTTTGCTTTGTATATAGTAGTTTTTTTCTTTGTACATATCTGTTTGATTTTCGATTTTTGATGAGGTGGTGATGTTTTTTGATCTGCTTTGGCAGGTTGTGTTGGATGTCATGAGTCATTTTGGTTTCGCCGATGGTGCTAGTAGACACACCCGGAACTTAGCTTCCGCGGCTTGGGTGCTTCATTATCCTTCTGGTCAGCTGTTGGTATCAAGAGGAGTCTGCATTGGTCCTGATTCCAATAACGTAGCAGAATACACTGCAGTCATTCATCTACTCTCGGAGGCAATATCCTTGGGTGTTGATTCGTTGGTAGTTTTCTTGGACTCCCAGCTGGTGGTGTCGCAGTTGAACAACACTTATCGGGTACGAGATCCAGTTTTATTACGATTGTTCTTGAGGGTACGTTTGTTACAAAGGTCATTTCAATTTTTAACATTCATTCATATTCCTCGAGCTAACAATTGGTTTGCTGACTCATTGGCTAATCAAGCTTTAGATTGGCATATTAATCATTCAATACAATAAATTCTAATCATCAAAAACATCATACATTTGATACATTTATCACATCACATCAAATATCGTTGTATATATCATCGGAGTGTCAAAAAAATTTACAAAATTTGGATCCATAATCTCGTACAAAACTTGGGCTTATGCCCCATCATGTTCAGTCTCAAAAAAAGGAATATACAGTCATCTAACATATAAAATCTGTCTACTCCTGAGGACCCTGCCCAGAAGTCGTGTTCCTATAGAACATAATTGCAGTGGCCACACGGCGGAATAGTCTAACCCAGTCCCGGGGTACTCCTACAACCCGTCTCTGGACGGCTTCCGGCAAGTCCTCCACGGCAACCATAGGGATTTGACGGGTCAATCCCTCCAAGTTTCTCTGCACGACCTGGAGTGTCCTGTCGGAATCCGCTGTTTCCGCCTCACCTCTGCGGCGCTTGTGGCGCGGTAGGCCCTCAGGACGAACTGGTCCAACATCTGAAACATGATCATTTTTAATTGTCAGTCATTATGAATCCAATCCAAAAACATGTTTGTTTTTCATTTTTCATACATAATTGAAAAAATCCAAAAAATCATATAAGTCAAAAAATTTTGCAAAAAACTTACCGACTGCTCCCCATGCTGCGCCGGGTGGAAGTACTAGATCTGGATCTCCTCGGAAATCCATCCCAGCATAGGGATAGTCGTCCACTGCGATGATCTGTTCTCCCCACCATAGGAAGAACTCATCATCCCACGTGGTTCGGGGTACTTCGCTGCCCCCCAGTCTCTTCATCATGTCTGCCCAACGGGCAATTCTTGGGTCCCGCGGGCTGCTGATAGTCGAGATGACTCTGGGTCTCAAAGCTGGAACCCTCTCGAAGAAGAATGTTGTCAAAATGGTACCATAGCCAAAGTGTTTAGTTTTTACCTGGCGAATAGAGGTCAGCTGTTGTTTCATGTTCTGTAGCAGGGCTGTGCACCAATCGTAGACGTGAATCAAACACTCTACATCTATACTCATTTGCGTCCTGGACGCCTGATGTAGTGAGGCAGATCCTGCCACTCTGCCGATGGTGAAAAGGAGGATCTTCATGTGCAAATCCCTGATATCTCTAATTGCAATCTGCGTTCCAACCTTCTTGGAATTATCTACGCAATATAATTGGACATAGTCTTCCACAGTTAACCCTCCCAGGGGTTTTCCGTGAAGGTCTACTGGGTCTCCCCTCCTGGAGAGTCCAGTGATGAAATATATATCTTCCACTTCTATGCGTAGTGGCATCTGATCAATTATGAAGCAATCCTGATCTGGTTCCCAGTAATTTACGAGCATTTCTAGCAATCGCACATTACTTTTCATATTGGGCATTTTAAAGAATTTGAACAACCCGCAATTTCGGAGGATGTTTTGCGATGCGCGGTCCTGCATGACCTCTTGGTCTACTGCGCTATGCTCACGTTCCCTCCATGAGATGGTCATCCTGAGAAATTTCATCAAAATTTGCATTAGAAACGCTTTTTTGCAATCGGACCTGCGCATACGCTACTTTCCCTGTGCACAGTCGCGTGTATACGCGACTTGCCTTCATTTAACCCGCGTATGCGCAGATACGCAATTTTTAGCAAGGGTTTCAAAGCAAAAAATCACTTAATTTTAATTTCCAAACGGACAAAATGAATAAACAGGATGATTAAGGAGCCTACCTGAAGTTTCGCTGAATTCCGACGGTCGGTTGTTCCTGATTTGACGAAACAAGTTTTAGCTCCAGAGCTCTTTTTCCAAATCAGCTATGCAATAATGAACCAATTGAGAGGTAATTTGTGTATTTATGGCTAAAAATTGAAAATTTTCGCAAAAAATTCCTTATGCTTATTTTTTCGATCTATCTTATGCTGTATAACTTGATTGCTTGGAAGTGCCCAGTTTGGTATGTTTTCAGGTACATTTTGACGATTTTGAGATTTTTTCCGGTTTTTGATCCATGATTTCCGGCTCTTCACGGCAGGTATATGATCTTCACTGGCATATAGGTTAGGGAATCACTTTCCGTTGCATCTTGCATTCTAGCCTCCATACTGATCACTTGCCTTAGGGTCGATCCCATCAGGTCATGAGTATTACACCCATTTCACTCGCCGATTTTTAATCATGACTTGATGATAGAGCCTTCCTTTACATGGGCTTCCTAGTTAGTTCCTCGCTATCACTTGTTGCCCATGCTGCTTTTTATGTAGGCTCGGGAGTCCTCTTTAGTCCCCCCATGTCTTTTGTGTTGAAGCTTCATTCTTCTCCTTCATCACTTATCATTTTTCTGGCTTATACCCTAGAGGCTCCCTGGTGTCGTTAAGTTGTATTAATGCATTGCATATTGGCTACTTGTTTATCCTGGCCTTTAGCCGGCTTCATTTGGACTCGATGTTTAAGCCAACTTTTGACCTTGACTTTCTGTACAAGTTAACCATTGCATGCACTTAGCTATCACGACTTGACACCCTTGTACCCATGGATGGAACGTTCCTCTGAGTATCACTGACCAGTTTTCGCCACCTTGCATTGAGCATAGGATTGTTCCAATCCCCGGAACTAGTGCATCTTCTTTCTTGATACTCGTTCTATCCATTGTACCATAGCATTCTTTTATTCTTTTTCAGGCTTATTATATGAAAAAGACAAAAAAATAAAATATAACAAAAAGAGCGAGAACGGGATGTATCTTCGTTATTTTGATGGCAGTACAGAGTCAGTTTGTCGCCCTTGAACAAAGCACATATACTTATATATATTTCCTTCATTTGGGATGGTTCTAGTTTGACCTAGGTTCAGCCTTTACCATGTTTCACTTGTCAGTTCTCCCCCCGTTGGTTATCTCTTCCAATCATATGGAGAGTTTGTTTTGCCTCCTGCAAGACAGACTTATACAGTGTCACTTTTTACTGCCATGGTCATCACAGAGTCGTGCTTTTGTTCAAGGGAAGTCTAGCCTGAGTCGGCCATTCTGCGGTGTCTCTTGACTCATTATTCAGTCGGCCTTCCCGGTCTTGTCGGTATCATGTTCTATCACATCAGATGTTTTGATCTTCTGCTCGTGCTGGTTTGAGAAGGTCCCCATTGACTTCTTGCCGGCGGGTTTGTCTCTTATCGACTATGACACATTGCTCTGAGAGCAAGCCTAGAGCCGCACCTTGGGCCTATTTCCATCATTGATAGGCGACCTCGTGCTCAGCATTTGATCATCATCATGGGTCTTTGACTGAGTGGTTTCCCCTGTGTTCGACGTCAGCACACATTATCACACTTGGGATTCGTGCGGTACCTTGATTTCCATTTGACCCTATCGGTGGATTTCTCGCCTCTGTGTCAGCTTTCATTATTGGTTGGTTCAGAGGGTTTCTTCCGTGCGCTAGCTTCATCTTGTGCATGTCGGAAACGTACTTCGGTTTTGGTTCCATCACTCTGCTTCGTCCGATTCCTTCCAAATCTTGGCCTGCGGGTTACACTCGCGCTGGACTGATGTGGGATGCCTTAATGCCTTCCTTCCAGCAGATCTTTTCCCATCGACTCCGACTCATTTCTCTGGGAATAAGATCTAGAGTCTTTTGTCAATACCTTAGGGTTTGCAGTCATCAGTGGCAGACTCTTCGCTATCGACAGTGGGGATTCATCATTGCCTCCTGATTGGTAGATTCTTTCAAGTGTTCGACTTCAACTCATTCATTCGCACTTGTCAGATTGTACTGGGGCACCTTGACACTCATTGTCATTATCGGTGGGTTGTCTCGCGTTGGTTAACGGGATACATCAATGCCCGGTAATCCAACGATTTCTCACATGGTCGACTTCAGCTCATTTATTCCCATTGTGTAGAATTGTGCCATAGTGATCGGTGAAGACCTCGGGTTACATCAGCATGTTTCGGTTCACTTTTGACAGTCTTTTCAGTATCTGCCAGTGATGCCGTCCACCCTTATATGTTGCAGTTCAGTACAGCAGCATCTTATATGTTGGTCCCCGAGTTGCGTGATTGTACCGTTTGATCCACCTCTTATGATCCGGTACTTGGAGATTCAGTTACTTATTTGATCAGACATCTAGTTGCACCATCTTTGCTCAGCTTTCTATATGTGATACTTGGACATTGATTCAGACTTGTATTTCCGGGCCATGCTCAGATGATTCATTATGTACTTACAGTTCAGCTATACTTGTATACATGTACTTTCTATATGATATATTTTGACTGAGCATGGGTATGCCCGCCTCAGCATGAGTTGACTCTCTGATTTCTTTCATTGGTTTTTGGCAGGCTGAAATCTGGTGAAGTCCTCTCTTGTCCTTGCGAAGTTCTTTCTATGTGCATAATACATTTCGGCCATCATGTACCCCTTCTGACCTCATATATTAGGGGGCATCTGTTATAGCATCATTTCTCACCTTGACATGATTCATGATTGCTACATGGATTTTGGGCACCCATTCCTACAGACTTGGACAAATTCACTTAAAAACAGTGTAAAATCCCTCATACGCGACTATGCCCATACTTTTCCGCGTGTATACGCGAGTACAGCTAGAATTTTCCGCGTATTCCATTAAAATGATTAAAAAATATATAAAAAATCCCTAATTTCGCGCTGGGTTGATGGTTACTCAGGTAGTTCAACCACCCCAGCCCGTGGCCAACTGTTTCCAACTGCTAAAACTACTTGGAGGGACTATAAAAAGCCCTCATGTGTATGGCCTAAGGGGGAGAGAGAATTATTGATATTATACTCTGTTGGTATTCCCTATCCAAGTCTAATTCCCCGTGCCTCCTGCACTTTCCCAGTTCATTGGAGGAAACCCTTGTTTCCTTGAGAAACACATCCCTTTATATGTTATCTCGTATGCACCAGTTTGGAAGGAGTCTTAGCGAGGCAAGGGCTGGACGGATCCGGACGACGGTCTGCGAAGGCCTTGGAAGGATCAGGTGATCTCTCCACTTGATTACTTTTGTACGTACTATTTATAATACAGAAGTATCATGCTGTTCCCGAAATAAACGTGTTGGTGTATGCTTTTATGTATGAGAATATTTGTTATACAAGCATTCATTATGATTTATTTAATGTTTTATATGAATCTCACTGACATTTAGAGTAGATATATGTTGTACAACTTGTCCTTTGTGCTGGTTTCTTCTTGTATTTCAGGTTAAGGAGGAAGGACGGTTGCAGGGGGTTTGGACCCCACGTGGATCTACTTCAAACGTAGGACCAACGGGTAGATCTCTCATTCTGCTCTATTTAGTTTTTCTGAACGTGCATGGTTGTGTGAGTCTCTGTTAAGTAGTATGCCCCTGCTCTGTGGAGACGTAATCAGTGCAAAGTAATATATATTTCTTTTGTCTTAATGGAGGACTAATAGGTCCTACAAAATCTAAAGCCCATTTCTCAAAAGGTTCAATATGTACTTGAGGCTGCAATGGAATCTCACCTGAAGGAGAAGGTTTCCCTACCCTTTGACAACTGTCACACCTTTTTACATACTCTTTAGCATCTTTAAAAAGGGATGGCCAATAGTATCCTAAATGAAGGATCTTATAAGCTGTCCTTTTATCAGCAAAGTGTCCACCACAAGGTTCATCATGACATGCCTTGAGAATCTCAGGCATCTCATCTTCTTGAACACATCTCCTAATGATAAAGTCTGGACCTGTTTTGTATAACTCATTAGCAACCCATGAATATTTTGTACTGTCATAAATGATCTTTCTCTGGTCTCTTTCATTAATTATTGAAGGAAATTTCCCTGAAACTAGACAATTAGCAATGTCAGCAAACCAAGGAGTTTGAGTAGAAATTGCAAAAAGATATTCATCAGGGAATTTATCTTCAACTGGAGTATTGTCTTTAATGTTTTGGAGTCTAGATAGGAAATCAACTACTTTATTTTGTTTCCCAGGCCTATCTAGAATGATGATGTTGAATTCCTGTAAAATCAATAACCATCTTATGACTCTGCCATTAGTAATTGATTTGTTCATTATATATTTAAATGCAGAGTGATCTGTGTGAACAAAATTTTCATAGCCTGTTATATAGTGTCTGAATTTATTTATGGCATGAACAACAACTAAGAACTCTTTTTCAGTTACAGTATAATTTAACTCTGAAGGAGTCAAATTTTGACTGGTATAGTAGATGGCATAAGGAATCAGGTCTCTTTGTCCCAATACAGCTCCTAAAGCTGTATCCGAGGCATCTGTTGAAATATGAAAAGGTAATTTCCAAGGTAATTTCCAGTTAGGTCCCCTTAAAAAAGGTGCTTCAGAGATTTTTGTTTTCAGGGTCTCAAAGGCTAACTGGAAATCAGGATTCCACTTGAATTCACAGTCCTTGGTGAGTAATTTGAAAAGTGGAGATGCTATCTTGGTGAGGTTTTCTATAAACCTTCGATAATATCCTGTAAATCCTAGAAAACTCATAACATCTTTTTGACAACTTGGAACAGATAAGTTAGAGATGACTTCAACTTTTGACTCATCAACTCTAATCCCATCTCCTGAAATGTGATGCCCCAAAACAATTCCTTCAGTAAACATCATAAAACACTTCTCATGACTTAGTGAAAGATTTTCTTCTTTAAATCTCTTTAAAACTTTTTCCAAGTTTTCTAAGGCTTCTTCAAATGTGTTTCCATAAATTGTGAAATCATCCATATATACCTCTACACAATCATGTATTAGATCTGAAAAGATTCCTAGTACTGCCCTTTGAAATGTTGCAGGTGCATTGCATAGTCCAAATGGAAATACTCGGTAAGCATAGGTACCCCAAGGACAGGTAAATGTGGTTTTGTCTTGATCTTCAAGTGCTACTTGAATTTGATTATAACCACTAAACCCATCTAAAAATGAGAAGTACTTTTTGCCAGCGAATGTATCTAACACCTGATCTATGAAAGGTAGGGGAAAATGATCTTTAAGAGTAGATTTGTTTAATTCCCGGTAGTCAATACATACCCTCCATTTACCATTTTTCTTTTGCACAATTACCAAAGAAGAAACCCACTGACTATTTGAAATGGGATAGATAAAGTTGACATTTAACAATTTCTGCAATTCTTCTTTAACAATCTCCCTAAGGTTTGGATTCATCCGTCTCTGAGGTTGTCTGATTTGTTTACAATTTTCCTCTTTGTAGATGTGATGAGTGCAAGTCTTAGGGCTTATCCCTTTCATATCAGTGTACTCCCATGCACATGCAGAAGAATGTCTCTGTAATATCTTGACTAGCTTTTCTTGTTGAGATTTCTCTAGGTTCTTGTTTATGTTTAAAGTTTTACCTGGAAATATCTCAATTGTAGAGCTGCCAAATTTATCCATGGAGTAAAGAGACATATGTCTTGATGATAAAAACTCAATGTTGGATTCTTCTTGAAATTGTTCATGTTTGTATTCCAAAGAGGATTCAAAATTTTCTAAGGTATTTAGAATCTGGCTATCTTCACTAATTTCTGAAATTGTGAAGAGAGGTTGTATGTCTTCTTCATCCTCAATCCATTGAGTATCATCTAACTCTGTAGTTGTTTTTTCTGGAGGATACAAGGTAAATTTCTTGGTTGAACTACCATCAGAGACGTACATATCACCGGATCTATAGCTAATGAAAGCATCAGTTTCAGCTAACCAAGGTCTTCCTAATATAATAGGATGCCCTCCTAGATTATTTTTAGGAGTTAGGATCATAAAATCCACAGGATACTCCCAAAAATATAGGGACACTGGAATGTATTCTATTACCCCATCAGGTTTGATCACAGATTTGTCTGCTAATTGTAATAATGTGAGTGTAAAAAGAAGATTAGGAAGTTTTAGTTTGTCCATGCTTTTTCTACTCATGATATTGATTGCTGCCCCTAAATCAATAAGTGTGTTTTGGATCTTAGTTCCATTGATGTGTATTTTAACAACTGGATTTCCTGGGTCTAGATACTTTGGAATAGCAATCTTACCCATCATAATGTCTGCTATTTTTCCTTCCAGTTGAATTTTCTTTTTCTATTTTATTCTTTTTCCTGTTTTTTTCATGCTCAACTCCTTTATTGTCTTTGCTAAGATTGGAATTTCCTTGATAGCTTGTAATAATGGGATCTTAATGCAAACATTCCTTAGCTCATCTAGGAAATCATAATTAGGCACCATAATTTGGTTTTCTACACCCCTATCAATTTGTAATCTTTCTGGAAAGGGAGGTGTAGAGGTGGATGCTGATGGCTGCTCTAATATAGGAGTTGAAATTATTGGTTCTTTTTGTTTTGATTTTTCAATGTTTGGGTTTTGAAAAGATGTGTTCTCTTCAAGACTTTTATTTACCCGTAGAGAATCTTCCTCAGAGTTGTTTTTCTCTTGTATGATTACAGAAGGTTTCTTCTTTTCAAGTATTCTTCCAGACCTAAGTTGAACATCATTAAGGTCTAAAGGAGTAATCAAATAGGTTGGGAACTTTTGGCTTTCTATCATGTATGTGTTCTGAGGGTTTTTATTGTTAGGGTTTGGTATGGGTTGGGCAGGTAACTGATTTGCTTTCTGAGGAAATGGTAATGGAAGTGGTGGATTTTGATGTTGTGGATTTTGAGGATTTTTTTGAGGAGGGAAATTTTGATATGGTGGATAAGATGGTGGATATTGATAATACTGAGAGTATCTTCCATAGGGATTTTGTGCTCCTTGTGCCCAAGTTTGAGATTGATTTTGGAATTGGGGCCAAGGTTGTTGCCAAGAATTCCAATTTGGTGGGGGTTGATTATATAGCTGATCATGGAATCCTTGTGTTTCAGGTCCCTTCCAAGGCCTCCTAGAGACAAAATTGAGATATTCTGTGGAATTTGTAGGGGTTTCTTCTTGAAAGACATCTTTAAGACCAGGAAGTGAAGGAAAACTCTTGGTGTCATGTTTTTCTGAACAAATTACACAAGTCTCTACTATTTTTGCATCCAAAGGGCACTCTCTCAAGGCATGCTTCTTTCTACATTTGGGACAAAAGATTGCTAAGGCATCAGATTCAGCTTTTTGCTTGTTTTGTAACTTAAGGGTGTTTATTTTTTCACTAAGACTCCCTAAAATATCAGATTTGAATTCATCAATCATATGTCCTATTTCTGCCCTACTTACTGTCCCAGAAGAAGACTTACTTGCCCTTGCAAGAGCAGGGTCTCTTGGTCCTTTTACAGTTTTAGATTTCCCTCTTGAAAGGTTGATACATAATTAAGCTATTTCAGGTAATGTGAGCTGAGATATATCCCCTTTTCCCATCATATTAAGGATATCTAACCATTCATCCCTAATTGTCTTCAACAAGAGAGCTTTCAAAGTATCTTGGTCTAAGTTTTCCATTTTTTCTCTTTTGATGTTATAGTTAAACCTTTCCAACAAATCTTCCATATTTTCATCCTCTTTTTTTAGCATTTTAAACACTTCCTCCTTCTGGTTGACTGGCATATAGTAATCCAAATACCTCTCTAGAAATGCATGTTTCATGTCTTCCCATGTCCTAATAGAACTGTTGATCAAACTCATAAACCATTTTAATGCTGATCCTTTCAATGTTGAAGGGAATAGTTTAAGTTTTTGGGCATCTTGTAAGTAATCATAGGTTCTACATAGGACTTCAAATTCAAATAGGAAGGTTTCAGGATCTTCACTTTTGAGTCCATAAAAGTTTGGAAGGACAGAGGGTGAAATATTTTTCATAGTTGCATTGGTTTCTTCATCTACTATAGGAAACCCAAAAGAGCTTCCCATTTCCCTTCTACCTCTTCCTGTGCCTCCTTCTCCTTTTGCACCTCTACCTCCTTCTCCTCTTCCTCTACCTCTACCTCCTCCAAATAGTGTATGTTCTCCATTAAAGAATCCTCCTCCTCCTTCTTCTGCCATGGTTGATTCTCCTGTGGAAGTGGAAAAGTTTATGTCTCTAGTAGGGGTCCTTGAATCTTCTTCTAAGGCAGGTTCATTGGATGAAGTGGAAGGCCTTTCTGATGGAATATCTGATCTTAAGTCTTCTGGAAGTCTATGATCAGTAAAATATGGGATGTGGGTTTGAGTTGGAGGTGTGCTGCCTCTTGGTCTTGGTGGAACAAGTGGTGTTCTAGGAATCAAGCTTCTTCTTCTTATGAATCTACCCCTTGAGTCTCTTTCTCTACGCATATCATTGTTTTTGGGAGGTAAGAAACAAGGCTACCTAGTTACACTTCCCCGGCAACGGCGCCAAAATTTCTACTCAACTTAGTGTTCCTAAATTGATGTCATAAATTGTCAACCAGGGCTAGTAAACTGTTGAAGTGAAATGCACTATATGTGCCTAGGTATCTTCTTCCTACTTCGTTGTGATTAGTGTTTTTCTAGTGTTTTTGGTTTTGTGTTTTTATGCTAAGAGGAAAAGAACTAAATTTTTGGAAAAGAGAAGTTACTGATCACACTAAAACAGAACAAAATCTACTCTAAACTATGTATGGCACCTAAGAACAGAAAATGCTAATCCACAGATTGTAAAGCTGATAAGAAAAGTAACTCATAACATTAAACTTAGTCCAATTCATTTCATTAGAGGTATGTTGGAACAACTTGAGAAAAGGATAAGTTTGATGTAATGAGGTTCTCTTTAGTAAACAACAACTTAAAATATCACAGAGAAAATCTCATCCATTGTTAGAAAGTTGTTGGAACATTTTGAGAAAATATTATCTGCAACATAGTAAGGAATCCTATGCTAAAATAACTTATGACACTAGAATTAACTCATTCTGCAACTCAAAATGTTACTATTAGGCCTCATTCAAGGATTAGAGATCTCTTGGAATAACTTTGGAAAGAGGTTGTTTGTAAAATTATGAGAAATTGCAGAACAGTCAAGAACTCAAAATGATATAACTAATTCTTGTTCATATGATAATGATGTGTTAGAAGAATTTAAGAACAAGAATAAATTATAAAATAATGTGGGTCTTTTAAGTCTAATTAACAGGACTAGAATGCAACTAACTAATAAAACTGAAATACAATGAACAAAACTGAACTAAAGTGCAATTAACTTAAGAGTACTACAGCTATATCTCATTCACGCATTAGTGATATATTGGAACAACTCTTGAGAACAAGATTGACTGTAATATTCGATATAAGTAAATGACATAAGCATGATATAAGAGGATAAACTCAGAAAACTGCCTAAGTTAAGAACAAAACAGAGTTAAAGGTCACTTATCTAGAAAATATGCACAAAGCCTTTTGGACAGTAGGGGCCCTCTACCATCAGATTGGCACACGAATCCTTAACTCCTTAAAATTGCTTCAGATCATGCATCAAAGTTGTACTTCTTTCATTAAATGAAAAACGCTCAGAAACAGAGTATCACAGTCTTTTAAGAACTAACAACAAAACATCAACTAACTGTTTCTCGGTTCACCGAGTTATTCTTATAAGCAAATACATAACTGTCATTGAGTAGAAATAGGAATAGGTGTCTTTTATAATCAAAATTGAACTAGAACTCCTGTTGAGGACTTGTATTTTGCTGAAGACACCTACAGAGTCCTTATCCTTGTAGAAGTCTGCTTCTTAGTTTTGGCTTTATCCACGTGCATAACCACTTTCAGATTTTTGCTCAGCCTTCGTAGAGGACAAGGAATGATGTAGGAGAGTTCTGGAATTTAACCATATGCGTCTTTCCCTCAAATGACACCTGTAACCTGTGTGAACATAAATATGGCTACATAATATGCGACTAGCTACAGAATGGTTGCATTCTGTAGCTAAGTCTGATCAAAGACCACTATGACAACAAAACCACAAAAGTATAATAATTCAGTCATTGCATGCATTCTTAAAGGGATCTTAATCATTCCTATTGATATTTTAAGCCTATAACTGATAAAGGAAAAATGGAATGAAGTGAAATTTGGTGAAAGGAAAGGACATCTTTAGGGCTCAACAGTGTCTACTCAACTTAGTGTTCCAAAATTGATGGCATAAATTGTCAACTAGGGCTAGTAAACTGTTGAAGTGAAATGCACTATATGTGCCTAGGTATATTCTTCCTACTTCGATGTGCTTAGTGTTTTTCTAGTGTTTTGGTTTTGTGTTTTTATGCTAAGAGGAAAAGAACTAAATTTTTGGCAAAGAGAAGTTACTGATCACACTAAAACAGAACAAAATCTACTCTAAACTATGTATGGCACCTAAGAACAGAAAATGCTAATCCACAGATTGTAAAGCTGATAAGAAAATTAACTCATAACATTAAACTTATTCCAATTCATTTCATTAGAGGTATGTTGGAACAACTTGAGAAAAGGATAAGTTTGATGTAATGAGGTTCTCTTTAGTAAACAACAACTTAAAATATCACAGAGAAAATCTCATCCATTGTTAGAAATTTGTTGGAACATTTTGAGAAAAGATTATCTGCAACATAGTAAGGAATCCTATGCTAAAATAACTTATGACACTAGAATTAAGTCATTCTGCAACTCAAAATGTTACTATTAGGCCTCAGTCAAGGATTAGAGATCTCTTGGAATAACTTTGGAAAGAGTCTGCTTGTAAATTATGAGAAATTGCAGAACAGTCAAGAATTCAAAATGATATAACTAATTCTTGTTCATATGATAATGATGTGTTAGAAGAAGTTAAGAACAAGAACAACTTATAAAATAATGAGGGTCTTTTAAGTCTAATTAACAAGACTAGAATGCAACTAACTAATAAAACTGAAATACAATGAACAAAACTGAACTAAAGTGCAATTAACTCAAGAGTACTACAACTATATTTCATTCACGCATTAGTGATATATTGAACAGCTCATGAGAACAAGATTGACTATAATATTCGATATAAGTAAATGACATAAGCATGATGCAAGAGGATAAACTCAGAAAACTGCCTAAGTTAGGAACAAAACAGAGTTAAAGGTCACTTATCTAGAAAATATGCACAAAGCCTTTCGGACAGTAGGGGCCCTCTACCATCAGATTGGCACACGAATCTATAACTCCTTAAAAATTGCTTCAGATCATGCATCAAAGTTGTACTTCTTTCATTAAAGGAAAAACGCTCAGAAACAGAGTATCACAGTCTTTTAAGAACTAACAACAAAACATCAACTCCCCGTTTCTCGGTTCACCGAGTTATTCTTATAAGCAAATACATAACTGTCATTGAGTAGAAATAGGCATAGGTGTCTTTTATAATCAAAATTGAACTAGAACTCCTGTTGAGGACTCATATTTTGCTGAAGACACCTACAGAGTCCTTACCCTTGTAGAAGTCTGCTTCTTAGTTTTGGCTTTATCCACGTGCATAACCACTTTCAGATTTTTGCTCAGCCTTCGTAGAGGACAAGGAATGATGTAGGAGAGTTCTAGAATTTAACCATATGCGTCTTTCCCTCAAATGACACCTGTAACCTGTGTGAACATAAAGATGGTTGCAGAATATGTGACTAGCTACAGAATGGCTGCATTCTGTAGCTAAGTCTGATCAAAGACCACTATGATAACAAAACCACAAAAGTATAATAAGTCAGTCATTGCATGCATTCTTAAAGTGATTTTAATCATTCCTATTGATATTTTAAGCCTATAACTGATAAAGGACAAATGGAATGAAGTGAAATTTGGTGAAAGGAAAGGACATCTTTAGGGCTCAACATACCCCCACTGCAAAACTTTTGCATGTCCTCATGCAATCAATCCATATATTCTGAAACTTCTGCTAGGACATCTAGCTTCCTTTTTCTGCTTTTCTTGTTGTTCAATGGCATCCTAGGCTTCCTTATGACCAATTTGAACCTCAGATTTATAAGTGCCCTACTCAATTTCTTGTTTTTGTTCTTTAGCTTCTCACTAGCCTTGTACAATTTTTTCATTTGCAGAGAGAGAGTTGTGTTCATATCACTTTTCTGTTTGACTTGTTCCCTTAAAATTTCATTTTCATTTTTTATATGCCTATTGAGTAATTCCAATTCATATTTGTCTCTTCTCAGTACTTCAATTGAATATTCTTGTGGGCTAGGAGTTCTTTCTTTGTTTTCTGAGGCTCTCTTTTCTAATAACTCAACATAATTATAGATCTGTTGTTGGGCTGGGTCTACCTCCAGAGTTCCTCTATCAAGATATTCTTCGTACTGGTACTCAGGAGATCTGTCAGTTGGTGTCTCTTCATCTTCAATATCTATGATTCATGTTTGCTTAACTCATGTTTTCTTCAATATGCCTCTAAGCCTATGACTTCTTCTCAATTTAGATGGTCCCTCACCTCTCTCCTTAGCGTACTTTCTTATTATCTTTTCCTTTTTGAGCTGTTTCTTGATTTTGGCCAATTTTTCAGAGATAATCTCCTCACTATCTTCTTGTATGGATTTATCAGTTTTAATTTCAACAGATTTGGCAACTTTTCCCCTCCTACTTCTCCTTACAAGTTTTCCTTCAGATAGAGTTTCTTTAGGTTCTTCAAAATGATTCCTCAAGAGGAACTCATCCCAACTGTGTCCTATCTTTTTCAAATGATGCTCAATTAGAATTTTGACTAGGCCATGATGATATAAGGTGGTTTCTAAGAACTGAACCCTTTTTTGGACATTAGAAGCCATCCTCTTTAGGCTATGGAGTAAGAAAAAGGGTAAATTTATCTCTTCATCTAGGAAATTCATCATAAGTCGAATGTGATAAACATATAGGGTGCCAAACCTTCCCTCACAGGTTATAAACTTTTGCAGAATTAGCAACATATTTCGCCATTTATTCTTCAATGTTGAACTAGGAATGCCTTTCTTAAAAACTGAAATATCCATACCTGGTGTTTTTAGCATCTGCCTCCATGCTTCATTGTGAAATTCTTTGTTTTTGAACCATCGTTCACCTTGCCTTGGTAACTCTGCTTCTTCTGCTATAAAGGATTCTGTGATAATAAACTTGACATCACCTATTTCAACTTCTGACCCATTGAATGACTGGGCAAATGACTTGGTGACCTCCTTATGAAATCCATTGAACTTCTCCAAAAACTGTAGCCATCCAACCTGCTGTAACATCTCTCTAATCTGTGGGTAAACTTCTAGATATTTGGTTCCGACTGGTTCGGACCTTACAATAAGTCTCATGGCTTCTTTTCCTCAATTTCAATTTACTGCTCTGTTACTGCTCTCCTATTCGAGGTAAAAATGGGTGTAGAGGGTTGTTTTCACCCTAAAGATGACTTCTCTGTTTCTGCAGACAGGAATTGGCTACAGAAAAATGACATGAAGTGGATATGAGATGAGTGAAATACGGTGAGGGTAAATCAAACGAATAAATGATTTTGAGAGTTTTTATGGAGTAAAAGACCGCGGAGAAATTCCATGAGGATTTCAAAATCATCAATGAATATTTCAGGTTAGTGACGTGACCTAATAGGTCACTTCAAGTACTGACCGTTAACTTTTAATAAATGATGATTTGATATGTGCGGAATGGAAGGGATTTGTTCAAGGATTTTATGATAGGCTTGATCAATACGAATAATCAAAATAACTTTATGAAACATACATATGACTTAACCATACTATATCTTTCATAATATGCTATCATAATAATTTCACACAATTTTACCTTAGCCCTTCTTTTGATTTTTGTTGTTTTAATATGCTTTGTCTTTCCTTTGGAAATTATTGATCTTTCAGTCTTCATAATCCTTTTGATTTTGCTTGTTGAATTAGGTGTGCAGGACTAATTTTCTGCTGAACAAGTGGTTGCTGGATAGTTGGCTGCAGAATGTGTGGCTGCAGAATATCTGGCTGCAGAATGTACCTGTAAAAGCTTTGAGACATGGAATGAAATGATTTGAAATATGGATGGAATGAAGTATGAGATGAAATAAAATGGATCATGAAATATAGTGGAATGTAGCATGAATGAAGTGAAATATGATGGAATGAAATGAATCATAAATGTGGAGTGGAATGAAATATGAAAAGTGGCATGCAACTTATGATTTGTAATATTCAATTGCAGAAAAAGATCAATTTTGAAAATCTTAAATGAAAATGAGATGGATCATGAAATGGAGTGAATGAAGTATGGATGAATGGAGTGAATGAAATATGAATGAGTGAGATATGATGAAGTGAAATGGATCATAAGTGGAATGTGATATGTAAAGTGAACTTGCACTTATGATTTTATGATAGTTGTTTGTAGGAAAAAAACAATTTTGAAAAGCTAAAGTGTCAGAAGGATTCTGATTTTCACCTTATCTTTTTTGCATAAACATGCTAATCAATGATTAGTTTTCATGTTTATACTTTTTTTTTCATCATTTGATTTCAGAAAATACAATTAGGTTGATGAAGAAGAAGGATTCTTCTTCATTAACTTCACATCATTGCTCTCTTGAAATCTCTTGAAAAATTCTTCTCTTGAAAGTGGCTTATGATACAGTTTCAATCTATGACCATTTACAAGAAAAGTGACATTATCTTCATCTATTGTCCTGATTTTTATTGCTCCATTGTCAAAAAATTTCACAATTTCATATGGCCCAAGCCAATGTGTTTGGAATTTACCTTGAAAATCTTTGAACTTTGAATCAAACAAGAGAGCACAGTCACCTTCTTTTAATTTCTTTTCCTTAATGTACTTATCATGCCATCTAGTCCTTTGTTGTTGGACTATATTTTTTCTCTGGACTGCATCTTGTCTGATCTCATCCAATTCATTAATCTGCTCCAATCTGTGCTTTTGTGCTTCTGTTAGATCAAGTCCTAGCTAGAATGCCATTTTAAAAGTTTGAATCTGAAACTCTATGGGAAATAAGACTTGTTTTCCATAAACAAGTTCATAAGGGGTATGACCTATTGTGCTTCTCCATGTAGTTCTATAGGCCCACAAGGCTTCAGGAAGTCTGTCTGCCCAATCTCTTCTATGTAAATGAACAGTCTTTGTTAGGATCCCTTCAATGAACTTATTAGTAGATTTCACTTAGCCATTTGCTTGTGAATGGTAGGGAGTAGATTTTGTGTCGATTTTTTTTACTTTCTACCATTTTCTCCATCGGCTTCGATGTGAATTAAGCTCCTTGATCTATAAAAATTTCTCTTGAGACACCAAAACGGTAAAAATATCCTCCAAAAGAAAATTAAATACGAGATGCTTCAATAGCAGTAATGGTTTGGCCTCTACCCCATTTGGTAACATAATTAGTGCAAACTAATATTTATTTCTTTTGTCTTGATGGAGGATTAATAGGTCCTACAAAATCTAAAGCCCCTTTCTCAAAGGGTTCATTGTGTACGTGAGGTTGTAATGGAATCTCCCGAAGGAGCTTTCCCTACCCTTTGGCAAGCTGTCACACCTTTAACATACTCACATCATCCTTAAAGAGGGATGGCCAATAATATCCTAAATGAAGGATCTTATAAGTTTTTTCCTCTTATCGACTAAGTTTCCACCACAAGGTTCAACATGACATGCCTTAAGAATCTTGGGCATCTTGTCTTCTCGAACCACACCTCTTAATAATAAGTACGGACTGTTTTGTATAAATCATTAGCAATCCATGAATATTTTGTCTTGTCATAAATGATCTTTCTTTTATCTCTTGTATTCATAATTGAAGGAAATTTCCACGAAACTAGATAATTAGAAATATCGGCAAACCAAGGAGTTTGAGTGGTAATTACGGGTATTCATCGAAGTATCTTTAAGCTAAGGTATTTTCTTTAATGTTTTGGAGTCAGATAGGAAATTGGCCTACTTTGTATTTTTGTTTTCCGAGCCTATCTAGAATGGCGATGTTAAATTCTTGTAAAAGCAATAACCATCTTGTGACTGCCATTAGTAATTGATTTGTTCATTAAATACCCTAGTCTAACGAGTGATTTGTGTGAATACAAAAGTTTCATAGCACATTATATAGTGTACGGAATTATTTATAGAATGAACAACGACTTAGAACTCTTTTCGAGTTATAGTATAATTTAACTGCGAGAGTCAAATTTTACTTGTATAGTAGATAGCATAAGGAATCACGGTCTTTTTGTCCCAATATAGCTCTAAAGTTGTGTTTGAGACATGTTTATTGAAATATCAAAAGGTAATTTCCGGTTAGGTCCCCTTAAAATAGGTGCTTGAGATATTTTTTTTTCGGGGGGTTTTCAAAAAGCTATTTGGTAGTCGGGATTCCAAGTGAATTCACGAGTCCTTGGTAAGTGATTTGAAAAGTGGAGATACTATCTTGGTGAAGTTTCTATAAATCTCTATAATACTGTAAATCCTAGAAAACTCTATCTTCGACCCAACTTGGAACAATAGTCTGGAGATGAATTCAACTTTTGACTCAGCAAATCTGATCCCATCTCCTGAAATGTGATGTCCTAGGGCAATCCCTTCAGTAAACATCATAAAACACGTTTCATGACTTAATGAAAGGTTTTCATCTTTACATCTCTTTAGAACTTTTTCCAGGTTTGCTAAGGCTTCTTCAAATGTGTTTCCATATGTTGTGAAGTCATCCATGTATACCTATACACGGTCATGTATTAGATCTAAAAAGATTGCTAATACGCCCTTTGGAATGTTGTAGGTGCATTGCATAATCCAAATGGAAATACTTGGTAGGCATAGGTACCCTAGGGACGGGTAAATGTGGTTTTGTATTGATCCTCAAGTGCTACTTGAATTTGATTATAACCATTTAACCCATCAAAAAATGAAAAGTATTTTTTTCTTGCTAATATGTTTAACACTTTGATCTATGAAAGGTAATGGAAAATGGTATTTAAGAGTAGATTTGTTTAATTATCGGTAGTCAGTATGCATATGTTTTAATTAATTCTTGCGATGATCACAAGGAGAGACCCACGACTATCACGAAATGGGACAAATAAAGTTGGCGTTTAACAATTTCACCAATTCTTTAATAATCTCCCTAAGATTTCGATTCATTCTTATACGAGGTTATGCCGAATGGTTCAAAATTTTCCTCTATATAGATGTGATAGTGCAAGTATTAGGGTTGATCCCTAATGGAGTGTACTCCAATGCATTTGCGAAGAGTGTCTACGTAATATTTTGTCTAGATTTTATTCTTTAAATTTCTCTCGGTTTTTGTTTGTGTTTTGGGTTTTCACGGGAATATTTCAATTGTAGAGTTGCCAAATTATTCCATAGAGTAAAGAGACATCTGTCTAGATGATAAGAACTCAATGTTGGAAACTTCTTGAAATTGTTCATGTTTAAATTAGAAGAAGATTCATAATTTTCAAAATATTCGGAGATACGACTATCTTCACTAATTTACGAAATAGTGAAGAGAGGTTGTATATCTTCTGCATTAGCAATCCACTAAGTATCATCTAATTTGTGATTGTTCTTATTTGGAGGATATAAGGTGAATTTCTTGGTTGAACTTCCATCGGAGATGTACATATCACGGATCTCTTGCTAATGAAAGCATCGGATGTAGCTAACCAAGGCCTTCCTAATATAATAGGATGTCCTCCTAAATCATTTTTGAGTTAGGATCATGAAATCCACGGGATACTCCCAGAATCCTAAGGATAATCTTTAAGATGAATGTCTTCTATTACCCCATCTGGTTTGATCAGGATCTATTTGCTAATTGTGGCGAGTCTAGGTGTAAAAGAAGATTAGGAGGTTTTAGTTTTTCCATGATTTTTCGACTCATGATATTGATTCTTTGCTCCTAAATCAATAAGTGTGTTTTGGATTTCAATTCCATTGATGTGTATTTAAATTGGATTTCACAGGTTTAGATACTTTGGAATGGAAATCTTACCATCTGACATATGTGCACCTACTTGATTGTATTTTATTTATCTCTTTTTTTCTTTTTCCTGTTATTTTCATACTCAACTCCTTTATTGTTTTTGCTAAGATTTGGATTTCCTTGATAGCTTGTAATAATGGAATCGTAATACAAACATTTCTTAACTCATCTAGGAAATCATAGTTAGGTATCATAATTGGTTTCTCTACACCCCTATCAATTTGTAATTTTTAAGACGAGGTGTAAGTAGATGTTGATCTTTAACTCTAATATAGGAGTTGAAATTATTGGTTCTTTTCTTGTTTTGATTTTCAATATTTTGGTCTTGAAAAGATGTGCTTTCCTCAAGAATTTTATTTGCAGGTAGAAGTCTTCCTCAAGATTGTTTGCTCTTGTATAATTACGGAAAGGTTCTTCTTTTCAGTATTCTTGGACTAAGTTGAACATAATTAAGGTCTAAGGGAGTAATCAAATGGGTTAGGTGCAGTATTCTATCATATATGTATTACGAGGGTTTTATTATTGGGGTTTGGTATTGTTTGGGCGATTAATAACTTATTTTCTTTTTTGAGGAAATGGTAATGGAAGTGGTGGATTTTGATTTTGGTTTTGATGTTGTGGATTGTGTTGAAGGGAAAGTTTGAATATGTTGGATATGAGGGATAAGAAGGTGGATATTGATAATGTTTTGGAAGACGCTTCAAAGGATTTTGTGCTCCTTGTGCCCAAGGTTGAGATTTATTTTTGAAATTGGGGCCAGGTTCTTGCCAAGAGTTCCAATTTTGTGGAGGGTTGATTATACATTTTGATTATTAAACCCTTGTGTCTGAGGTCCCTACCAAGGTCTTCTAGAGACAAAGTTAAAGTGCAATGGAATTTGTGGGTGTTTCTTCTTGAAAAACAACCCTAGGACCAAGGAGTGAAGGACAACTTTTTGTCTCATGTTTTTACGAGACAAATTGCACAAGTCTCTATTAATTTTGCATCTAAAGGACACTCTTTCAAGGCATGCTTCTTCCTACATTTGGGACAAAATATTGCTAAAGACGTGATTTCAACTTTTTACTTGTTGCATAACTTAAGGAGTGTCTGTTGTTCACTAAGACTCCCTAGAATTTCGAATTTGAATTCATCAAGCATATTACCTATTTATGCCTACTTATTGTTCAGATGCGGACTTACTTGCTCTTACAGGCTTCGGGGGTCTCTTGGTCCTTTTAAAATTTTAGATTTTCCTTTTTGAAGGAATTGATACATAATTCAGCTATCAAGTAATGAAAGCTAATATATGTCGCACTACATCATATTGAGGATAATATCCATTCATCCCTAATATATTTTAACAAGAGATTTCAAAGTATATTGATCTAGGTTTTCCATTTTTTCCCTCTTGATGTTATAATTGAATCTTTCCAACAAATCTTCCAGTTTTCATCCTCTTTTTGCATCATCTTGAACACTTCTTCCTTATGATTGGTAGTATATAGTAATCCAAGTATCTATCTAGAAATTATTTTCTCATTTCATCCCATGTCGTAATAGACCTAGTGATTAAATTCATAAACCATTTTAATCTTGCTCCTTTCAATGTTGAGAGGAATAGTTTAAGTTTCTGAGTATCTTGTAGATAATCATAGGTTCTACATAGAACTTCAAATTCAAATAAGAAGGTCTCGGGATCCTCACTTTTTAGTCCATGAAAGTTTGGAAGAACGAGAAGGTGACATATTTTTCATAGTTGCATTAGTCTCTTCATCTATTATAGGGAATCCAAAAGGACTTCCGGTTCCCTTTCTACCTCTTCCTCCTTTTGTATTTCTATCTTCTTACCTTCTTCTATACCTCTACCTCTTCCTCTATCTCCTCCTCTTCCTCTACCTCCTCCAAATAGTGTATATTTCTCCATTAAAGACTTCTCCTTAAAACTATTACGTCATGATAGACTCTTCTAAACTAATATAAGGTTCAGTTGGAAGTGCTAATTGTTCCCTTTGGTTCTTCTACTCAGGGAGGTACATTAAAAATAGTCATCTTCTTCCTCTTCTTTGGGGTTGTAATTCTGATGGAATATATTCCCTTGTGGAGTGAAAAAGTTATCCCTTATGTAGCCTCTGGGAATTTCTTCGGTGGATGAAATGGGGGATCTTCTTGATGGGATATCTGATCTTGTGATCTGAATGAAAAATGGCATCAACCCATGGTATTCATCCACCCATGATATTTATTTTCCCATGGTATTATAAGTGACCCATGGTATGTATCCACCCATTGTATTCATCCACACATAGGTTACCCATAGTATTGTAAGTGCTATCCACCCATAGTATTGACCCATGGTATCCACCTATGGTATCTAATCATGGTATTGTAACTCAAAAAGGCTATAAATAACAAGCCTCACTTTGTAAAAGGATAGATTGTCACCACAATGTAGCTTCTAAATTTATTCTACTGTTTTAATAAAACAAGTTTCTTTGTTGGTTTTATTTTCTTTGTGTTCTCTCTTTTTTCGCATTCTAATTTTACAAATCTTGTTAGATTTATTTCAACTTTTTAGATCTTGGGTACCTCCTCCCAAGGAATCTGGATCAATGTTATCGGATTCGAGTTATGCCTCCATGGGAATGAGGGTTTGAAACATAGTTGAGTTTCAATGTTTTGCGGCGATCTTGACAAAATCCATGAATTTTACCGGGTGACAAGTTTTCGGATCGGATATGAAAATTTTTGGGTGAAAATTTTACAAAAACAAGACCAAATACGGATTCCTTGTGAAAAAATATAAAAAAAAAAAAAAAAAAAATCGGCCAAATTGGAGTTCGGATGAAGGTGATATCGTTGATTCAAAATCAACAATGTTGGAAACAATTTTCTCATGAAAATTCATGGATGACGACTCTCTGTCATTTTTTCGCAAATTTTTGTGAAAAATTTCGGAAAAATGAATATAGATGCGGAAAGCTCCTCTTGAAAAATCACCCAAGTTCAAAAAAAATAATCGTTCGGGTAGATGGGATGTATGAGTTATTGTTGATTTAAAATCAACTATTTTTCGAAATTTTAATGACGACAGATAGTTCCGGCGTAGATACGAGAGTCCTAGAGTCTCCATATAGTGGTTTAAAATATGTGAGAAGATCACGGAATAGTCATTCCATTTCCAAAAACGGGCTATAATAAATATTAAAGGAGTTATATTGGCTAGAGTTATGCTCATTTTAAATTTGGAGTAACGCATTCGGAGCGGGTTCCCTTTGGAGACGTGCCCTCCCACCCCACTTTAGTGACCTTTGCTTACATTCATCGGTTTCGGCATAGAAGCATTTGGCCAGGGTTATTTGGAGACGTGCCCTCACCCAGAAGGTATGTAGGCCACTATTGCCCATCAACAATCAACATCAAGGTTATGGGTCAACCGTACAAAATCATTTTTATCGAAGTCCATTTGCTAGGCCACACAGCGTTAGTCACACGATTGGTCACAAGCATTACGAGGTATCTCTATCCTCGGATCTTTGTTTTCCATGGTTTTTGATTCCATCCACAAACCCACACTTCATCGAGGTTCATTTTCTAGGCCGCACTGCCCCCATCGTATCACGGTTGGTCACAAGCATTACAGGGGATCTCTATCCTCGGATCTTGCGTTCATCACGGTTATGGGTTAACTACCAAAAAAACCTTCTCTTCGGTGGCTCTTTATATTCAACAAAGGCTTCTCGGGGAGGGAACTTCACGCAATGGGGACCATTTGCTTCTTGGGAGGGAGGAATTATACGAATGAAAAATGGCATCAACCCATAGGTATTCATCACCATGATGTTGTTGCCATGGTATTGTAAGTGACCCATGGTGTGTATACCCTTGGTATTCATCCACACATGGGATTTATCCATAGTATTGTAAGTGGTATCCACCCATAGTATTGACATGGTATCCACCTATGGTATCTACTCATGGTATTGTAACCGAGAAAAGGCTATAAATAACAAGCTTCACTTTAGCAAAGAGACAGTTGTCACCACAATGTAACTAAAGTTATTCTCTATTTTAATAAACAAGTTTCTTAGTTTATTTTCTTTGTGTTCTCTTTTTTTTTTTTTTTTGACATTCTAATTTTGCGAGATCTTGTTAGATTTATTTCAACTTTTTAGATCTTGGGGTCCTCCCCAAGATGGGATCATCTTGAAACTTACGGAAGCCTATGACTAGTATAGTATGGAATGTGAGTTTTAGTTGGAGGTGTGCTTCTTCTTGGTCTTGGTGGAGTGAGTGGATTGTGGGGTGGATTATATACAAATATGCCTAGAGTCTATTTCTCTACACATATCATTGTTTTTGGGAAATAGGAAATAAGGTTACTAGTTACACCTCCCCGGCAATGACGCCAAAATGTTTTGTCAATTCGGTGTCTGAATTGATGGCATAAATTATCGACCATGGCTACTAAATGTTGATAGATTGTACTTGCACTATATGTTCCTAAATATCCTTTCCTTATTTCTTTGTTTTCGGTATTTTATTGATGTTTTTGAGTTTTTGTTATGTTTGAGTTTTAGTATACTACTTTATGCTCGGGAGATGAAAGTTAAATCTATGTCAAAAGAAAACAAAGAGGCAAACTTAAAATGGTTTAGTTGCAAAGTCTGTATCTAATTAGAAAAATGGTAAAAAAGCAGTATCCTAATCCATGGATTTTTATCAGCTTACCCAAATGAACATGAAAGGTAACTCAAGCAGTATAATTCCACCTTATCCATTTAGTTAGAGGTTTGTTGGAATAGTTTGTGAAGAAGATTAAACATTTCCATTGATGAGGATCTTCCTAAAACAAAAACAACCCAGAACATTATAGTGAAATCTAATTCCTTATGATAGAGGTGTTTTGGAATAGCTTGAGAAAAATATTGCTATAATGTAATAAGGATCTCCTATGGAATATTGAAACAACATGACATTACAACTAGATCTAGTTCATCGATTAAGTTATTGAAAGATTTTATTGAAGGAGATTATAGACATAATTTGATAAGGATCTTCTAGAAAACAAACAAACGCGTGTGACATTAAAACTAAGTCTTTTAAACGATTTAGAGATTTATTGGAACGGCAGAAGAAGAGCTGTTTTTAATAATATAGGGATCTTCTATTTAATTGCGAATAGGAAATGCTAATAAGCTAAACATAGTACAACCAAATCTCATTCATATAATAGTGATATGTTGGAAAATCTTGAGAAAAATAATGGTTGTAGGATAATAGGGATCTTGTAATCTAGATGACAAAACTAAAGTGCTTTAGTAACTCGAATATTACAATTAAATCCATTCGTTGAATAGATATATTGGAAAAGCTTGAGAAAATGCTGCTATAACATCCTTGGGGATATTTTATTTAAACAAATAATATGAAACATGATACTAAAAGACATGAACTCTCATAAAACTTTCTAAATAAGACATATAACAAAACATAATTGAAAGCTACTTATCTAGAAAACATGTAGAGACCTCCTCGGATGCGGGGGCCCTCTCACACATCAATTTGGCATAAAAATCTTTAACTCTTCAGGTTTATTGTTTAAGAACGACATCAAAGTCATGCTCCTTTTTATTATCAAAAATACTTGAAAACGAGTATCACGGTATTTGTAAAATAAGTATCAGCTGTCTCTCTCGGTCTCAGAATAAATTTATAGGCAATTACATAATGAGTATTGAATGAAAGTAGACAAGGTGTATTTTTAAAGTCAAAATCAAACTAAAACTCTTTCTAGGACTCGTGATTTGTGAAAGAAAATCAAGAGTCCTTATCCTTATAATCGGCTTCTTGGACTTTTGTTTTGACCCGTGCATAAGTATCTCCAATTATTGACTCAGCCTTCGTGGATGACAAGGAATGATGTAGAAATATTTGGAATCTAACCATATATCTCTTATGCCTACTCCAGACGACACACGTAACTTGTTCAAACACCAAAATGGCTACGGGTATTTATTTTGGCTATAGAATGAGCGCATTTTGTAGCTAAAATTGCTCGGAAATCATTAAGACAACAAAATCACAAAAGTATAAAGAAGTTAGTCATTGCATGTATTCCTTAAGTTTTTTGAATCATTCTTATTGATCTTTAAGGTCTATAAAATGATAAAGGAATGATGAAATGAGGTGGAGTTTGGAAGAAGACAATTTTAGAGACTCGGCAACGATTAAAACTAATTCTCATAATCACGAGAAGTGAAACCGGGTGGTGGTATACCTACTTAAAATTCTTAGGATAGTGAAATCTCTCAAATTTGCGATACTAATATGGTGGAAGATGAAAACACCTACTCTTAGATTGACCCTTTATCATATCCACCCTCAATTCCTGTATCTTCACTCTTCCAATATTCTTGACTTGTTAAGTCAGCCCAACTATAGTGATCTTGGAGCACTTCTTTCTCTTTTATCATGTAAAAATAAGATTGTGAAGGATCAAAATTACAATTTTTTTTTTTTTCAAGATCATTGGTATTAGTGGACATTAATCATCATCATCATCACCTTCATCACAAAATATTAAAAAAATAAAACAATAAAATTATGAATTTAATATATCGATATCATTTACATAATTATGAAACCAAACTACAATTTTTCCAATATAACAATCCTATCAAAATGCCTTTACACCTTTTAAAACAAGTGCTAATTATATTATTATCAATACGAAAATAATATAAACTTACAATTCACTAAATACTCTTAAAACCTCCATCATACACCTTAAATATTTTTGAATTATATTAAATCTATTTTCATTCTTTATATATGTAATAACAAAAATCCCATGCAATATGACTTATCATTGAGGTTTCGTGACAGAAATCCAAAAATACATAATAATAAAAAATATAAAAACACAAAACATAATTTTCTCATTCACATTAAATACATTTAGGCTACCTTAAAAAGCGGTTTCCTTTCTAACAAACTTCCAAAATCTATAACATACAATTATACCAATCAAAACACTTATTATTAATAAAGCATATGATTATACAAACCAAAACACTTATTATTAAAAAAACAACGGTGCCTAGATATCTAAAAAGGAAAATATATCCACACCTAGAACACACCCGAGAAAGAAATCAAAGCCAAAGTCAACAAACTTAGTTTTGGTTTACGGTTGTTCCCGGTACAATTCTCATTGTTTGACACTTATTCAGAGCGTATAGGATTCAACATTCAATATGCATTATAAAGCCTAAACTTCTAATAGCGATCCCATCCTCCGAATTGGATTTTAAGATCAAAATCAAAGCATGTTAGATCAAAGTGGAGAGGATTTAAGTTAATAACAAAGGGTTAGATTCTCGGTTTTCAATGAGGCGTCAAGACGAGGTTTGCGGTGAGAGGAGATTCTCGAATTTGAAATAATAATTTGGAGACCAAAAGAAGAATCGCATTCGATATCATCACATGGAATTCTTAGTTCGGAGATTCAATTCATGTCGTTGGAAACCATCGTGTTTTGTCGAGATTTGAGGTTGAGACTATGCGGACAAGTTATTATCGATGAGTACGATTGGTTCTTACTCGAAGAGATACGGTAGGGTTTGATATGACAAATTTACGGAAGAGAGAGAGAAACAACAACAAAATAATGAGAACACACATGCATTGATAGATTCATTAAAGTGAATTATTTATACAAGAAGAGTGGACGGTTATCCGAAGCGGAATCGGTTAAGCGAAAAATGAAACTACAACTAATTCTATACTAAATCGTTAACACTCCCCCTTAATTTGGAGGATTGCAATGTTTATTCCTAACTTTTGACATTGAAACTCAAAATTAACTTTTCTAATGGTTTGATGAAAATATTCGCTAGGCCTCCTTGGAGATCAAAAATTTGAGAGACAATGTCACCATTCTTGACGAGTTCCACGAATGAAGTGAAAAAAGTGTCGATATGTTTGCTTTTTTTGATAGAAGACATTGTTCTTTGACAAGGGAAATGAATTAAGGTGTTTTCACAAAGATTGAAATCGATTCATTTACGTATATCCGAAGTAAGAGAGAAGTCTCTTTAGCTGCAACTGCTTGACATGATCTTGAATTTCTTTGCAACATACTCGGCCTACGGTGAATAGTGAAACTATGGGTTACTTTGGATGACCATGAGATCAAGTTTTACGCAAATAGAAAAGCATAGCCGAAGTGCTTTCGATCATCAATACATCACTGCATAATCACTATTTGTATAACCAGCAAACATGCTTTGTCTGCCCAGTGCATACGATAAACCATAAATAGATGTACATGCGAATGTATCTTAACACCCTTTTCCGACTTTCGATGACGAGTCTTTAGGAGATTCCATAAGCTTTGGAAATATAATAACTAGCTACAAATGCTATATCGAGGCCTAGTAGCGATAAGATACATAATACTACCGACAAGTTGCTTATACAAAGTCGCATTAGCAATAGTACCCACATCATCTTTACTCAACTTTATACCAACTTCGATAGGAGTATCCACAGTTTACACTGTCCATCTTAAAATTTTTCAAAATATACATTCGCATACTTGATTGACTCATAAACATACCATCTTGTGTTTGTTTCAAGAATGGTGACATTGTTCTCAAATTTTGTGATTCAAGGAGCGATTCGCGGAATATTTCACCAAACCACTTAGGAAAAGTTAATTTTGAGTTTCAATGTCAAAAGTTAGGAATAAAACATTGTAACCTTCAAAATTAAGGGAGTGTTAATGATTTAGTATAGAATTAGTTGTAGTTTCGGTTTACGCTTAATTGATTCGGTTTCTGGATAACCATCCAATTTTCTTGTATAAATAATTCACTTTAATGAATGTATCAATGTGTGTGTGTTCTCATCGTTTTGTTGTTTTGCTTCTCTCTCTTCAGTAAATTTGTCAAAAAAACCAGTGTCTTTCCTTTACTAGAAGCAAAAAAAAAAAAAAAAACCTCAACTCAACATACTCTTGTTCTTTGATTGTAGAATATAATACACAACTTTCACATAATAAAACCTTGTTCATCAATTTAGTCATGAGACAACGAAAATTCTTGAAATCTAGTTCTAATAAGGTGATTTACTTGATCTTACCGAATATGAGAACATAAATAGAAAATTTGGAAAACAAGCTTGCATAGGTTTTGAGATGAAGGGGTTTGCAATGTGAATAACGAACAATAGGCTCTTTATGCCTTTGCTGCCAGGTTCAATTTCTTAGCATTGGGAAAAATATAGTAACAAAATGTCACCTTTTGTTAAGGTTTCATTTGCGTGATTTGCATGCTTCTCTCCAAAGCGACACGAAACGGGAAAAAAAACACCAAATAGGAGCTATCAAACATATGCCAAACGTTTATCTCTATTTGGCGAGGGCAAGTTAGAACGGAGTTCCTCGTGACATTGATTCTTCTTCGCAGCACCTCTAGCAAGTTCAGTAGCTTAGTTCCTCTTGACAAGTTTGAATGCGAGTGTTTATACCAACAACATCAAAAACGAGCGCGTGACGGCTCTAATCCACACAATCGAGACACTCGAGCAACTCCCTAACCCTCACAACTTGAACCGACGGTGGCTTTGATACCATGACAAAATTACGGAAGAGAATCAAAACAACAAAATCGATGAGAACACACACATTGATAGATTCATTAAAGTGAATTATTTATACGAAAAAATTGGACGGTTACATCAGGCGAACCGGTTAAGCGGCCGAAACTACAACTAATTCTATACCAAATCGTTAACATGATAAAGGGGAAAAGTATTTGTGGGAGGGTTTATGAGAAAGTTCAATATGAATGAACTTACTGACCAAGGCTACATCGAGAATGCGATGGTGGGTGCCGGTAAAAAGTTCACATGTCATTTCCAAGTCTTATTTTAACGAAAGACGAAGCAAGAAGATGGGCCAAAAATTTGAAGCACAAGATTGTCGGTACTCGCACGGTCCATGTTGTGTATGCTTATGAACTTGAGAATATCATAAGCGACCCACAAAATTTTCGGTCTGTTTCGAAACTCACACGGAAGCCCCACAATAGATCAAAGATAAGAGAGAGAGACGGAGACGAATCCTAGTGGCCCATCTTCCTGTGCAAAAGTTGGAATAGAGAGAATTTCCAAGATACTTTATATATCAATGGCTAGATACATCCATGGAAAACCAAAGTACCAACTTTTTGATTGAGGAGAGTTCTAGTTATTCTAAAGCATTAAATGACACGGACATGATAATTCACGGCACAGTGAGTCGACATTGTGCATGAGAATCCCCGGTTTGCTATGATGTGCAAGATCATTTTTACAACAATAACCGAACGCCTATCATGGAAAACACGAGTACGGTTTTCCATTTAGGATTGCTCTAAGGCATTCAATGACACGAAATAATTTTTCTCTTGCCTAGTGAATCGGGAGTTATTTCGGGAGAATCCTCTGGTTTGGAACAATTCTCATTTGTAGCATGTACAATGGAGATTTGGGGTTTGCAATAGACTTGATGATTGGTAAATTAGATGTCAAAAACTTCTTCATTGTTTTAGCTTAATGCAATATCATATCATATCAAAAGGCCATGAACTCTATCATAACATAATTAAATTTAATGAGTGCGGGGAGGGTCTCCTAATGGCTCGTAAAAGAGAATTATAAATTAGTTGCCTCAATGAACCTTTTTCAAAGCGTAGTCTAACTAGCGAGAGGAATCGCTGCGAAAATCATGAAGATTCCGATAAGATTTTTGGAAAATACGGCGGGAATTTTTCTAAATCCATGTTATAACTATCAAAGTTTAATATTTTGGGTGTCCTACGGAGTTTTGATGGTCTTTGAATCCATTTCCAATGTCAAAATCGGGATTCAAACAACATTTTACGCAAGATTTTTAAATTTTTGTGGCACAGGATTCCGGCCAATTTTGACTTTCGAGGCAATTCCTCCGGCTCGTTAGACGACTCCTTTTCAAGGGAATAAAATTCGAAGAGCTTTAGTCCTATTAGCCCTGCCATGGCAGGTCATGTTGTACGATTTTCAGTTTACCTTTCATTAAGAGTTTTTTGTATTTTCCTCAAGTTTTCCTATGGGACAAATTTATATGTTTTTCATATTTAAAAGTTTGAGGATATCAAATGACCAATTAAAATCACATTTTTATTTTTATGATTTTAAAAATTAAATTAAATTTTCAATTAATTCAATATTTGATTTATAATGTTACTTAACAGAATTTTTAATATAATCATATTTTTATTTTTTTATTTTTTTAATAACATAAATCTGGATCAAAGTTCTAATACCATGTTTAAGTTTTTAATGCATCAAAACCTATAAAGGTTAGTAAACTTCTAAACTATTATCAGTACATTTTTAATAGTAAATCCCAGAATAGTAATTAGTCCACCTAACTGAGTGTGAAAATCTATCCATTTATTTATTCAAAATTTAATTTGTTTTATGCCATATAGCTTTGTCTCTTTGAACTTGAAGTGTTTACAACTCTTCCAAACATATGGAATTTAATAAGAAAATTAAAATTCCGTGTCCTGCATAAATGGAACTTGACAGTTGAGGAGCTTTAAAAAAAATGGTTGTCAGCTTTAAAAAAAACCATTTACATTTCTGGATTTCCATTCCGAAGCGAACAGCCAAATATAGTGCCAGCGGTAACACACACACCTTTCTATTACAGAACGGCGTGACTAAAAGGTCAACGGTTTTGGCGCTTTCCTCCATCATCTCCATCCCCAGTTGTAAGGTTACTGAGTTGGCAGCCTGGCAGCCGAGGGAACGGCTGTATACGCGACATTTGCATTGCCGTTCTATTTCAACTTCAAATGCTTTAGGCAGAAATTGCTACAGTTTTCCCTGACCTTGTTTTAAAACATGTTCAATTCAAATTGATGCATAGTGATGACAGCAGAAAAAGCATGATCCCAAGTTCTGCAACTCCGAGGATCGGCCCGGCCTGGGATCACGCATTATTCTATTTCGAAAAGGCCAAACTTGCAACCTTAGAATATGCCTCTAACCACCACCATGAAGAACCAATCCAGTTGTACATCTTTCGAATGAAAGGAAAATCGGCACTAAAAACCCTATTAGAAATTATAGAATAACGCTTTAAATTGTCAATGATAAAGTTCACCAGAATTCATCAGGATGATTTGATGCATGGTAAATATAGAATCAATCTCGACGAGCTGATGCATTGTAAACACTTTGATGCGAACCCCAGACCATGAAGAACTAATCCAATTAGCCATCTTTCGAATGAAAGGAAAATCAGCACTAAAAAAACCCCTAATAGAAATTATAAAATAACGCTTTAAATTGTCAATATTAAAGTTCATAGAATTAATGAGGATGAATTGATGCATTGTAAATATAGATTTAATCTCGACGAGTTGATGCATTGTAAACACTTTGACGCGAAACCCACTCCAAACCCTAAATTGTCACTTCTATCAATCCTTCCTCAATTCTCTAACTTCAAACTGTCGGTATTATTTTCAAACCTGCTGAATGAAATGTAGTTGATGAACTATAAGAATATATATCTTCGTTTTTCAGGGTTATAGTTAAAGAATGGAATAATATAGATTCTGATTAAACGTGGAATAATATAATTAAGTATATAAGTGTGTTTATTTTGGTTTTCATAATTTTAATTTAGTTATTAATAGTTATTAGTGGATGAGTAGAAGTTTTTATTTTTATCAAATATTGTAGAATATGGGTAATAATATATATTAATTAGATATTGAGATTTATTTTCAAAATAGTTATAATTTTTTTTCTTTTAATTAAATTGATTAATTAAAAATAAGTTACACTAAAATGTGACTTTTTGATATGTGGCATAGATGAGCGTGCTGTTGTAACAAAACCTATTTATAGATTAAGATTCTTCATAATAAAATAAGTATTTGCAATTCTTCATGGTTAAAAATTTTGTTCCATGTTTTACGATTCTTTAAGTAGAAAGGAAACTTCTATATTTAACTCACATATTAATATGTTTTATTATTTAATAATAATAATACTAATAAATAAAATTATAATAAAAATAGTTTTATGTGTTTTTAAAATTTCTATAACTATACTGTGTTTCTAGTAGGATGTTTTTTAATATTTTTTTATACATTGATATATTTATAACTTATTATATATTTATATATGTATGTTTATATCTTAATTATATTTCTTTAAATGTTATTTATATACTCGATTATTTAATGAATTTTTCAATTATTTCATGTTTTCTAATTAAATATATGATTTTCTACGGTAGAGAGACTGTCTATTTAACTTATATATTAATATGTATTATTATTTAATAATAATAATACTAATATTTTGAAAAAAATTACTGACCCGAAGATGAACCTAAACTTTCGCCTTGTGCCTCCCTTCCCTCGGCCACCCTTTGGCCTAAAGCAGCCTTGGAGATCATGGCGACGAGAGGTTATGCATGGCCACGAGTCCATTCAGGCTTAAAACCCAACAAATGAGGACGTGCGCATCCTTGTGAAGGAACATGAGTAAAAAGCATGTGTTGGGCTCCTTGCATGATGCGAGGCTTGATGCAACGAATAAAGCTGATGACTCTTCTTCTGCCCCGAGGGTCTTTGGCGGCCATAGTGAGGATGAGGATGACCCCCGCACTTTGAGGAATTTCTCTGGGGATCTTGGGGTCTTTGACGCTTTAACGGACAACAAACCGGGCTTCGAGGGCTCAGTTGACCATGCGTCCCTATAGTTGATGGATCCCGGCAAAACATCGCCGGGAACATTGAGCGAGGCGGTGATTCTTCTAGACGACCCCCATGCCCCAATAATCCATTGTTTTAGTGGGCTACCTCGGAGTTCACTGGTCGGCGAAACCCATAGCACCGAATTGAAACAAAACGAGAAATGAACTGACTAGGAGCATCAATCGGCCTCTTAGCGCACTCTAACAACCGGGGTCTCTCCTTATCCCCTCGCCTCTCTTTATCGGTTCGGATAGCCAACCATATTCTGTCAAACCATCCTCGATTAAGGTGTGCTCCACGGATCTGGTCTTAGATCTCGTGCCAAGCCCTCGAACGAAGGCTGAACTACGAGCTCTTCAAATATTTCCATATGAAGGTAAAAAGCAGGACTCTCTTCCCCTCTCTCATCTTATAACATTTAAAGAAATGCTTCTATAGTTTTAACTCTTCGTCTACAAGGGAGGAAGCGACCGGGGAAGCCTTCTTCTTCTTCGGCATTCTGTTACAAGGATCTTGTCCCTGCACCTCCTAAGAAAGCCCGATCAACCCTCGGAGGCTCCCAAGGCCTTCTTGGTTGATAAAATGGAGGAATTCCCACCACTTAGAAATCTCCCATCCGCTCTCGAAGTTCGGCTTCAAATATATGCGGGGTATCCATCATCTGCGATTCGGTGGACTCTAGCCCTCGCACAAAAGTTATCTACCATTGGATTCACTTCACTTGGACCAACAACAGCGCAAGGTTATCTTTTTCTTGAAGGTTTTCTTCATAGTGATGCTGCCTTTAGTGAAGACTATTAGTAGCTAGCGGGAATTATGGTTTGGGAACGCGGGGCTATTCCTTTCCCCTTGGTTCCCCGAGTTTGACCCCTCTACGGCGGTCATCGCCAAATCTTTCTATTTGGGTGAGGCTTCCAAATTTACTTGCACATTTATGGCACTTCTCCATCTTCGAAAGTTGAAACACCACAGGCGCGCTTCTTAGCAACGTAAACCTTCACGGGAGAGAAAGGAATATACACCTACGACGAGAATATGTCTTTGAAATAGACATAATAAAAGGTCTTCTCGATCAAATCAATCTCAAAATTGGGGATCCTATGGACGCGGTCTGGATTATGAGAACACAACCTTCCATTGATGTCAACTTTGCCATCAAACATGGCACCTTGAACTCCTACACCACGTTCCACGCCAAAAAAGAATAAAATAAATCACAAATGTAAATCTAAAGGCTAGGCCATGTCATCTGCCCCCCATGGACATTGATTCCATTTCCGAGATGAGGAGGAGATTAAGGAAAGTGAAATTTGTGTAGATGAAGGATACGCCTGTTTGTACGAGGGACTCACTTCTTCCTCAAGTGCCCAGAAACGAATGCATGAGTCCTCCTCTAGATTCGGATAAGGAGGTTCTTCCCAGAGTCAGCAACAGTACAAGTGGACCTTGCCCATCCGCACCAAACTAGGCTGGGTCGATCGACAAAAGAGAAATAAATGTTGTATGGAATTGACCCACTCACGAGTAGATTCCAATGACTATCTCTTTAGTTTGCACTTGTTTATTCTTTTGCTTACTCTCGGATCTCTTTTCGCGACCGAGGTTGATAGTTATCATTTAGGATTTCCCTCTCTCTTACTTCTCTTGATTGTATCTCTGATTTGGCACCATATGATCTCTTCTTAGAATTAGCCTTATTTACCAAAAAAAAATAATGCTAATATTTTAAGAGCTAAAGGTATAATAAAATGAGTTTTTGACGATATTTTAAAATTTCTATAGCCAAGTGTTTTTAGTAGAATTTTTTAATATTTGTATACATTGATATATTTATAATTTAATTATATAATTATATATATGTATGTTTATATCTTAATTATATTTATTTAAATTTTATTTAAATGCTTAATTGTTAATGAATTTTCAAAATTACAATTAAAATTAAAGGAAAAAAAATCTCCAAAATGATAAATTGAAATTATAAATTAAAAAATCTTAAATATAGATATTTTAAATATGCAAAAAAATTCTATGTCAAATTAATCAAGACATTTTTTACATTAACAATATTATGATGACATAATTTAATTAAGAGATATAATAACAATTACTGCTTGAATGAGTAGTTTAAATATCGGCTATAAATTTATAGTAATTTAAATGTCGGCTACTTGTGTATCAAATTCGTATAGAAAAATACACTACTTGTGTGAAATTTTAGAATAAAAAGTTGAGTGATCACAATAAGAACCTATGATTGTTAATAAAAACATGATTTTTATACTTAATTAGAGATTTCTCTTTGTCATTGTATCTAGTAGAAAGAACAATACACATGTGATAGTATTATGTTAGAGCTTAAAAATAATTAAAGACAAAGTAAAGAGGATAGATGATGTAATTATGAGTGAAAAGAAGATAGTAAATGAAATGGAGGTGCACATTGAAGGAAAAATATGAAATGTGAAACTATATGTACAACAGTATCAGGAAGAAGATGGAATACTCACATGACCTAGATCCATATTAACTGCGGATCTATCAAGCAGGAAAGGATCAAATTTCTCTATGTGCAAACCTTTTTTTAGTGCAAAATGTCTCTCGATGTACCAAACCTCTTTTTTGGGTAAAAATGTGAAGAAATGTTTGCACCTCAAGATATTTGATCCCCTCGGTGCTTGATAGATTGTGAGTTAATATGGATGTAGGTTGGTTTGTCGTGTTGTGGCTAAGGAGAAAATCTATCGAACGTATGATTAATTTTATCAATAATATGTAAATACATTTAATATAAATATAATTGTTTTATATACGCTAAATATTTCTCATATTTATGTGGTCATTTTAATTTTAAAATTTGCTTAGTTACCTCATTTTGTTGAGATGATAAATATCGTTAATAACTTTAATGATAAAAAATGATGAAATACAAATTTTAAAGGCAAAGTGACAATGTAATAGTGTTGAATGATAGAAAATGTGAATAATCGATGCAATCAATTACAAATAGTATTCATTGTGATCAATCTCAAATTATTTCCTTCTACTATTCTTATTGTCATGCTTATTAGTTTTCATCTTTTCGTATTGATTATATGAAAAAGGATAGTTGAAATCATAAACCATTTAAATATTTAGTTAATGTACCATCATGCATCCCGATTACATCCAAATAATAAGTCAACATCTACACCAAAATCAATGCATCTAATGCAAACAATCAAATAAGATTGAAAACAACATCTACAACTGAAATGAATGCATCTCTGCCCAATTGTCAAAATGGGTTCAGAAATCAACATCTACACTAAAATCAATGAATCTCATAGTAAGAAAATAGGAATAAAAACCAACATCTACCTTTGAAATCAATGCATCTAGTGCAGTAATCAAACATGATTAGAAATCCACATCTACTGCTAGAAATCAATGCATTTAATGCAAGCAATCAAATAGGATTAGAAATAATCTACATTGAAATCAATGCATCCAGTGCAATGATCAAATATAATTACCATTCAACATCTACTAATTTAATGCATCTATTGAAGAAGCAATCTAAACGGTCAATAATCTCATCTATACTGAGAAATTGGTACTTTACGTCTGACAATAGTGTATAAATTCTAAATCATCTACATTGAAATCAACAATTAACATAGTTGCAGAAAATTAAATACAATTTGATTGAACACACCAATAAATGCATCTAAGGTCTTGCAAGCAATCAAAATGTGATACAGAATCTTGTCTACACCCAAAAAATCAATGCATCAAGTGCAAAGTCTTCTTCCTCTCTTCCTCCTCCAACTACATCTCTCTCTTTCCCTCCCTCTCTCCACTCTCTCACATCTTCCCTCTTCCTTCCTCTCTCTCTCCATTTCTCTCCACCTCTCTATCTCTCTCTCTCTCTTCACCCTCCAACTCTATTACTATATCCCTCCCTCTCTCCTTCTCTCCCTCCCTTCTCTCCATCTCTCCTTCTTTATCTTTTTATCTCACCCAAAAGCTCTCTCCATCTCTCCCTTGTCACTCCATCTCTCTCTCCAATTCTCACTCTCTATGTCTTTATTCTTCCGTCCTCCCCCCCCCCAAAAAAAAATCCATCTCTCTCTATCCCCTCCCTATCTCCTTCCTATCTCCCTCCCTCTCTCTCCTCCTCTCGTCCTTCCCCTCTCTCTCTCTTTTCCCTCCAATTTTTCTCTCTTCCCCCATCACTCTCTTCCTGTCCCTAAATTCCTCTCTCTTTCCGTCCTCTCTCTCCCTTTCTCTCCTACATTTCTATATATTTTACTCTCTCTCTCTCTCTCTCTCCAATCATCTTTCTTCCCCCATCGCTATCTCTCTCTCTCTCTCTCTCTCTCAACATCTACACTAAAATCAATGCATATAGTGCAAAAAATAAAGGATTAGATATTACCATCCACACTAAAATCAATGCATCTTGTTTAAGAAATTGTCTTTACCCTCTCAACTCCCATCTCTCTTTCCATCCCTCTCTTCACTCTCTCCCATCCTTTCTCTCTTCCTTCTCCTCTCTCCCTTTCTCCCTCTCTCTCTCTCTCTCTCTCTCTCTCTTCAACCTCCAACTCTCTCTATATCCCTCCCTCTATCCTTCTCCCCCCATTCCCTCCATTTCTCCTTATTTTCTCTTTATCTCACCCCCAAAACATACATACACACTCTCTATTTATCATGTCCCTCCATCTCTCTCTCCCTTCTCACTCTCTATGCATTATTCTTCTCTCCCTCTCTCCCCTCACTCTCTCTTCCTTCCTCTCTCTCCTTCCTCTCTCTCCCTCTCTCTTCCCCCATCTTCGTCTCTCTCCCTCTCTCTTTTCGCTCCAAAGCTCTCTCTCTTACCCCATCCTCTCTTCCTCTCTCTCTCTCTCTCTTTCCCTCTAATCCTCTATCTTCCCCATCCAATCTCTCTCTGTGTCTCTCTCAAACCATGTTACTATATCCCTCCTTTCCCTTTCTCTCTCTCTTGTATTTCCCCCTTCTCTCCATATCTCCTTCTTTGTGTCTATTTATCTCACCCCTAAATATACAAAATTTCTCTCCATATCTCCTGTTCACTCCCTCTCTCTCTCCACTTCTCACTCTCTGTGTTTTTATTCTTCCCTCCCTCTATCCCCTCCAAATCCATCTCTTTCCTTCCTCTCTTCTCCTATATCTCAAGTCACTCTCTCCCATCCTTCCTCTCTCTCTCTCTCTCTCGCTCCCTCTTTGCCCTCCGATCCTCTCACTATCTCTAGTCCCTCTCTCCTCTGTTTCCCCCCCACACTATATTTATGTCTCCCTCTCCCTCTCTTACCCTTCTCTACCTCTCTCACTCCTCTCCCTCTCTCTCTCTCTTCATTCCTCCTCTCCCCTCTCCTTGAGTTTATACTCCTCTCTTCCTTATCCCTGCCCCCTATCTCTCCCACCTCTATCACTCTATGTCTTTGTTCTCCCCTCTCATATATATCTAGGATTAATATATATCATGATATATTAATGTGTGTTATAATATAGAAAATGTAATATTGTATTAATACAAAGTTATTAAATTTAATAATATTAATAATATGAATATTAGATTTATTATGTATTATTATTATTATTATTTTTAATATTAATACTAATGTGGGGCTAATAATTTTTGTTTTAGCATAGTACTATTTATTTATACTTTATTTATTTATCTTACTTTTATTTACCATGGTATTTGGCCACATGGTATTAATAATAATTTATCTAGTGGTATTTGGCTATAGGTTTCACCTAAATGTTTTTTTGAGTTTTTGTAAATATAAAAGGAGTTTATGGAGTAAATATAAGAAGAGGTTTTATTTATTTACCATACCTTTGGAAGTAAGTATAAAAGAGGTTTTGTTGCGCACTGGCCTTTAGGTTTTAAATTTATATTATGTTTATATAAATAATAATAATAATAATTAAGTCTATTTTTTAAATAAGAGAAATTATGTTTTGCGTAAAACATTAGTGAAAATTATTTTTATTAATATTTTAGGACTTGACATACTTAATTTTTAAATTTAGGATTATGGAGACATTAACTAAAAAATTTAATTATTTTATTGTTTGAGGACGTGACATCATATAGGTGGGGAATGAACTATAACAAAACTACTATGTCAATTGAAGTCACAACAACTACTATGGAATCAAAGAAGAAAATTATGCATCAAGAAACCATCAAAGATTAACATTGAAAATGCGAGTTAGTATGGATGGATCATATAATAACAAGAAAAAATAAGAATATAAGGAAATTTTATTGTTGTTCCATCGTACAACACCCATATTTCCAAAAACTTTAAAGGAAAAATGTTTTGATGCGACATACTATATTATCACCAAAAGGAGGCATATATGGGTTTAAATTTATGTGATATGACCTCAAAGGAGCTTTATAAGAAGTTAAATTTACATGTAATGTGTAAAAATATATGTAATAGGATCAACATAATCAGAAATTGACCACATATGTAATGTGTAAATACATATACAAAGTGATCATATAGTCATTATTGAAAACATGTGATTTGAATGTATAGATATATTGAAACATTTGAAACAGATTATATTATTTAAAGAATTAAAAAATTATTTCCACACTTAATTTAATTGTTTTAATGATGTACTTCTATCTTCTTACAATATTTTAAATATTTAAATCATAACCTAACGAAAATACAGTTAGCGCCTTGAATTCCCAATTCCTTGTCCTCCTTCACACGTTGAATCAATGGTTCGGAGTTCAGCTACTCAATAGAACAACAAGATGAATTGTCAATTAGCCCACCAGAGAATCCAATTGGCGCTAGCACTAAACAACTAAGATAGACAATAGTGGAAATGTCATGTCCACTTATGTTTAGGCAATGTGTTTGTATTCCCATTTTAGTATTGTTGCTTTAAATCTATGAATGGTTTGTATCGGTTCTTTAGAGGACAAACAACGGATAAAAAAATGTATATTCATGGCGCGTAACCATTTTTATTGTAACCTCTGCGGTAAACTTTGACTTAAATTTTTATTTATTTATTTATTAATATATATAGTATATATATCTTCATGACGGGAACCATTTTGTGAACCGCTGCTGTCAACTTTGACTATAACGTTTTTTATTAATATAAATAAGTGTCTGAGATGTATCAGATGATCAGGCTAAAAAAACTCTATAGGAAATGTATAAGTTTCGTTGACTTGAATGTTGTACATATTATGTGTAATTTTGTTGTCATAAAATAATCCCAACGTACAAGATAAGACCAAATTCTTCTACGCTTGGCTGCTTATATAAATCTTCCACTGGTACTCGGTAGCAAAAATAAAATTATGATCAACAAAACGAGTACGTCTTTCAAAAGCGAAGAAACGTCAATCCTCGATATAATTTATGAATCGTTCCCCATTCACAATCGGTTATATATACAATATTTCCAACTTCTAACAAAGGAAGAGGAGCTATCTTCTTCCGTATTCCTTTTTATGTATCCCTTAATTTTTATTATTTCAAATTATTCAAGTATATTTTTATTTCAATTATATTTTATTGAAATTGATTTTAGTGTGGAAAAATTTGAAATGAAATTTTGATTTTGTATTATTTAAATTAAGTTTTTTGACTACGGATATAATAGATTTAGCATTTTGAAAAATCCTTAGAGTACTTTTATTTGAGAGACTTATCCATGAATTTATGATTTCAATCATTAGAAAAAATTAACCAAAAAAATTCTAAAAAAAACCATTAAAAAAACAATTCTCATTTTGAACAAATTCTGCGATGAAGTAGGTAACACGACCTCAAAATGGGAATTCTAGCCCAAAAGCTCAAAAAACATGAAAAAACACCCCAAAACAAAAAAGTTTGACATTTTTTTAAAGCGAGAAATAAAATTTTTTAATTTTAAAATTCAAACATTAAAAAAAACCTAAAATTTTAAAAAAACAAAAACATTTTAAAGCTTAAAATTTATAAATATATAGGAATAAAAAAAAACGAAAAAATTAATTCAAACATTAAAAAACCTAAATTTAAGAAAAAATAAAAAAAAAATAATTAAAGATTAAAATTTCAAAATATATGAAAAATATTAAAAAAAAAAAACAAGTTTAAAAAAAGAAAATTATAAAAATAAAATATAGAAATTAAATTTAAAAAAATAAAAGAAAACGTTTATTAAATTAAAAAAAAATTAATTTAAAATAAAAATTTAATTTAAAGAAATATATTAAATTAAAAAAAAAAAAAAACAAAACAAAAACATTATTTAAATTAAAAGTAAAAAAATGAAAAATTAATTAAAAATAAAAATGAAAAATAAAAAACAAAAAAAATATTAAATTAAAAAATATATATATTAAAAAAACAAATAAATTTTAAAAAATAAATTAAATTTAAATTATAAAATATATATATATATATATATATATATATATATATATATATGAACTTATATTAAATATATATATTAGATTTTATTAAATTTAAAAAAAAATATTAATATTAAAATAAAAAATTAAATTTAAAAAAGAAAAATATTAAATTTTAATAAATAAATGAATAAACAAATAAATTTTGAAATAAAAAATAAATTTTAAATATAAAGGAAAAAAAAAAAAAAAAAAGCATTGTTAAAATAAAAAAGTTAAAAAACTTTTAAAAATCAATTAAAAATGAAAAAAAATTGAAAAAAATAAAAAAATTAAAAAATATATATTAAATAAAAAATAAAACAAAAACAAATTAATTTGAGAAAATATTAAGTTTTTTTATATATATATATATAATTTTAAATACACAATTTTTAATTGAAATTAAAAAAAAAATATAAATTTTATGTAATTAAAAAGATAATAATAATAAAAAAATTAAAAATTAAAAAAAAAATATTAAATTCAAATAAATTAAAAAAGAAAAAAACAAAATTTACTAAATTTTAAAAAATTAAATGAAAAAAATAAACATAAAATTTAATAATAATAAAAAAATATGAAATTTTTAAAAAATAATTAAAAACTAAATAAAATAAAAAAAATACGAATTTAATAAAAATTATTAACAGATTTAGAAAAAAAAAAATTAAAAACAAAAAAATGAATAAAATTAAAAAGAAAAAAACAAAAACACAAAAAAACAAAAAAATTAAAACAAATTAAATTTCAAATATAAAAATTAAATTGAAAATAAATAATTTTAAATTTTTGAATTTAAAAAAAAAAATTAAAAAAATATCAAATTAAAAAATATATATATGAAAAAAAAAAGAAGAATTTTTTGATCGTGGTGGCGCCACCGTCGGCCTCCGCCTAGGTGGCGGCGGGCGGACGATTGGCGAGCGCCACCATGATCAAAAATTTCTTTTATTTTTTTATTTTTTTTAAATTCAAAAAATTCAAATTATATTTTTTTAATTCAAATTTTTTATTTTTAGTTTAGTTTGTTTAATTAATTGATCTATTTATTTATAAATTTTGTTTTTAAATTAAATATTTTAGATTAATTATTTTTAAAATTTAAAATTTATTTATTAAATTTATTAAATTTTAATTTTAATTTTAATTTTTTTCATATTTTAGTTTATTTAACTTTTTTATTTTTAAAATGTATAAATTGTTTCATTAAAAAAACGATAAATTTATGGATATTTGTTTTTAATTATTTGCACATTAGTTTCATTTTTGTTTTTAATGATAGTTATTTTTATTTTAATTCTTTTATTTTCTTTTCTTTTCCAATTTTAAATTTTGTTTTTTTTTTAATTTGTTTTTTGTTAATTTTAAAATTTGTATTTTTCTTCTTATTATTATTTTTTTTAATTTAAATTTTAAATTTAAATTTTTCTTTTTTGTATTTAGTTTTTTTATCTAAATTTTAATTTTGTAATTTAAATTATTTTTAAATTTTCAATTTTTTTTTTTAATTATATGGTTTTTTCAGCCTTAGAAAAAAATGTTTTTAATGCTTTTTTTTTAGAATTTTTTGGTTAATTTTTGTTTTTCTTTAAATTATGTGTTTTTTTTTTTCTTTTTCTTTTTTTTTTCTTTTCTTTTCTTCTTCTTCTTCTCTTTTTTTTTTTTTTTCAGATTTTGTCATTTCTTTTGATATAATTTTCGAATATTTTATTTATTTATTTTTGTTTAAATTTTTTATTTTTACCAGTTAATTTTGTTTTTTTTTACATTTTTATTGGTTTTTTTTATTGTTTTTATATATATATTTTTTATCTAAGTTTTGTGTTTTATTACCAACATGAAAATCACCACTCTAAAAAAAAAGTTGATGCTGCATCAATACGTTTCAAAATTAGCATGAAAATCATTGCTCTAAAAAAAAAAGTTGATGCTGCATCAATATGTTTCAAAATTGTTGGAACCCCTAATCCTACATGGGTAGGTGTGGAATGCGAAAAGTCACAATGGAGTCCAAGTGACCTTGGAATATGAAACCAAGAGTCACACCATTGTATTATAAATGTACATCATGTATAATGGAAAAATAAGAAAAGCCTCACGCTTATCCTTCATTGTGTGTTTCTCTTGTGTGTGTGTGTTATTCTTCTCATACACCATGTGTGTGCCTTCAACATGGTGTTTAACATGGTATCGTTATTTATTTTTGCCCTCGCTTCAAATTGAGTTGCACATTTTTAAAGGTATTCAGGCATATCTCATAAAAAAATTTGATATTTTTGGCAAAGATTAAAAAGTTTTGCAATAGTATTTTTTGCCGCATTCAGAAGAAAGAGCAGCATTCAGAATTGGTTTTGAAGGAAAGGCAGCACTGCCCATCTGAAGGTTTTCATTCTAATTTTTCTCTGCAATTTCTGCTTATTAAAAATCACATCATTTTGAAAGAGTCACTTAAAAGTGTTTAAATTGAGTTTCCGAAGAAGAAGAAGTTTCCTCGGTTTTTATTGCAGAAATCTAAGTTTTTTCCGTAAAATTCTTCATCTCGCATTTTTGAAGCTGAAACTTCGAGATTTCCGAGTTCTCTAATTTCTGCCGACTGCTGAAATAATCCTGAAAATTCGCCTCCCGGTTTCTCTGGCCGGATTTGTTCGTTTATACATCCGGAAAAAAATTCCCGCTCGTTGTTGTAAAGATGTTTTCTCGCTCTCTCGCCGTTTTAATAAATAAATAAAAATTAAAAAAAAAAAAATTCCCCCGCAATTCCATGGCCCGGCCCTACCCGTGCCTATCATTGCTTAATCCCTATCGCTCCCCCTCTGGCATTACACACTTCTCGCTACCCCTACGCACTGTCACTCACTCCTTATTTCCTCACATCGAGCTGCAACTACACACCTCCCTCGCTGCACAATCTAACGCCACTCCCCTTACCCGCTATTCAACTCTGTCGTATATGCTCAACCCGCCCCCTTGTTTTTCCCTTACCCATCTCTTTTCAGCAGTTTTTTAATTTTTAAAACCTTTTAAAAACACCGCTCACTGTAATACCTTACCCACGCTCTCCCATACCATACCCATGGTCTTTGACTCTCTGCCTACCCATTCTACGTTATACCCACACCACTCCTTATACCGCCCGCTCCCTACACTACAGTCCCCATTCCCATAACGCTCACCTCACCTCGAGCCCTCCGCAACAGCACTCGACCCCACCCCTAACATCTGCTCCCAACGCGGCCATGCTACAACTCTCCCCTGCACGCTCCTACGACTCCCCTCCAGTCAAACTCTCCCAACTCCTACGTGGCCCCTACTCCCTCTTATCCGCCCTCTCCCCAGCGGATCATTCCCTCTCCTCCACGGCCTGCACACTCGGCCTTTCCATTTGTCCATCCATGTTTTTAATTTCATTAAAATCCATCTTTTAATTTCATTAAAATTCCATCTCATTTTTTACTTTGAAATTTCCTTTAGTTAAAATCCCCCTCCTTTTAAATAACTCTCCTTCCAATAATTTTTCGCCCCCCTTTTTAAATTCTTCCCATTTATATATAATTTCATTTTTATTCCCATTCTTATATAATCCATTTCCCTTAGTTTTCCCATCCTTTTAAATTTTTAACTTATTCCCTTAAAAAAAAAAAAAAAAAAAAAAAGAGAGAGAGAGAGAGGAGAGAGAGAAGATTTGAACAACAGAAAAAGAGGAATGACATGTGAGCAGAATTGAAGAAATGACATGGACTATACATATAGAAGAAGAAAGTGAAATTTGACATTGATAAAAGGGTGATTTTTTGAAGAAATTGACATTTGAAGACAAGTTTGCCATCATTGAAAACAACTATTTGAAGAAGAAAATTCAGCTGCCATAAAAAGATTCTTGCACAAGTGTTTTCAGCTACACATTTACAAATATTTTGCAGAGATATGTATTGAGCTGACATTGTATTTTGAGTGGAATTTGTAGCTCATTCATAGTTGGAATCAGTGAATTTGAGTTGTTGGATTGTTGATTGCCCTCCATCATTTGAGGAGCACACTTTGTACTTTGAGAATTTCTTGAGTCATTTGTATTTCTTGTTGCATCACATTGTAAACGGGTGCATTTTCGGTTGAAGCCGACACCCTTTCATTTTTTGAGCCTAAATTGTTGAAAATGGCTAAAATCAATGAGGCATTAGAGTTGTTGAATAGCCTCATTCATTCAAATGTTGATGATATGATAAAAATGAGCAAGGATGCTCTTTGTAGAATTCAAAGTTGTTTGCAAGATGCACATGAAAAGACTGAGTTTTTGCAGTTGGAAACTCAGCTTCAGCAAGACGAACTTCAGCAAAAGAGTCACCATTCTAAACCTGTTCCTGTTCAGAAGATTGTGAAGGACTCCCATCAGCAGCAAGTCAGTAAAGTTGCAGTTGATTCCCATTCAATTCCTTGTACTAGAGCAGATGTACACGCAGATGCAGCAGCTCAGCCTGCACTTCTCAAGCCCATCATCAGACCTTGGGAAGAGCTTGTCCACAACAAGCACCGAACTGGTCTTGGATATGACAAGGATGTGTCCTTTCATATTCCGGACTACACCAAGCCCATCATATTTCAGAGTGCCGGATTCATGTATGACAGTTCACCTGCAGCTGTTCCAGATCCTGTTCCACTTCCACAACAGATTGAGAAATGCCAACACTGTGATCGAGTTGGCCATATGAAAGATCATTGTTTTGATCTTCATCCATGCAAGCATTGTGGTCGGCACACCCATTCTTCAGACAGATGCTTTAGAAACAAGCCTCCTGCAAGAACCAAGATTCATCTTGGATGGATCGCTTCTTGGCAATGGGCATCAGCAGCCAAGAAGATGTTTACAACACATGTCAGAACATGTTCACGGATATTGAGTAAACTTGCAGTTGAGTTTTCACCATCATCTCACCTTGTCCCTGACAGGGGGGAAAATGGTGGTCATGTACAAGCTTCGACGTCAGATCAAGCGAGCCTGAGCCACAATCTCTCATTCCATGTTCAGAGTTGTAGCCATCAGTTCAAGCGAGCCTGAGCCACAATTCGTCATTCCAGATTCAGAGATGTAGCTAGAGACACGGATGCCCATGAGCATGCCTTTGGTTGGTGGAAAACCTTAAACCATCATCTTTGGTTGGTGGATAACCTAAAACCATCACAGGTAGTAGACCTCCCTTCTTTTAGGTCGAAGGTCTCCCTTTCATATATGAGGAACACTTCCTCTAGCAGAAGCCTTTAGCTTCTTGCCAGCTTTGGTTGAGTTCCAGGAAATGCTTCAAGCATTCCAGAGTTGTTGGTAATCCTAAAACCATCACAGGTAGTAGACCTCCCTTCTTTTAGGTTGAAGGTCTCCTTTTTTTATGAGGGACAATTCCTCTAGCAGAAGCTTTCAGCTTCTTGCCAGTTTTGGAAGAGTTCCGGGAACTGCAACAAGTTTTGCGTTCCAGTGTTTGTGGTCATCCTAAAACCACCTCTTTTTCCAACATTTCAGAGAGTTGATTCAGCCAAGTGCTGCCATGCATACTTTGCAGATTTGTATTACAACTCTTTTCTTGGACTCACACATACCCCTTCTGATTAAGGGGGGATGTTGGAACACCTAATCCTACATGGGTAGGTGTGGAATGCGAAAAGTCACAATGGAGTCCAAGTGACCTTGGAATATGAAACCAAGAGTCACACCATTGTACTATAAATGTACATCTTTGTATAATGGAAAATAAGAAAGCCTCACGCTTATTCTTCATTGTGTGTTAAGTCTCTTGTGTGGTTGTTCATCTTTCTCATACACCATGTGTGTGCCTTCAACATGGTGTTTAACTTCATGC
>JAXQQM020063295.1:0-56745 GCA_034641835.2 Pinus albicaulis
CCACTATGGATTTGGACATATTATAAAAAATACTCCACAATAATGGTATTAAATCGCTAAATTTTGACAAAAAAATATATTAACAGGCACATAGCATCATCAAAAACTCATTCGAATGATCAATGATGACGGCCATTTTTTGACCGTCACCAAAAGTAACAAAACGAGCATTGGTGAGGGTCATTAAAACTTCGTCACTAGAAGTGTCACCAAAGAGAGAATTAGTGGTGGGCCTTTAACGACCCTCACCAAAAGTGTCATTCAAAATGTCTTTGGTGATGGACCATAAAGGACCATCACTATATACACTTACAGTGACGGTTTTTTAATGATCAATGATGACAGACATTTTTTGACCGTCACCAAAAGTAACAAAAAGAGCATTGGTGAGGGTCATTAAAAGTTCGTCACTAGAAGTGTCACCAAAGAGAGAATTAGTGACGAGCCTTTAACAACCCTCACCAAAAGTGTCATTGAAAATGTCTTTGGTGACGGACCATAAAGGACCATCACTATATACACTTACAGTGACGGTTTTTTAAAGGCCGTCACCATATGTGACATTGGTGACGGACCTTAAAGGTCCGTCACAAGCATGAACCTCACCAATGTGCTTTTTTCTTGTAGTGTAAGCAGTTTCTATCCTATCTTTTGAGATGTTTTCTTCCAATGTCTTAATGCTTATTACTAAAAATTCATGATTGTTCATTCTCTCACTTCCTTTAAGTATTAAGCTATGGTGAATTGAGTATTTTACTTTCCATACCTTGATGTCTCATTACTCAGAATTCATGTGTCACATGCTCTGACTTTTTTTGAACCTCAAGTTATTGGGATTTTCCTGAATGTGTTATTATTTCCATGAAATATAAACAAGCCTCAACTTCCACAAGGAAAGCCTTTGTCATCTTTATCCCTGTCACTGAATCCTTAACCCAATGGTAGCAAGCCTTCATCTTTTCAACCTGCAAACATATAAAAGCAATACATAAATCATAGAGTTAGCCATATATTTTTATCATTAACCAATATGATAAACCCCATTGAGAGAGCCCTCTTAGACTGAAGAGGCTAAGCTTCAGTTAGAAGTGGTTTGAAATAGTTACACTGAAGTTGTTTAATCAGTAGCCAATCAGGTACGATTTTGGTGATAACACATTAAATCATCTATTCATGCCTTACGAAATGTACTGCAGTGCCTTGAAATCCATTAACTTCAATGGTGGTTCTCTCACATTTGTTAACAGCTCACATGATTGGCTGGTAATCAAACGATGTATTACCATGTTCAACTACAAATCATATATTCGTATGGCTAGACTTGTACCCAAATGATCGAGTGAACGAGATCATAAGACACCAGATCTAGTTTCAGCCATCCAGGCTACAATTTCAGGATTTTTGTACACATCATTTGTACAGTGACCTTACATACAGATCGTCATCCAAAGATGGGCCTATATCTATAGGAATTTGTATATCCGGCAACATTCCAAAGTAAACAACTTTCTGCAAAATGTACATGTTATTAGATATTTTATGTGCTGACCATGGGAATGCCTTCCCTCAAATATTTGTGATCAAGAGGATATATCATGATGTAATGTATTGTGATATCGATGCGGGTCCCCACTCCTCTTCAGTGCCAACCCATCACATCGTAAACCATCTCATTCAAAAAATATTGTTATAATTCTTACTTCATGCTTTAGGGGGCAGCTTTTATAGTTAAATTTGGGCATAATTCACAATGACCTAGTAAAACTAGACATCATCCCTAGGACCAATGAAATAGAGTCTATCATCCCCTATCATTTCTGTTGCTACATGCCCTAAGACAAGAAAAAACCATCCATGACTTCCATTGCAAGGTTTCCAAGGTTTGAAGTATATGTTATATCATTTATGATCTCACCAACGCAGCCTCTCAAGGGACTAATTTCTTTTCATATGTAGCTATCTCCATTCAAGGGTTCTCTGTAAAGCACTTCTCGACATTCAAGAGTGCGTTGGTCAAATGGGAGCAAAATTCTCATTGTTCCAGAATCTCCACATGGCCAGTGCCTTCTAGAAGAGTCGATATGTGTCAAACTTTGAATCCATGTGTCTGTCTAACACCTATGAGCTTGGGAAAATGTGTTTCCTATTATTAGAAAGTCACTCATTGAGAAACTGCCATCAGTTTCCCTATAAATTGAGCACAAATTCTAGTGTTAGGGAAGGAAGAAATTCAGTAAATAAACTTTGTTGCATTCTCAATTTAGAGAGTGATAGAAGTGATATGCTACTGGTGAGATGTTTATTTTGATGATGTTGATATGATGCTGGAGCTAGTGACATCAAATCGACAACTGGTTGTAACCTCCCCCTTCTATCCATTAATAAAGATTGCTGCTCATTTTCCCATATATATATCTGTTTATGTTTCTACTTTTCATATGATGGATTGTTAACTAATATATATGTTTCATGTTTAATCAGTTTAACTAATTACAATAAATAGGCATATTTATATTGCAATCTCTTTGTTGTTTAGTGTTTATACTTGCAAGAACTAGTCTGTCGATCAAAGTTGGATTGGAAGCTACAACAAGAGCGAAAGAAGGAGAATAGGAAACACTTGGATCACAATTAAGTTCCTCTATCTTTCTGTGTGTCTATTTACTCTTAGAGAAAGTATCTAAAAAGTATTTGATTTGTTGTTCTAAATGCATATCACCACATTTAGGGAACATGTTTTATCCATAATTCATAATTTTTCATAACGGTCAGCAAAACACCTTTCGTACATCATCAGTGAGTGAACACTTTCATTTTTTGGGGCACCCACCTCTGTGTTTTGTATAAACCAAACCCTATTAATTCATTCTTTTGGTAAGTGTGCAAATACTGCAAACGGTGCACTATGTCCCCCATTCACCCATCCATTTTTTCTCCCATGCTAGTAGTCCTTGGTCACCCTTGGTTGAACTATCACACCCTCACACATAAGCAACCATGACATTCATAACCAATATATACCCACACTAGACATCCTACTGACTCCTGGGATTTCCCCATCATAAACAGTTATGACTGTTGCCAAGCTACTTTTATACTTCGACCTTGGGCCACAGAATCTCCATCATTATTTTTCAGTCACCCCTTGCCATAATTCCTATGTTAAACCTATCACATCCAGGATCCTTATAAAACATGTATATTCTTTGTAATGCAACTCTTTATTTCGATGAATTTCCATTAAGGTAAAGTTGAAGGACTTTTGAACTCAAAAAGTACAAGCTTCCTAAAACTTCAAATAGGATTTATTTTTCATCAAGAAAAAAATTTCACTTCCAAGCATGACCAATATCTCTTTTGTGATGAAACATTTCATTGATTATAAAGCCAAAAAGCTACAATTTTGATGAACAAACAATTTTCAAAAGAAAGAAACTTCTAAAAACCCTAAAAAGTATAGAAAAAATCAAAGAAAATAAAATTTATAATTATCAATCCTAACTAAGATACCTATGAGTGTCTTTTAATGATTTCACTTAGTTGCAAGAAAACTAAAATTGTTTCCACTTGAACTAGCAGAAATGAAATCATGAAAGACTAGTTTGAGACAAATCACACTTTAGTGATCTAGAAGCTTTTCCTTTTTGCAATCAAGTAAAAAAAAAATACTCAAACAGGTAAGGCTGGTAATAATATTGGTGGCTCAAGAAGACAATAACAAAAAACCAGTGATCTTTTCCAAATGAATCTATCTTCCAAAAATAGCAATAGCAAAGCAGGGCAAACCCTAACCTAATTATGTAAAAATGATGATTTATAAAACAAGATTGTAAGGTGTTAAGGAGGAGTTAATAGAAAGACTCTGATAGCTTGTATACATCAGGCTAAACTTTAAAAATTTGGTTATGTCACTTTGGAAGAGAAAATATTCATTTTTTCAAAATTTCCTAGTGGGTGCGCAACTTCTCAGTGCAAACCAATGTGCATGCGCGCTGAACTATACTGGAAATTTGTGTAGGTTGCCGCTAGGTTTTGCATAGAAAACCACGCAGGGAAGAGAAAATTTAGAAGAAATAAATTTAATGCATTCTAACTCAGATAATCTAGGATTTCATATACCCAACCACACTTAGAAAATTTAAACTAGGAAAGCTAGAATGTCAAACCAAATAGAACAAAAGAAAACTAAACTTGTCTTCCCGAGTGGATTCACCAATTTTTTTTGTGGATTAATCCCTCTTGTGGACAACATTGATCTCCCTAGTACCCCAAACAAACAAGCATTTGAATGCCCCTTTCTCTAAACTTTTTTCATTTTAGATTATTATAACTTAGAAATGAGGAGGTTATGCTCCTAAATTTCAATCGAGACGTTTGATGTAGCATTTTACCTTTCACTCCAAAGCAATCCTTCAATGCTAAGATGAACCTGCAATCACAAAAAATGCAAAGGATCAAAGCACCTGCAGTATATAATAATCATAAATACTAGTTCAACTTAGTGTTCAAGAAATCTAAGTATTGACGTCATTTCAATGAATTTAGAAACAAGAAAAAGAGAAAATGATATCCATAAGTATTATTAGAAATAAAAAAGGGATAACTTACAACGTGATCCTTGATATTTTACAGATTTCTCCCTTGTGTCGGCGCAATCATTTTCTTTTGTTTGACAATCCTATCTCTCTATAATTACCAGCATGAAGTCTTGTGCATAAAGGTGTGATCTTCAATGTACAACCAGAACTTTCTAATTCGAAATCTACTATGAACTCACCACTACGAGTACCTACTCAAATCAGTATCTACCTGTACCCTCAAACCTAAAACTTAATCTCAATTTATAGAGTGGTTAAGGAAGTTTCAGATCCATGAAGAAAGGGATGAGATCCTCCCGTTATCACCAAATTGGGTCCCGTTGGGCTACTGCAATGGTCAACTTGGAGTAACTATTTCAAACCAGCTTTTGACTGAAGATTAGCCTCATCACTATGAGAGGGATCTCTCAACCTATGAAATATTTTTTAATGAAAATTCTATTATATGGATAACTCTATGATAATGACTTGATTGTATATGATCGCAGGTGGAAAATGTAGAAGGTTTACTGCCATTGGGATTATGGAGTCAGTGCTAGGGAACTAAATAAAAATGGCTCTCCTTATGGAAGTTGAGGCATGTAGATATTTAAATGAAAGGACAACACACACAAAATTTACTCAATAGATAAATGTTCAAAGGAAATGAGAGCATGAGAAACATGAATTCTGAGTAATGAACATTAAGATATTGAAAGCAAGATATTGAGGAAGATATACAATAGTTTAATGCTCAAAGGAAGTCAGAGCATGAGAACCACAAATTCTGAGTATTAAAACATTAAAATATTGAAATAAAGTAGCAAGATACATAAGACAAGCTTCATAAAAACATCAAATGAATCTTAGGTGAAAGAGAAATCCCACAGCGACTGTTTATTACTGATCAGAACAATTTACAATAGTAGTAGTAGTCACAAGTAACATCTTCCAACCCTTTCTAACTCTAAAACTATCTAAGTTCTAGAGTGAGGACTCATACAAATATTTTTCCACCTTTCTAGCTTCAAATTCCCTCCTCAAAGACCTAATTCAAAAATGATTCCATTACTTGGAGACTTCCTAGGGATATATCTGTTTTGCAGAGTTTGAATACAAAAAGGACTCTTCTTTCATTAATCGTTCAAAAAATCAATTTAATAACCCTTATCAACTTCAACCAACTATTTTTCTGAGTGTGCTAGAGTGCTGATGTGTCATTATGCCACGTGGTTGTTGAGCTAGATCTCATGTAAGTCGAATGTTACATTTTTTTCACAAATCTAGTCAATGAAAATTCTAAAAAAGAGGCTTCTACGATGAGTATATAATTTCCAAACCTTGATTGATTTGCAAAAACTGAGAGAGGTTTGTGTAGATGGCCCCATGCAAAAGAAAAAACTCTTTCATATCTCCAAAATACATTTTCATTTGGTCTAAAATCAAACATTAAGTTGACTACTAAAACAACCATGTACAAACATTTTCGTAGCGTAGTTTAGTAGCAACTTTTCATAGCACCTCTGTTTTAAACACTTTTTCCAATGAACTTGAATTTATGCTACCATGAGCCTTTAAAAAATGTTAGGAGGGCTTCATGAAACATGTCTTCCTACTTTTAAGGAGCTGCTACCATCACACATGATAATGCCTCCATGATGAACTGATGAGTTGGATAACTTTGTCGAAGACCAAACTTGGAAAAGAAAAATTCCTCTTGACTATATTTGACCTTTACATGTGGCTATATGACCTTTTAAAACACTTTCAAGAGAACAAAATACAACCCAAAGCTCCTTTCTGCAAAAACAGAGTGTCATTAGGCAGTTTCGTCGAGAGTTTTAGTAGCATGGGAAAAATGGTTTTTCCATCAATCTTCTTTACTTCTTTGTTGTTCCAACACCTTCATTATGTCATGATACCTTGAAAACATCGATATCCCCCTATAAAACATGCCAAAACTGGATTTTAAATCAAAACATCACCTACAAGAATTTTTGTAGCGTTTTTCTGGCTTTAAGCCTGAAGCATGCTACGAAATTTCCTAAAAAATGCAGAATTTGGGTTTAGGAATGAACTCATATTTCTGAGTCCTTGATAAATTTTTCAAAACTGGACGAGGTTTTTTTATATCAATATTTTTTTAATAAAAAAACTCTCTCCTTTTTTTAGATACCATCTTCATCTATCAAGAATTTGCATTTCAAAAACATGTATAAAGCAGGAAAATTCTATTTTCTAAAAAATAGGTCCGAACGATATCCCTGTATATCCTAATTTCTAGCACTGTTGAGAAAAGTAAAAGAGGTTAATGTTAATTGACATGTTATTGACAATAACCTCTCTCAGTTTCTTAAAATACTTCTCTGTTTTTCTAGAAATTTCCCTTGAAGTTGACTACTCAAAAGTCCAAAAATAGAGAAATCCTCATATTCGCTAAAAAATTATTAGGTGTTTTCGTAGCATTTCTGTCGTTTTCCTGTGTAAAACGCTACAAAAATTTGAAAATTTGGTAGATTCATCCTTTTGAGTTTGAATTCATGGGGAATAACAAATAACATGGTATGGGACTGATTTGACATGAAATGGCATAAATGAAGGTGATGTCAAAACATAGTATAGGCTTAAAAATGCAAATTTTTTCCTATACCACCATGAAATGGCTTAGGAGACCTTATCCATTTGGTGAGTGACCTATATGACCCTATCAAGAAATGTTTAACAATTTAATGGGTGATAACACCTCAAATATATGGACTTTTATCCAAGGGATAAGCTCCATGAGTAGAGGGATATATCTCGAACTGACGTGACTCTAGAGGCTTCAAGTTGGGAGAATATTCGACCAAATAGGCTTATAGAAGTAACATTTTCGTGTTTACTTCCTTTTTATATGGGTGCGCAGTTTTTGGTGGCGAATAGAGCAGCGATCGCCACGAATAATAGAAGAAGTACCATCGCATGTGCAGGTAATGGTCACAAAAAGCACACAGGTAATATTTTAAAGGTTTTAAACAGCTTTTCTCGAGTTTCCAAGACTTGGTTCAGGAACATGAGTATTTTTTACCTCTAAGGGAGCATAATATGCATGATGATAGACCCATAATGACAGTCAAATGTCATGGTGACAAAATTATGTCTAACACTTTCATCATAGACTCCGAAGTGGTTGGACATGTTCCTACAGTGCACGAATTTTCACCAAAATAATTGGAGAAGCTACCTCAGGATTTGATTCTTGACAAGAAGACTAGGACTTCATGATGGAGAGGCATGGAGTACCTTTGTATTGGTTTCAAGGAAGTAAGGTTCGTTGGATTGAAAAAGAGAAAGTGAGAGAGGAATTCCCTCACTTGGAAATTAAGTAATAAATTTTTTGGTGGCCCAAAATCTCATTAGTGGGTTGGAATGATTAAGGTGGATCCAGAAATGATCAGACTTCATAAGTGTCTTTGGAAGAGCTTAAAAATAGAATTCACTAGATTGAAGTGGAACCAGGGTTAGATTGAATATCTTGTTGCAAGATTTCAAATGACACGAAATACAACTCAATCCAAGTTCATATATCAAAGTTATGGAAAGTCAAATTTTGGAAAACTAGGTCTAGTGGTAGCCATTGAGGAGGCAAAAATTTGGAACTTATCCGCGCAAGGATTCTGACAACAGAAATGAGAGAATTTTTCGCCTATTTAATTTTACGGTTGACCAAAAATTTGGCTGATGGCTCTTTTAAACACTTATATATATATATAGGTGGGATACCACCAACCATATATGATACATATTAATACAACAAAGGGTGAGGGTCGCAGGTAACCGAGACCTCGCCCAATGGTGTGCTAACTACTATGCGGATCCAAAAGGATTTGAACCCGCTTGACGTGGTGGGCTAACTCCATCCATCGAAGCATCACCCATCAATGTGTGGGGCCTTTCCCCAAAGGCCCCTTTGTGAGGGTGGTGCAATCCTTCCCATGTCATCAAGGCACTACACACACCCACCTCCAAAGGTCTACTATAAATGAAGGGCTGGGAAGTTTCCTCCCTAGCTCTCATCCACCCAAGTATCAGATTGAATTCGAGTCCTCAAGTAATAATGCACATCATCAATCTCCTCGTGAGTACATCCAATATTTCCAAGCTTCTCCCTTGTCAATTGAAAATAATATATGCTTATAGCATATCTTCAATATTGCACAATTCCAACTGGGTCTCTACCTACATAATCCTTTCCTTGTCCTGCATTAGGAGAAGAAATTAGGCCTCCCCTCTCCACAACATCATCCTTGTGGAGATATCTAGTAGAAATCTCAACTGCATGTCTAAGAAGCAAAGTCAACCTTCCACCTCCATCCTTCTTTTCTTTCATGGCTCTTGCAACAAGGTGAGTCATGCACTTCTCCTTCTTTTTTTTGTGTCATACATCCAAATTCCACTTATTCCACATAATCACATCTCACATCAAGTTCCTTTTCATATAGAATTAATATATTTAGTTTTAAAAATTTTAAATAATTTTTTATTAACTAAAATATCATGATACATTAAATTAATAGTATGAAACATAAATTAATACTATTGATTTTGAAGTTTTATCTAAAATTTTCCGGCAAGCTCCATGGAGAAGTGGGCATACTCACTTGTAATATTGCAAACAATATGTCCTCCTATATTTCTCATTAATTTTTCCAAAAGGATGATCATGTGTTAATTTCCTATATAAAACTATGAAACTTTATCACTAAGTCCATAAATTAAAAAAAATTATTCAAGAGTTTATTGAGTGAATGACCCATATAAATCTACTAAATTTGATCACCCCCTAGAACTATAATAAGAAACTTATTTACTGAGTTTATTTATTTATTGAATTTTTTGATTTATTGAGGTATAAAGTTAAATCTTATAAGAATTCATCGTATAAGAACAAATTTCAAATTGAATATGAGGTTGTAAACTCACCTACCTAAATGCTAAGAACTTAATTGAACCTATCCCATGACTTCCAATATTCTTCATAGTCCTAGGATTCTCCCACTCAATTTTTAAGAGCCTAATCAATTATTAGCTCTATAAATTGGGTTATTACATTCAGCTATCAAATAATTTAATAAATTGTCCCTACTATAATTTTTATTGCTCTTTGTACATTATGATTTTAGTTTTTTTAAGTTACTATAAGAACACATTTCAAAAATTAAAAAAAAATTGGCAATCTTATATAAAAAAATTCTTATATAAAATTCTCTAAAAAGATGGTCATTTGTTAATTTCCTATATAAACTATGAAACTTTATCACTAAGTCCATAAATTAAAAAAGAATTTATTCAAGAATTTATTGAGTGAATGACCCATATAAATCTACTAAATTTGATCACCCCCTAGAACTATAATAAGAAATTTATTTATTTATGGAGGTCTAAAGTTAAATCTTATAAGAATGCATCCTATAAGAATACATTTCAAATTGAATATGAGGTTGTAAAATCATTTACCTAAATGCCAAGAACATAATTGAACCTATCCCATGACTTCCAATATTCTTCATAGTTCTAGGATTCTCCCACTCAATTTTTAAGAGCCTAATCAATTATTAGCCCTCTAAATTGGGTTATTACATTCATCTATCAAATGATTTAATAAGTTGTTCCCACTAGAATTTTTATTGCTCTTTGTAGATTATGATTTTAGGTTTTTTTTTTGTTACTTAGTCTTTTGTTATCTATGAGTTAGTTGTTTTCTAAGTTCCTTCACAAATTTGCTATATTTCTATTTATATTTCTTTGCAATGTATTTAATGTATACACTTTAAAATTTAAGTTATTATAAGATGTGTTAGCTTAAATGCATTTTTATTTATATTTCTTTGCAATATATCAAATGTATGAATTTAAAATTTAAATTATTATAAGATGTGTTAGCTTAAATTTTTAATGATTTTACCACATCTAAAAAAATAAATTTTGTTTGGTAAATACTTGAATAGACCTACTATTTGTAATGTAAAAGGGTTCCACTTACATTTAAAATAAGCTATTTCTCTCCTTGTATAGTTTTAGAACCTAAAAAATCATGGCTATCCTTCCATTTCCTCTTCAAAAGATAAATAAATAAACATAATTCTACTTAATTCCATAATTTAATAAAATTTTCCATTTATAATATATTCAAATACACAATAAAAATTAATTATTTAAATAAATATTTAAATTTATAAAAAAATAAAATAAATTTAAAACCATATACATTCCTATTTAAAATTTATATAAAAATAACTCATGGAGAAATATACATATTTATTTACAATTTATACAAAAATAACTCATGAAAAAGTATACCTATTCATTTGTAAGATTTTATATAATATGCTTTTCTACATTTTTTTCATAATTTTACCACTATGCGATTACACATCTCAAATACACCATTATTTATTCAATATTTTGTAGAAATTTATCTATAAAACTTTACCAAGATTTAATGAAAATATTTTCATATAAATTTATGAATATTGATTATTTTAATAAAAAAATTATTTATTGAATATTACATAAACTTTATTTTCCTTCATTTTCAGGTATCAAGATAAATTTTAATTTTATTGAAGCTTTAACATTTAAAATATCAAGTGTCAATTTTCTAAAAAAAAAAATCATAGAAAAAATTGCATTACAAAATTCTAAAGAAACAATCTCATAAAAAAGAGCATTACAAAATGTATCTGCAGTTGTAAACACATATACCTAAATGACATGAATGTCATTAGACCTACCCCAGGAGCTAGTGTTCACATTAAATGTCACCGAGGTCTTGTTGAGCAAATTTTCAAAACACACAATATCACCACCGCTGGGGATACATGCACTATGTATTGCCATTTCACCGTATTGAATCTGGTTGAATATTTCCTCAGTAGATCTAGAAATCTCGAATATTTCCTCAGTAGATCTAGAAATCTCCATCCATTCACCTTTCTTTTTATGAGATTGATCAAGCTAGTTTTGATTGGTTAACTTCGAAATAATTATCACTTTGTCCTTTTCTCCAGCCATTAACACTTGTTCCTTGCAAACCACCAAGCCCAATGCATGAGCACATTGTGGTTTCTGCATTTCAAGTATTTCCCATCTTTCGTTCCTAACCCAGAAAACGATTAGATTCTGAGTAGCCTCTAATAGCCAATACATGGCACCTCTGTAATAGATTCCATGAGTATCAACTACTCTAATATTTTTAAGGGGATGAAAACAACAATTTATCAACTCTCTCCATGAATCTATTGCAGAATCATATATCACCGTTTTCACAAAAATAACTCCTTTAGGGGGACGATCACGATCACGATCCTCCTCATGCTCACTGTGAGTATTAAGGGGCATCCCAACCAAAACCTTAAAATTATCTCTTCCGTACCTTGCCATGCATTTCAGTTTGGAGCTCCATCTCCCATTAATGAAAGGAAGTGTCCTATAAATGCCAGTTATAGGATTCTTAATGCATAATACACTCACCATACATGAGCAGCAAGCATCCAACCTGTGTTGTAAAATAAAATAGAACCAAATAACAACAAACAAAATTAGATTATGTATTAAACTTCAAAAATAACTAATCACGAGTAAACATCAAAAATAACTTATCACGAGTAAACATAAGTATGGATATGAACTCAAATCACTTAAGTTTATAGTTTAGCATGCATATGAACACACTGATTGAGAATATATATAGAAGTATAATTCATGAAAATGTTCCTCTCCTTTGCAGCAAGTTCAAGTATTCAGTCTTGTACAATTTTAGATTAAATTATGTAAGGGAGCAAAAGCAATAAATAAGACTAGATGATGTTTTAGAGATATGTTACATTTGTGGTTTTCTGTTATTTTCGGTTGGTACATGTATATAAAATAAAAACTATTTAACATGAATAACTGATAACACATTTTAAAAAAGTGGTTTCTATAAAGAGGGTAAGTGGGAGATCTGAGTTGCAATATAGTCTAAAGAAAATAGTTTTTGGCTTTTTTTAGCCTGATTTTCTGCTCAATTTTTTTCTAATTCCATTAAAAATTTGTAAAATTGTACTTTTGAATTGTTGAGTTTGTAAAATTGTCTTTCCTAGAAGTTGAAATTCAGAATGAGATATTCACGAACATACTTTTCCAAGTTAAACTCATTTTTTCAATCAAAATTATCATTGAAATGGTGAAATATTCTCATCAAAATTCTATATAATCCTCAAATATGACCACTTACTATATAAATTACAAATACAAATATTCAATAAATATAAATAAATGTACATTAATCTATATTTATTATATACTCAAAATTTATAATAAAAATATAAATACTCATACAAAATAATAATTTTAATTTAACATTATTTTATATCACTGAAAATTATATTCAAAATAAAGGCATAATTTAAAAAATTATCATTTCATTATTTAATTAGTGTAGATTTATTACTAAATTTTAATAATTATTAAAATATATATACCTAATGCAAAAATAATGTATAATATAATAAATTTTTTAATTGTAAACTTGAAAGAGTATAATCTATTAAAATGATCACTCCATGTGAAAACCTTTTATATTCACTTATTAATACAATTTTTTTTATTTTTAATAATATATTGGAATAAACACTATTTATAATTATCCTATGGTATATTGGGAGAGGCTATTAGTATACATGCTTTCATTGATAGAAAGAAAATTTATGGTATGACTAAGCAAAGATTATTTCCAAATAGCTTTATTATTATGAGATCCTTAATTGAAATTTTCTTTCATTAGGTTAAAGAAGACATTTTTTTATAAATTTCACTTATTTTCAAATATCTTTATTAATATTGGTTTTTAAAATAATTTTTATATTAATATAAATTAAATATATTTAATTTTGAAAATTCAATTTATTAACTAAAAATATATTATTGTATGAAGTTGATCTAAAAGTGTAAGTACTTGTGTAAGAGCCTATTTTAAAGGAAGTAAGGAAACAAGCTAATGACTCAAGATCCAAAAACATCTTGTAAGAGTGAAACCTTGCCCCCCAACCAATCACAAAGGGTAATTTTGGTAGGGTGGTTTTGCTCCAATAGCAATGATGAGTAAATCTACATTGGCAAATAAAAATAAGTGATGGCATAATTGGTTTGACAACTAAGTTATGCTAGGTTTTCCTAAAAAATCACTAAATATCATAATAAATTATTTTAATTTAATACTATTACTATAAATATTATAAAAATAGATTTCCAATTTTTCATTTATAGTTAAATTTGATAGTGAAGAAGACTTGAAAAACTATTAAATGATGGGCTTTAATTTGGGGAAGAATTAGGCTCTTCATCACCCCATGGTTTCCATACATTGATTGCATAAAAATGGTGGTTCCAAAAACATTGCCCCATGCGTTCCATATGTTGATGCTACAAAAATGGTTGTTCCAACAATGTTGGTTTGGGTAAGGCTTCTAAATCACACCCTTCCTTTCTAGCAAGAGAAGGTTCTAAACTAAATAAAAAATAACTTGGAAAAAATAAAAAATGTTGATCTTGAAATACTTTGGATAGAATTTGTGTAGAATAGATCTCAACAAAGGCTTACCTAATCACATCAAATGAACATAAAAATCTCTCAAAGGATGGTATTAGATTATGAAAGTAGTATGAAAATACTATTTTCAATACCAAACAAGAGATTTGTGAAACACATCTACAGAGGAAAAAATGATCCCAAGAAAGAAAAAGGAGATGACACACAAATCAAAAAGATGGTAGACCTCTCATAGCCACCACTTCCATACTTTGATGCTACAAAAATGGCTGTTTCAACAATGTTGGTTTGGGTAGAGCTTCTAAATCACCCTCTTACTTTCTAGCACCATAAGGTTCTAAGCTAAATAAAAAATATCTTTCGAAAATGAAAAAATACTGATCTTGAAATAATATAGAAAGAGATCTTGAAATAACAAAGAAAGTGCTATTTACTTTGGATAAAATTTGTGTAGAAATAGATCTCAACAAAGGCTTATCTAATCACATCAAATAAAACATAAAAATCTCTCAAAAGACCTTATTAAATTATGAAAATACTACTTTCAAATACCAAACAAAAAATTTGTAAAATACATCTACACACGCAAAAATGATCCCCAAAACAAATGAATAACACACAAATAAAAAAAAGATTGTAGACCTCTCATAGACTGCACTCACCAAGAAAAATAAATCATAAAAGATCCTCCCATCCAAAACAAGAAAAAGAAAAACACACACCCAAAACTGAATCATCATATTCCATGAATAAAATAACATCTAAATACAAGAGAACAATGCACCACATCAATAGAAAAATAACACTATCAAAAAACTAAAAAGAATATAAACAAAGTTTATATTTCAAAAAGCTGAGACTCAAATAAAAAAATCTATTCTAAAACTTTGGGAAGCCTAGCAAATTCACATTAGTTCCAGTTGCTCCAAACTCAAAACAATGGCAGAAAGGGCACAAAAAGAAAAGCAAGTAAAAACAGTCACACAACTAGTTAAATTTTAATGTATATATGTATTATTTTTCTCAGTTTTTCACTTAGGTTATAAACCCCGGCCCCTATGAATAAAAAGATGCTTCCGTCACTTCTTGTAACCGTCTGGATTTGGGCAGTTCTCTTAAATACACATTGAATTTTATCTATGCAAAACTAATAATCTAAATGATAATGGATGAATAAAAAAATATTAAGATAAACCCTAAACATGAAACTAACACTTTGAAAAAAAAATAAAAGACAAAACTTATATAAATCTAACACTCCAAAACACAAACTAAGCAAATTAAAACAAAACTGTAGATGTACTTAAAAATCAAAACTTAGATAAAGCTAACACTTCAAAACATAAAATAAGCAAATTAAAACAGAACTGTAGATGTACTTCACCTTGTACTCGAACACACACTGCAGGGTGGAGGAGCTGTGCGATGGCTACGGCTAGGGCTTTCGGTATTGTTCTCGAATTCGGGTGCCCTATCTCGCAGAAATGTACTTACTAAGCCACCATCGAACCACCTGTACCTAATCCCGCATTCAATCCACGGGCAGAACAATCCCTCGTGGGAACGGTCGTCTCTGCATTCCCTCTCAACTAGAATTTTCTGATATTGTAGCATCGATAGTAGCAGGAGCTGAACTTGGAGCCCAACCCCCACGATACCCGACCACTGAATCTGTTCCTGTAACGCGCTAAGTGGTTCCCCCACCCTAACTTCACCACAACAATCATTTCTCCGCGTTCCACAACGTGCTCTTCGATATACCGACCAAGGAACTTGCTCTCGTCAAGAAACTCTTTCAGTGCTTTGCATGTCCTCCGGATCTGGGGATATTGCTGCACAGGCACTCTTAGAAATATCTTCTCCAATATATCGGGCACGATGTTGATTAAAACACAAGGATCTGAAGACGATGGATTGCTAATCGCAGATTTTGCAGACTTTGACTCGTCATAGTCCTCCATAGCATATCCCTGCAACACTTTTCAGGGATGGCCTGCGTTAATGACGAGTGTTTTCCCTGACCTGTGCTAATTGGTCTCCCAATATATCAATAGCAATGCTGCTTTAAATCATAAAATTTACTTAGTTTCTATTTTTAATTATTCATTTCTTGGTCTTTAAATAGATTACATTTTACATAAATACCATGGGTCAGTACCATTGTCTCTCAATACCATGGTTTATTTTATTTTTATAAAATTAAAATATTTATATTAAATTACATTAATTTTTTATTTTATTTTATTTTATTTATTTTTTTATGTAATTTGATTCTAACACAATTATCAATAATTACCAGCCTAGATCCATCTTAACTATGGATCTATTAAGCGTCGAGAGGGATCAAATCTCTGGAGGTGCAAACCTCTTTTTTTGAGTGCAAAACTTGAGGAAAAGTTTGCACCTAAAGAGATTTGATCCCTCTCGGTGCTTAATAGATATAGAGTTAAGATGGATCTAGGCTGGTTTCAGTCGTTTGCGGCCAAGGAAAATCTATCAAACATTTGATTAATTTTATCAATAATATTTAAACACAGATAATATAAATACAATAATTTTATATATGCTAAATATGTCACATATGTCATTTTAATTTTAAAATTTTATTAGTTACCTAATGCGCTCATATTACAAAAAAATTAATATGTCTAAGATTATATATTATGATTGAAAATGCAATGTTAGAATATTGAATGATCGAAAATTCAAATAAGAAGAATATAGTGAATCAAAAAATAGTTTACAATGTGATTGATCTCAATCTCTCTTCTTCTGCTTTTCTTGCAGTACTTTTTCCATCTTTTCATATCGATCATATGAAAAGGGAGTTTGAAATCGTATACCATTCATATCTTTAACTTGAGATATTGCAGTAAGCATCATACCCTGTCTCTCTTTCTACCCAATATTAATAATAGCTTTCTCCAAAGTCAATCCTTGTGATTTATGGATTGTTAAGCCCCAAGCAAGTTTCAAAGGAAGTTGTTTTCTACTACCTCTTTCAATAGGTGTAATAGGAACTGTTTGAGGGGATGAATCATCCCATGGTACTCCCATATAATTATCAAATCTTACTAAAACATATGTGGGTGGTTCTAAGGGTGATTTTCCAGGTTTATACACAATTTTTTCTACAATTCCAAGAGGACCATTTACAAGTCCTACATCAGTCCATATGTTTGATGTAAGTATCACTTGAGCTCCAACTACAATGATTAATTTAAGTTCCATTTCATCCTCATCTATTTGCATGGAATTTCCTTTTACTTTTGTAGCAACACTTGCTGCAATGGGACAATTTAGCCTTCTTAAAAAAATCTCATTATGATGTTCTACATCATCATTTGTTGCAAACAAATGTATTTCCTTATCAAAGGACTCATTTATGGAAGGATCCAAGCATGTATATGTACCAGTCATAAGTGCTTTCGAGTCTTCCATAGTTGGTTTTGAATCCCTTACCTTCATTAACAAACGATGAAAATATATTTGTTGATTGCTTTTTCCATCTTGTCGAAACACGGTATCAAGGGTCACAATTGTTGTGAATGAGTTCCATAATTCTTTTGCAATACCTTCACATGCATATATAGGTTTATCTAGAACAGGAGGCAATTGTGTCAAATCACCAACCAATATAATCGATCTCCCACCAAAAATAAGCTTCTCATTTTCTGGGAAAGCTTGTCGAAGTCTCTTATCAATGTTTTGCAACAAATTTCTTCCAATGAGACTCATTTAATCTATCAAGATATACTTCACATGCTTCAAATATTGTTGTAGGGTCATTAAACTTGATCCTTTCAAAGGTGACATGCCTTTGATTGGAATTTGAAGTACAAAATGAATTCTTCTTGCAGATATGTTGAAAGCTGCAACTCCTGTAGGAGCTAAAAGAAGTAATGGACTCTTCTCTGGAAATGACTCGGCTTCAAGGGAATTTTTAATAGCTCCGATCAAATAAAACATTCCTGTACCTGCAGTGCCTTTGATTATCATAAGTAGTTGATCAACCCCTAATCTGTTATGTTCAAGGACAATATCAAATGCTATTCTTTTCTTAACCCCCAAACTTTCAATGGAATAAGACTTTGCATGTTGGTTAGCACAGATTAAATTCAACTTTCGCTTTTCCGATATGAAACAGATAGCACGATTGGAAGTCACTTCATCAACAAAATGTGTGTTGCAATTATGTGGACGATCACAATCTATGCGTCCCAGCATCTCAAATTCATTGTAATTTATATATTTCTTCTCATACAATCCACAAATTATCTCCCACTCATTCTCCATAGAATCTGCAGGTGGTTTTTGAACTTCTTCTCCTTCAAATTCTACTTGATCAATGGGTGGTAATGGATTGCGATCAATATGCCATGGATTATATTGAAAATTTTCCCAATTATTGACTATCTCATCATCTCCTCGACCTATATCTCTATGGAAATCATGAAAGGCCTTGTACAATACTAACTCAGACCAACAAAATTCTACAAACTTATCATCCCCTCGATCAGGAACTGAGTTAAATCGAGGAAGCACATGTACAGTAGCTCCATTCTTCCGTTCTAACCATTTCTGCCCACGTCGACATTTATCATATGACCATGATTTTGCAACATCTATCAACACAAGGTGCTCAATATGGGCAGGTCGCTTGGTATATCCATCAATAAGGGAATTATCATTATGGACATCATATGTTTCAAACTGTAGTTGTTTGAAAACTTTCCTACCAACATTCAGAACCACAAATCGATGACTGCATTCAAAAAGAGGGAGTTCTAGAAGCAAATGACATGTCTCTTGTGCACATATATCCCTGTCAATAATAGTTTCACACAACAAACTCTTGTATGCACATGTTGCTGGTTCATTTGGATTTTGAATAGAAGAAACATGCATCAACATATTATGGAATGTTTCTGATCCTTTTTCAGATTTTGCTGCATATTTTGCTATGTAATTAATGACAACGCGCTTTGAAATAACTGGTTGCCAATCAATATTAGCCCTCCAAATCATCAAAGTTTCATGATTGTGTGTATTCAATCTATCATCATTTCGTCTCGGTTCATAATGTTTTTCTCCATTCTCATCGACATAAAGTTTGGACTCTTCACATAAATCCCATGGTGCCTTATATCTACATAACAATCTTCCTGCCTTCTTTCAAACGCATGATCTCTCATTGCAAGTGATGTGATGCTCAACACAATTAAGAAGTTATTCATAATTATTCATAGGATCAGACTGAAATATGTGTCGTGTGTCCTTCAAGCAAGGATGATCATCAATATTGTGTCTAACTTGAATATTTTTTTGATGTCGATCACGTGGATTCATTGCATGTACACATTCATCAAAATATTCTTTTGCAAATCTAACTTGCACTGGATCATCCCAATTCAACATGTCCATGTTAGGAGGATTTTTTATCCATAGAAATCCATGCACATGTGGAGACCCATGATGTTGCGACTCATAGTGACACCAATAATCTGTAGCTTGATGATAACGTTCGAAAATTTCATCTCGAAACATTGTATGTCTTAAGTGCATATAATGTGCTACAGTATGAGGATTATCAATTACATTTTGACGTCTCCATTTCCTCGCTTCCCCTGGATCTCTAGGACATGTACCTGCCATTAATTTATGTAAATCTAGCCATTGCATATCTACCACACTTAATGTAATAGCTCAGCACGACACTTATTCCAATATGCACGTGTGCCTCTTACTACAGTGCCAAGTCGCATCAATCTTTCTCTAATTCGTGAATCTGGAATATTTTGTAAATGTTCTCGTAACTCCTCCATTTTTGTTGGTAAATCTGTCATATCTTTCTTCACAAATATTGCAGACGAAGCTTTAGCGCGATGTGTCATGATGATATTGAGTAAAAAGTATCTAAATCGTGGGTTCCTTCCAAACCTGTTATCACGATATCGACGAATATGCTTTGCATAATCATGAAGATGGACATGTCTCTCACGTGCTTGCAACCAATCTGCTTCACCTTTTGGGAACAATGACGGAAATTCCATATCAAATAATCCCACATTGTTATACTCATTGATTGGAGATGAGCCACTTCCAGGCCAACTAAGCACTTCCTCTGTATTAGGTTGTTCCTCTACATTAGGGTTGTTTACCCACTGTCGAATAATATCAATCTCTCATGTAGCATTTGGAAGATTTGATGCAAATGAAGTTGTATGTAAGCCATCTAATGCATCGTCAATCCGTGGAACCCCTTCCAACATTGCAAATTCAGTGTCACTATCTTTCTCTGGCAAAGTAATAGCATTAATCATATGTGATACATCTGTTGCAATTTCAGGTATTTCTTGAAGTGCATCATTATCAACTTGAACTCCACAATAATATGGATCATTATGAATCTTATAGTGTAATGCACGTAATACAATTTATTTCCTGACAGTAAACTCATAACTTGATCCCTTTGCACCTTTTTTCCGCACAACAATTATCAAATCCAAGTCCTTAATATGTCGAGGTAACTTCATGGCAAGATTTCTAACCTCTTGTGGAAAACTAATGGTGTGTCCTCTATATCTGTATTGTCTAGCTATTGAGTGCAAAAGCTGCAAAATTTGACTTGCACGTGCTATCAACATCTCTTCAACTTGTCCGAGCTCGGTAAGAACATTAGGTTGTTCTCTTGGATTCATATGGTTATCGACTGAAAATCTATGATGACTTCCTTCTCGTTTACATCTCATGCACATTGTACCTAAGAAAAATAAACCAACTACATTGTGATCTATCCTCAGCTAGAGATTTGATCCCTCTCAGCACTTGATAGATCCAGAGTTAAGATGGATCCAACCTAGATCCATCTTAACTCTAGATCTATCAAGCGCTGAGAGTGATCAAATCTCTAGAGGTGCAAACCTATTTTTTTGAGTGCAAAACTTGAGGAAAGGTTTTCACCTCCAGAGATTTGATCCCTCTCGGCGCTTGATAGATCCAAATTTAAGATGGATGTAGGCTGGTTTCAGTCGTGTGCAGCCAAGGAAAATCTATCGAAAATATGATTAATTTTATCAATAGTATGTAAATACTGATAATATAAATAGAATAATTTTATATATGCTAAATATGTCTGATATTTATTTGGTCATTTTAATTTTAAAATTTTCTTAGTTACCTCATTTTTTTGAGATGATAAATATTGTTAATAAATTTAATGATGAAATAATTTTTTGAATGCAAAGTGACAATGTAATAGTGTTGAATGATAGAAAATGAAAATAATAAGAATGTAGTCAATTACAAGTAGTATTCATTGTGATCAATCTCAAATTATTTTCTTTTTCTATTCCTATTGTCACCCTTGTTACTTTTGTCATATTTTCATATCGATTATATGAAAAGGACAATTGAAATAATAAACCATTTAAATATTTAGCTTGAACTATTATACTAAACATCATACATTTTCTCTCTTGCTCTTCAATATTAATAGGTTGATTTACTATAACACAAATATTAATGTACATTGTTAATAATTTTGTGTGCTTACACTGAAATCAATGCACAATCTTAATCCAATCACTTTAAAATTAATGTACCATCAATGTACATCAAATCAGAAATCAACTTCTACACTGAAATCAATGCACCTAATGCAAACAATCAAATAAGTTTACAAAACAACATCTACACTAAGATCAATGCATCTAATGTAGGTAATCAAATAAGATTAGAAATCAACATCTATATTGAAATCAATGGATCTAGTGCAAGTAATAAAAGAGGATTTGAAACCAACATCTACACTTATATCAATGCATCTAGTGTAAGAAATAAAATAGGATTAGAAATCATCATATTAATGTACATTGTTAATAATTTTGTGTGCTTACACTGAAAAATAAACCAACTTCATTGTGATCCATCCAGAGTTAAGGTGGATCCACCTTAAGTTGTATGTGAGCCATCTAATGCATTGTCAATCCCTGGAACCCCTTCCAACATTGCAAATTTAGTGTCACTATCTTTCTCTGGAAAAGTAATAGCATTAATCATATGTGATACATCTGTTTCAATTGCAGGTATTTCTTGAAGTGCATCATTATCAACTTGAACTCCATGACAATATCGATCATTATGAATATTATAGTGTAATGCACGTAATACAATTTATTTCCTGACAGTAAAATCATAACTTGATCCCTTTGCACCTTTTTTCCGCACAACAATTATCAAATCCAAGTCTTTAATATGTCGAGGTAACTTCATGGCAAGATTGCTAACCTCTTGTGGAAAACTAATGGTGTGTCCTCTATATTTGTATTTTCCACCTATTGAGTGCATAACCTGCGAAATTGGACTTGCACGTACTATCAACATCTCTTCGACTTGTCTGAGCTCTGCAAGAACATTAGGTTGTTCTCCTAGATTCATATGGTTATCGGCTGAAAGTCTATGATGACTTCCTTCTCGTTTACATCTCATGCACATTGTACCTATTTTTTTCGTATGTACTTGAATTCTAGAATACGACTCTTCACACACATGACATATTTGAACATGAGCCAATCGATCAATCCTATCATGAAATTTTCGATGTCAAATATTCATATCAACAAAACTTTCATGTTGATGTTGAGAATCAATATGTTTTAAACATGTTTCTTTCATAGCATTTTCCTCTTCATCCTATACCATGTATGAATTGTTCAGATATTGTTTTCTTTTTCGATATGATCTTTTTTGTTCACTTTTCCGTTTTCTCTGTTCTTCATGTTTTCTAGGTGTTATTTCCTTTGGGTTATCTTGTCCATTTCCTCTTTGTTCTGCATTTTCTTCTATTATTTGTTGTGTCTTTCTTTTTCGATATTCTCGTTGATATTCTCTTTTGCGTGCTCTTCTCTCTTCTTGTTGTTCTACAGTTGAAATTTCTTGTGCCTTTCTTTTTCGATATTCTCGTGATTTTTCATTATGCTTTATCCTTTGTTCTTCATGTTCTTCAACTTTCATTTCTAATTTCTTTCTATGTCGATAATTTTTTTGATATTCTCTTTGACGTGCTCTTCTCTCTTCTTGTTGTTCTGTAGTTTTCATTTCTCGCTTCTTTCTTTGTCGATATGTTCTTGCATATTCTCTTTGATATGTTCTATGTGTTTCTCTTTTTTCTTCACTTTTCTCCTTTCTTTGATCTTCTCTTTGTTCGTCACACATTTCTTCAAATTTATTTTCCTCCATCTCATTATTATGAGAAGACATGGTTGTTTGAATTACTGCAACACATATATCAATGTACAAATCAGTTTTGGTCAATAGAAAGTGCATTGCATATGCACCTAGGCCTCATTTTGAGTGCATTCCAATGCAGTTTTTGATGCCTAAGGGTGCGCGTTACTGTCTCTAGAAAAATAATTTACCCTAAGGGGCCCAAATCCCTAAAAATTTGCAATGAAATGACTATTGAAATCAATAGGGGGTCTATGGCACCAACTTGGATCAAACGGCGATGAAACCCAAACACAAAATCGATCGCAATCAACAGCTAAAGTTCGAGGGCAAAAACATGTTTAGAGCTCCAAAATGAAAATGGTAACTTTCAAATGGTAAAAATGAATAGTAAAAATCTTTTAATTAGTCATTTAATTATTTTTAAATCATATTTATTGCTGTGACTACAATCTTATTCATTTTTTATCATGGAACATGTATTTTGATCCATTTGATGTTGTTCTGAATAGGTTTGCAAATTATGAGAAGATTAGTCGTGCACATTTATTTCAAGAATGATTTGACCACAAAGCATAATTTTATCCTTATTTTTAGAGCTTTGATAAAAATGAAAGAGGACTTGAAGCACTTTTATCTCTTTTTTGATCTTTTATAACAACGAAAATGGAACCCCTCATGTCTTCTTTTAGCTCTTTTAGACTCTGATAATATGAAAATATTTTTGAGCACTTGTCTTTTTGAGCTCGTAAAAGTTAATGAATTGATATCTACTTGGTATAAGTTTGACCCTTTTCTGGACTAAGATAGATTATTCACGAAAAAGGAATGCCTTAGTCGAACATGACTAGGAGGTTCTCTCAGATATTATTTTACACTTTCTCGGATCTGATCGACAACTTTACGAAAAATTACCTATGGAGTTTTATTTTTTCCTCTTTTTCAAACTCTCCAAATATGAAAAAGGACATATTTTTCACTTTCATTAGGCTCGTTAAAACATAAAATAGCGACGGGATTTTCGATCATGGCAAGAATCAAGTTTCATTCATCGCTAGACTCGTTAAATTATTAAATAGCGATACATTATTCACCCGAAGGGTTGAATTATAGATCAAGAATATGTTATCCTCCTCAAGCTTGTTAAAAAATAAAGAGGTATTGGTCGACAAATGACCGGGGAAAATTTGGGAAAGTGATTTTTTTTTTTTATTGTAGCAGGTCACTCTTGAGCATGACACTTCACTCCATCATCGTGACTGTTTAGGTTGGGTAATATTCTCGACGGTTCATTCATACCTATGGCTCATCATACCTTCAATTTGGTTTTGGGTCAATGCTGCCAACTCATCTCAGTGTCATTGATATGTTCAAGAGAAGTCATCTAGTGAATACTCATCTTCTACAATACTCATAAACCTTCATTCTCATGACAATCATCCCTGAAAATTGCTATATCAAGTCACATTTTGTCTCTGAAATCAGTAACTTCCTATCGACGTCAAATCATCATCCAGGAAATTTACTTAGAAACATCATCTTTCAGTACCATGAGGCAGCATCGATAAAATCCTCGCTTTCGGACTTTTGACTGAAATATTTTTTTTGGCGTTTGGCATTATGTTATCACACCCTAAATTTTCAAAATCATAACTTGAAATGTGTCAAGTTTTTATTTAGATTGGTTAGAAGCATACCATCATGAAATGATAAATTTCATGATTAGTATAAGCTTCTATTATTTCTTAAGTTGTTAGGGAATGATCTCAAGTCATATCAAAGGAACAAATATGAAGTAGGTACTTTAAATCAACCTAATATCTCAAATCTGGCCACATGTCAAAAAAATTCTCAGTCCGCAGCGATTTTGGTACAAAATTAACAGATTTTGTTGCGAAAACACGTAGTAATTTTGTAGCGAAACTAACACTTGTAAGGCTAAATGCACTACGAAAGCGTGTCATCCTATAACGGTTTTCTCCATAATGATGAGTTGTTAAACTTTGAGGGTTTCGAGGTCATGCTGTCAGAATAGGGTTATCATTGAAAGTCTTAGGCATGTTTTGGCATCAACCACCATTTTCTTAATAAATCTCATCTCATTTTTTAAAATCAATCCTTCATTCCTCATGCTTTATTTTCCACTCTTGTAAGATGCTACCAAAGAAGCTTGCTGTCATTTTCATTTCCCTTAGAAACCCTCTGTCATGTCAGTCCTCTTTTACCATAACAGCTCGTTGTCATTAGAGGCTTTTACTGAACAGGTGTAAATATCTAGAGAAGGCCACTGCTGCAAAACAAGAAGAAATGGCTACACCAAAGAAATAAAATCAAGGAGGCCTACTATTCAGGTACAAACCTACAAGTCCAAGATTAATCATGGAAGATCCAAATTTTGTAGAAATTCTTACAAGAGAAGGCTTCATTCAGTTTTGTCAAAAGTTGCAAGGTCATTAGAAACATGTATCACAAGAATTTGTACTCGATTTCAAAGGAACATCTACAAAGGTTGGATTTCTTTATGTGCCAATTTCGTCTGAGAGCATTTCTCAAGCAACAGGGATCACTAGGATGGGAGAAGAATGGTTTAAAGCTACAAAGTTTGATTTAAAGAGTTGTGATTATTATCTAAAGCTTGAACATGTAGGGATAAATATGACTATAGGGATTCCCAGAACTTTCCTTAAAGATAACTACTCTAATTTATTGGCAGTCATACAAAAATACTTTACCTGTGAAGGAAGATTTTGTAAAATCTACATGTATCACTTCAAGATGTTGCTTAATTTTATGGGAAAAAAGCGGATAGATATTCCTTTTTACCTTTTTAGAAGCCTTGGAAAAATGGCAGATAAAGTGCAAGGTAGACCTGAAAGAAGAAAAACTTCCATCTTTCACCATGGATTGATGAAATTACTAGTACTGGAAGAATTAAATAAACTAGAGAGACACTGGGCATCTTTCTTATTTATGAATGGGTATGAAATGGATGTTTTATCCCCAAGGAAAGCCTCTAAACTCAAAATTCTTTCTCCTAGGAAAAAGATGAATACTACTATAGAAGTAGAAGAGAGTCAACAAGAAGGTTTAAAAGCTACAGGTAAAGACGTGGAGGTAGAAGCTAATTTTATCCAAGAGGTAGCACCACATCAACCAACTAATAAGCATGCTAAAAAACATGTCATAAATAGCAAGACTAAACCTACATCAAAAAGGTCTAAAGGAAGAACAAAGGAAACTATTGGAGGTAAAGGCAGGCTTGCAGACATATTATAGGCTATAGACATTGCAGAAACCCCTGTAGTGAGAGCAAATGAGGTAGAAGGATCCAAGATTAAAGGGAAGGGGCTTATGGCAAAGAAATTAGATTTTTCATCAGAGGATTCAGGTTTTATTTTTAAACGTAGAAAGCCATTTACTAGATCACAAATTTCTGAGACTATCACAGTTGGAAATAAGTAGTAGAGGCAAGATAATGAAAAAAGGGAAGCAGTGAAAGAAGTCATAGTTATATCTCCTACTGAGACAAAGGTTACTAAAGAAAAGAAAGGTCAATCTAAAAGAAAGATTCAGAAGGAGTCTGAGGCAGATTTTCGAAAGGGACAGTTTAAAGATAAGGAAGAAATAGTCAAACAGACAAATCGAAAGGAAAAAATCATAGAGCAAACTGAAAAAGAGTTTCTTGAAGAACAGTTAAAAGAAGCTAAGGAAGAGTTTTCTGAAACAAAGAAAGAGATGGAAAGATACAAGAAAGATAGAAAAATGATATATGAGGTGGAAAAGAAAGTGAATGATTAGGTTACTCATTTTGAAAAAACCATTGGAAATGCCAAAAAATTGTTGAAGAAATCACAACCTTTACACATCATGATGACACACACAAGGCAGAGGAATTTATGGCTACAAGAAGAGAGTAAAAGTCTTCAAAGACAAGTCAAAGAGTTGACAGTAAATATGGAGATGATGAAGACAGAATTAGAGAAGAAAGGTTTGGAAAGAGGAGCTATGGAAAACAGTATTAAAGGTGTGCATGAAGAAACTGCTCGTAAATAAGAAGGTAACAATGAATAATAGACATTTTTGTCTTATATTATCATACTTTACATGCAGGTATATTCATGGATCTTTTAAGAGCTCAGATCCTAAAATTTTTCAAGTCTCTAAGTAATTAGGCAATTCCGCAGTGCATGCTAGGCTTGAAGCCCAGTTTTCATCGTGGAATTTCTGAAAATTTCTTTTTGGTTTTAAGGCACCTAAACTGACGGGGTTGAGGAACTTTAAGGCTTGTATTTGAATTTTTTTGATCACTTAACACCCTCCAATGGTCAAGAATAGCATAATATTATCTTAGATGACCTTTTTTATTTTTGCTACGAAATTCACTATGAAAGTAGCTCAAAACTCTGTTTTGACAGCAAGGTTAATTTTTTGAAGAAGCTGATGGGTAAATGACTATTTAAAATCTGTTCTCCATAAGGAATGATAAAGAGTATCAGGGAAATGATAAAGGGTATTAGATCAAAATCTTGCTAAGTGAAGATATTTTGTTATGGATACAGTTCGAAGATACCAGCTCACTATGCTACCATATCATCAAACTGAAAGTTCCTTAATAGTAGGCAGAGCAGTTTCATGAAGACAGTCAGAGTATTAATGTTTTGTTTGTGGCCAGTATGGGTGAAAGACATGATTCCTTTCAAGGAATATTTGGATCATATTTAGATTAAAATGTAATAAGTAGGTGTTTGAGTCATAGTAGGACTCTAACTCCTAATTCGAAAGGTGTCAGCTCTAGTTTTAAATATCTAGTTAGTGGTTAGATTTGGTGTCAGTAATAGAGTTTAATGATCTAGCCACTTGGAAGATTGGATGTAAAGGCTAGATGCCTGTAAGTAGTGAGTATTTTGATGTATGAAGGGTTGGAAATATGATCAGGGAAGAATATTTTATTGTAAATCTTTGGAGTTTCTGATATATACAATAACAATACAAATTTTCTTCACCTAAGATTCTTATTATATTTCAATGAGTTTATGTCCTATCTTTTGAAATGTTTTCTTCCAATGTCTTAATGCTTATTACTTAGAATTCATGATTTTTCATGCTTTGACTTCCTTTAAGTATTAAGCCATGGTTAAATGAGTTTCTCGCTTCCTATATTTCATTACCTATATGGAACTGAGTATTTTACTTTCCATACCTTGATCTCTCATTACTCAGAATTCATGTGTCACATGCTCTGACTTCCTTTGAACCTCAAGTTATTGGGATTTTCCTGAATGTGTTATTATTTCCATGAAATATAAACAAGCCTCAACTGCTACAAGGAAAGCCTTTATCATCTTTATCCCTGTCACTGAATCCTTAACCCAATGGTAGAAAGCCTTCATCTTTTCAACCTGCAAACATATAAAAACAATACATAAATCATAGAGTTAGCCATCTATTTTTATCATTAACCAATATCATAAACCCCCTTGAGAGAGCCCTCTTAGACTGAAGAGGCTAAGCTTCAGTTAGAAGTGGTTTGAAATAGTTACACTGAAGTTGTCTGATCAGTAGCCAATCAGGTATGATTTTGGTGATAACACATTAAATCATATATTCATGCCTTACAAAATGTACTGCAGTGCCTTGAAATCCATTAACTTAAATGGTGGTTCTCTCGCATTTGTTAATAGCTCACATGATTGGCTGGTAATCAAACGATGTATTACCATGTTCAACTACAAATCATATATTCGAATGGCTAGACTTGTACCCAAACGACTGAGTGAACGAGATAAGAAGACACCAGATCTAGTTTTAGCCATCTCGGCTACAATTTCAGGATTTTTGTACACATCATTTGTACGGTGACCTTACATATAGATCATCATCCAAACATGGGCCTATATCTATAGGCATTTCTATATCGGGCAACATTCCAATGTAAACAACTTTCTGCACAATGTACATGTTATTAGATAGTTTATGTGCTAAGCATGGGAATGCCTTCCCTCAAATATTTTTGATCAAGAGGATATATCATGATGTAATGTATTGTAATATCGATGCAGGTTGCCACTCCTCTTCAGTGCCAACCCATCACATTGTAAAGCATCTCATTCAAAAAATATTGTTCTTATTCTTACTTCATGCTTTAGGGGGCAGCTATTATAGTTAAATTTGGGCATCATTCCCAATGACCTAGTAAAACTGGACATCATCCCTAGGACCAATGAAATAGGGTCTATCATCCCCTATCATTTTAGTTGCTACATGCCCTAAGACAAGAAAAAACCATCCATGACTTCCATTGCAAGGTTTCCAAGGTTTGAAGTATATGTTATATCACTTATGATCTCACCAACGCAGCCTCTCAAGGGACTAATTTCTTTGCATATGTAGCTATCTCCATTCAAGGGTGCTCTGTAAAGCACTTCTCGACATTCAGGAGTGCGTTGGTCAAATGGGAGCAAAATTCTCATTGTTCCGGAATCTCCACATGGCCAGTGCCTTCTAGAAGAGTCGATATGTGTGAAAATTTGAATCCATGTGTCCGTCTAACACCTATTGGCTTGGGAAAATGTGCTTCCTATTATTAGAAGGTCACTGATTGAGAAACTACCATCAACTTCCCTATAAATTGAGCATAGATTCTAGTGTTAGGGAACGAAGAAATTTAGTAAATAAACATTGTTGGATTCTCAATTTAGAGAGTGATAGGAGTGATATGATGCTGGTGAGAGGTTTATTATGATGATGTTGAGATGATGTTGGAGCTAGTGACATCAAATCGACAGCTGGTTGTAACCTCCCCCTTTTATCCATTAATAAAGATTGCTGCTCATTTTCCGATATATGTATCTCTTTATGTTTCTACTTTTCATATGATGGATTGTTAACTAATATATATGTTTCATGTTTAATCAGTTTAACTAATTAAGATAAATAGGCATCTTTATATTGCAATCTCTTTGTTGTTTAGTGTTTATACTTGTAGGAACTAGTCTGTCGATCGAAGTTGGATTGGAAGCTACAATAAGAGCGACAGAAGGAGAATATGAAATGCTTGGATCACAAGTAAGTTCCTCTATCTTTCTGTGTGTCTATTTAATCTTAGAGAAAGTATCTAAAAGGTATTTGATTTGTTGTTATCAATGCATATCACCACATTTAGGGAACATGTTTTATCTGTAATTCATAATTCTGCATAACGGTCAGCAAAACACCTTCCGCACATCATTAGTGAGTGAACACTTTCATTTTTTGGGGCACCTACCTCTGTGTTTTTTATAAACCAAACCCTATTAATTCATTCTTTTGGTAAGTGTACAAAGACTGCAAACAGTGCACTATGTCTCCCATTCACCCATCCATTTTTTCTCCCATGGTTGTAGTCCCTGGTCACCCTTGGTTGGAGTATCACACCCTCACACATAAGAAACCATGACATTCATAACCAATATATACCCACCCTGGATATCCTACCGACTCCTGGTATTTCCCCATCATAAATAGTTATGACTGTCGCCAAGCTGCTTTTTATACTTCGACCTTGGGCCACAAAATCTCCATCATTATTTTTCAGTCACCCCTTGCCATAATGCCTATGTTAAACCTATCACATCCAAGATCCTTATCAAACATGTATATTCTTTGTAATGCAACTTTTTATTTCGATGAATTTCCATTTAAGATAAATTTGAAGGACTTTTGAACTCAAAAATTACAAGCTTCCTAAAACTTCAAATAAGATTTATTTTTCATCAAGAAAACAATTTCATTTCCAAGCATGACCAATATCTCTTTTTTGATGAAACATTTCGTTGATTGTAAAGCCAAAAACCTACAATTTTGATGAACAAACAATTTTCAAAAGAAAGAAACTTCTAAAAACCCTAAAAAGTATAGAAAAAATCAAAGAAAATAAAATTTATAATTATGAATCCTAACTAAGATACCTATGATTGTCTTTTAATGATTTCACTTAGTTGTAAGCAAACTAAAATTGTTTGCACTTGAACTAGCAGAAATGAAATCATGAAAGACTAGTTTGAGACAAATCACACTTCAGTGATCTAGAAGATTTTCATTTTTGCAATCAAGTAAGAAAAGAATAATCAAACAAGTAAGGCTGGTAATAATATTGGTGGCTCAAGAAGACAATAACATAAAACCAGTGATCTTTGCCAGATGAATATATCTTCCAAAAATAGCAATAGCAAATTAGGGCAAACCCTAACCTAATTATGTAAAAATGATGATTTATAAAACAAGATTGCAAGGTGTTAAGGAGGAGTTAATAGAAAGACTCTGATAGCTTGTATACATCAGTTTAAACTTTAAAAATTTGGTTATGTCACTTTGGAAGAGAAAATATTCATTTTTTCAAAATTTCCCAGTCGGTGCGCAACTTCTTAGTGCAAACCAATGCGCATGCGCACTGAACAATAGTGGAAATTTTTGCAGGTTGCCGCTATGTTTTGCATAGAAAACCATGCAGGGAAGAGAAAATTTAGAAGAAATAAATTTAATGCTTTCTAACTCAGATAATCTAGGATTTCATATACCCAACCACACTTAGAAAATTTAAACTAGGAAAGCTAGAATGTCAAACCAAATAGAACAAAAGAAAACTAAACTTGTCTTCTCGAGTGGATTCACCAATTTTTTTTGTGGCTTAATCCCTTTTGCGGACAACATTGATCTCCCTAGTACCCCAAACAAACAAGCATTTGAATGCCCCTTTCTCTAAACTATTGTCATTTTAGATTATTATAACTTAGAAATGAGGAGGTTATGCTCCTACCTTTCAATTGAGACGTTTGATGTAGCATTTTACCTTTCACTCCAAAGCAATCCTTCAATGCTAATATGAACCTGAAATCACAAAAAATGCAAAGGATCAAAGCACCTGCAGTATATAATAATCATAAATACTAGTTCAACTTAGTGTTCAAGAAATCTAAGTATTGACGTCATTTCAATGAATTTAGAAACAAGAAAAAGAGAAAAAGAGATCCATAAGTATTATCAGAAATAAAAAAGAGATAACTTACAACATGAGCCTTAATATTGTACAGATTTCTCCCATGTTTCTGCGCAATCATTTTCTTTGGTTTGACAATCCTGTCTCTCTAGAATTACCAGCATGAAATCTTGTGCATAAAGGTGTGATCTTCAATGTACAACCAGAACTTTATAATTCAAAATCTAATATGAAATCACCACTACGAGTACCTACTCAAATTAGTATCTACCTGTACCCTCAAACCTAAAAATTCAGCTCAATTTATAGAGTGGTTAAGGAAGTTTTAGATCCATGAAGAAAGGGATGAGATCCTCACGTTATCACCAAATTGAGTCCCATTGGGCTGCTGCAATGGTCAACTTGGAGTAACTATTTCAAACCAGATTTTGACTGAAGATTAGCCTCATCAGTATGAGAGGGATCTCTCAACCTATGAAATGGTTTTTAATGAAAACTCTATTATATGGCTAACTCTATGATAATGACTTGATTGTATATGATTGCAGGTGGAAAATGTAGAAGGTTTACTACCATTGGGCTTATGGAGTCGGTGCTAGGGAACTCAATAATAATGGCTCTCCTTATGGAAGTTGAGGCATGTAGATATTTAAATAAAAGGACAACACACACAAAATTTACTCAATAGATAAATGTTCAAAGGAAATGAGAGCATGAGAAACATGAATTCTGAGTAATGAACATTAAGATATTGAGAGCAGGATATTGAGGAAGATATACAATAGTTTAATGCTTAAAGGAAGTCAGATCATGAGAAGCACGAATTCTGAGTATTCAAACATTAATATATTGAAATAAAGTAGCAAGATACATAAGACAAGCTTCATTAAAACATCAAATGAATCTCACGTGAAAGTGAAATCCCACAGCGACTATCTATTACTGATCAGAACAATTTACAATAGTAGTAGTCACAAGTAACATCTTCCAACCCTTTATAACTCTAAAACTATCTAATTTATAGAGTGAGGACTCATACAAATGCTTTTCCACCTTTCTAGCTTTGAATTCCCACCTCAAAGACCTATTTCAAAAATGATTCCATTACTTGGAGACTTCCTAGGGATATATCTATTTTGCAGAGTTTGAATACAAAAAGGACTCTTCTTTCATTAATAGTTCAAAAAATCAATTTAATAATCCTTATCAACATCAACCAACAAAATTTCTGAGTGTACTAGAGTGCTGATGTGTCATTATGCCATGTGGATGTTGAGCTGGATCTTCTCTAAGTCGAATTTTACAATTTTGTCATAAATCTGGTCAGTGAAAATTCTGAAAAATAGTCTTCCACGATGAGTATATAATTTCAAAACCTTGATGGATTTGCAAAAAATGACAGAGGTTTTTGTAGACTGCCCCGTGCCGAAGAAAAAACTCTTTCATATTTCCAAAATACATTTTCATTTGGTCTAAAATCAAATTTTAAGTTGACTACTAAAACAATCATGTATAGAATTTTTCGTAGCGTAGTTTAGTAGCAAATTTTCGTAGCGCCTCTGTTTTAAACACTTTTTACAATCAACTTGAATTTATGCTACCATGAGCCTTTAAAAAATGTTAGGAGGGCTTCATGAAACATGTATTCCTAATTTTAAGGAGCTGCTACCATCACACATGATAATGCCTCCATGATGAACTGATGAGTTGGATAACTTTGTCGAAGACCAAGCTTGGAAAAGAAAAATTCCTTTGATTATATTTGACCTTTACATGTGGCTATATGACCTTTTAATACACTTTCAAGATAAAAAAATACAACCCAAAGCTCCTTTCTGCAAAAACAAAGTGTCATTAGGTGGTTTCGTCGAGAGTTTTAGTAGCATGGGAAAAATGGCTTTTCCATCAATCTTCTTTACTTCTTTGTTGTTCCAACACCTTCATTATGTCATGATACCTTGAAAACATCGATATCCCCCCATAAAACATGCCAAAATTGGATTTTAAAGCAAAAAATCACGTACAAGAATTTTGTAGCGTTTTTCTGGCTTCAAGCGTGAAGCGCGCTACGAAATTTCCTAAAAAATTCAGAATTTGGGTTTAGAAATGAACTCATATTTCCGAGTCCTTGATATATTTTTAAAAACTAGAGGAGGTTTTTGTATATCAATATGTTTTTAAGAAAAAATCTCTCCTGTTTTTTTAGATACGATCTTCAGCTATCAAGAATTTGCATTTCAAAAACATGTATAAACCAGGAAAATTCTATTTTCTGAAAAATATGTCCGAAAGATATCCCTATATCTCCCAATTTGTAACACTTTTGAGAAAAGAAAAAGAGGTTAATGTTATTTGATATGTTATTGACAATAAACTCTCTCAGTTTCTTAAAATACTTCTCTGTTTGCCTAGAAATTTCCCTTGAAGTTGACTACTCAAAAGTCAAAAAATAGAGAAATCCTCATATTCGCTACAAAATTATTAGGTGTTTTCGTAGCATTTTCTGTTGTTTTCCTGTGTAAGACGCTACGAAAATTTGAAAAATTGGTAGATTCATCCTTTTGAGTTTGAATTCATGGGGAAAGACAACTGACATGGTATGGGACGGATTTGACATGAAATGGCATATATGAAGGTGATGTCAAAACGTAGTATAGGCTTAAAAATGCAATTTTTTTCCTATACCACCATGAAATGGCTTAGGTGACCTTATCCATTTGGTGAGTGACCTATATGACCCTATTAAGAAATGTTTAACAATTTAATGGGTGATAACACCTCAAATGAATGGACTTTTAGCCAAGGGATAAGCTCCATGAGTAGAGGGATATATCTTGAACTGACGTGACTCTAGAGGCTTCAAGTTGGGAGAATATTCGACCAAATAGGCTTATATAAGTAAATTTTTCGTGTTTAGTTCCTTTTTATGGGGGTGCACAGTTTTTGGTGGCAAATAGAGAGGCGATTGCCATGGCTAATAGAAGAAGTATGATGGCATGTGCAGGTAATGGTCACAAAAAGTGCACAGGTAATATTTTAAAGGTTTTAAACAACTTTCCTCGAGTTTCCAAGACTTGGTTCAGGAACATGAGTATTTTTTACCTCTAAGGGAGCATAATATGGATGATGATAGACCCATAATTACAATCAAATGTCATGGTGACAAAATGACGTCTAACACTTTGATCATAGACTCTGAAGTGGTTGGACATGTTCCTACATTGCATGAATTTTCACCTGAATAATTGGAGAAGCTACCTCAGGATTTGATTCTTGACAAGAAGACTAGGACTTCATGACGACGAGGCGTGGAGTACCTTTGTATTGGTTTCAAGGAAGTAAGGCTTGTTGGATTGAAAAAGAGAAAGTGAGAGAGGAATTCCTTCACTTGGAAATTAACTAATAAATTTTTTGGTGACCCAAAATCTCATTAATGCGTTGGAATGATTAAGGTGGCTCCAGAAATGCTCAGAATTCGTAAGTGGATTAGGAAGAGCTTAAAAATAGAATTCACTGGATTGAAGTGGAACCAGGGTTAGATTGAATATCTTGTTGCAAGATTTCAAATGACACGAATGACACCTCAATCCAAGTTCGTATATCAAAGTTATGGAAAATCAAATTTTGGAAAACTAGGTCTAGTGGTAGCCATTGAAAAGGCAACAATTTGGAACTTATCTGCACAAGGATTCTGACCACAGGAATGAGAAAATTTGTTTCCTATTTAATTTTACGGTTGACCCCAAATTTAGCTGATGGCTTTTTTAACCACTTATATATATATATATATATATATATATATATATATATCTGTGTGTGGGAGACCACCAACCATATATGATACATATTAAAACAACAAAGGGTGAGGGTCGCAGGTAACCCGGACCTCGCCCAACGGTGTGCTAGCTACTATGCGGATCCAACACGATTTAAACCTGCTTGACCGGGTGGGCTACTCCATCCATCGAAGCATCACCCATCAATGTGTGGGGCCTTTCCCCAAAGGCTCCTTTATGAGGGTGGTGCAATCCTTCCCATGTCATCAACGCACTACACACACCCACCTCCAAAGGTCTACTATAAAGCAAGGGCTGGGAAGTTTCCTCCCTACCTCTCATCCACCCAAGTATCAGATTGAATTCGAGTCCTCAAGTAATAATGCACATCATCAATCTCCTCGTGCATACATCCAATATTTCCAAGCTTCTCCCTTGTCAATTGAAAATAATATATGCTTATAGCATATCTTCAATATTCCACAATTCCAACTGGGTCTCTACCTACATAATCCTTTCCTTGTCCTGCATTAGGAGAAGAAATTAGGCCTCCCCTCTCCACAACATCATCCTTGTGGAGATATCTAGTAGAAATCTCAACTGCATGTCTAAGAAGCAAAGTCAACCTTCCACCTCCATCCTTCTTTTCTTTCATGGCTCTTGCAATAAGGTGAGTCATGCACTTCTCCTTTTTTTTTTTTTTGTCATACATCCAAATTCCACTTATTCCACATAATCACGTCTCACATCAAGTTCCTTTTCATATAAAATTAATATATTTAGTATTAAAAATTTTAACTAATTTTTTATTAACTAAAATATCTTGATACATTAAATTAATAGTATGAAACATAAATTAATACTATTGATTTTGAAGTTTTACCTAAAATTTTCGGGCAAGCTCCATGGAGAAGTGGGCATACTCACTTGTAATATTGCAAACAATATGTCCTCATATATTTCTCATTAATTTTTCCAAAAGGATGATCATGTGTTAATTTCCTATATAAAACTATGAAACTTTATCACTAAGTCCATAAATGAAAAAAGAATTTATTCAAGAATTTATTGAGTGAATGACCCATATAAATCTACTAAATTTGATCACCCCCGAGAACTATAATAAGAAACTTATTTACTGACTTTATTTAATTATTGAATTTATTGATTTATTGAGGTCTAAAGTTAAATCTTATAAGAATTCATCGTATAAGAACACATTTCAAATTGAATATGAGGTTGTAAACTCACCTACCTAAATGCTAAGAACTTAATTGAACCTATCCCATGACTTCCAATATTCTTCATAGTCCTAGGATTCTCCCACTCAATTTTTAAGAGCCTAATCAATTATTTGCTCTCTAAATTGGGTTATTACATTCATCTATGAAATAATTTAATAAATTGTCCCTACTAGCATTTTTATTGCTCTTTTTTTAAGTTACTATAAGAGCACATTTCAAAAATTAAAAAAAAAATTAGCAATCTTACATAAGAAATTTCTTATATAAAATTCTCTAAAAGGATGATCATTTGTTAATTTCCTATATAAAACTATGAAACTTTATCACTAAGTCCATAAATTAAAAAGGAATTTATTCAAGAATTTATTGAGTGAATGAACCATATAAATCTACTAAATTTGATCACCCCCTAGAACTATAATAAGAAATTTATTTATTGAATTTATTTATTTATTGAGGTCTAAAGTTAAATCTTATAAGAATGCATCCTATAAGAATACATTTCAAATTGAATATGAGGTTGTAAAATCATTTACCTAGATGCCAAGAACATAATTGCCCCTATCCCATGACTTTCAATATTCTTCATAGTTCTAGGATTCTCCCACTCAATTTTTAAGAGTGATTTAATAAGTTGTTCCCACTAGCATTTTTATTGCTCTTTGTACATTATGATTTTAGGTTTTTTTTTTTTGTTACTTTCTCTTTTGTTATCTATGAGTTAGTTGTTTTCTAAGTTCCTTGAGAGATTTTCTATATTTCTATTTATATTTCTTTGCAATATATTTAATGTATACACTTTAAAATTTAAGTTATTATAAGATGTGTTAGCTTAAATGTATTTTTATTTATATTTCTTTGCAATATATCAAATGTATGCAATTTAAAATTTAAATTATTATAAGATGTGTTAGCTTAAATTTTTAATGATTTTACCACATCTAAAAAAATAAAAGTTGTTTGGTAAATACTTGAATAGACCTACTATTTGTAATGTAAAAGGGTTCCACTTACATGTAAAATAAGCTATTTCTCTCCTTGTATAGTTTTAGAACCTAAAAAATCATGGCTATCCTTCCATTTCCTCTTCACAAGCTAAATAAATAAACATAATTCTACTTAATTCCATAATTTAATAAAAAAATCCATTTATAATATATTCAATTACACAATAAAAAATAATTATTTAAATTTATAAAAAAATAAAATAAATTTAAAACCATATACATTAATATTTAAAATTTATATAAAAATAACTCATGGAGAAATATACATATTTATTTACAATTTATACAAAAATAACTCATGAAAAAGTATACCTATTCATTTGTAAGATTTTATATAACATGTTTTTCTACATTTTTTTCATAATTTTACCACTATGTGATTACGCATCTCAAATACACCATTATTTATCCAATATTTTGTAGAAATTTACCTATAAAACTTCACCAAAATTCAATGAAAAAATTGTCGTATAAATTTATGAATATTGATTATTTTAATAAAAAAATGATTTATTGAATATTACATAAACTTTATTTTCCTGCTTTTTCAGATATCAAGATAAATTTTAATTTTATTGGAGCTTTAAAATATCAAGTATCAATTTTCTAAAAAACAATTTCATAAAAAAAAATTGCATTAAAAAATTCTAAAGAAACAATCTAATAAAAAAGAGCATTGCAAAATGTATCTGGAGTTGTAAACACATATACCTGAATGACATGAATGTCATTAGAACTACCCAGGAGCTAGTGTTCACATTAAATGTCACCGAGGTCTTGTTGAGCAAATTTTCAAAACACACAATATCACCACCGCTGGGGATACATGCACTATGTATTGCCATTTCACCGTATTGAATCTGGTTGAATATTTCCTCAGTAGATCTAGAAATCTCCATCCATTCACCTTTCTTTTTATGAGATTGATCAAGCCATTTTTGATTGGTTAACTTCCAAATAATTATCACTTTGTCCTTTTCTCCAGCCATTAACACTTGTTCCTTGCAAACCACCAAGCCCAATGGATGAGCACATTGTGGTTTCTGCATTTCAAGTATTTTCCATCTTTCGTTCCTAACCCAGAAAACGATTAGATTCTGAGTAGCCTTTAATAGCCAATACATGGCACCTCTGCAATAGATTCCATGAGTATCAAGTACTCTAATATTTTGAAGGGGATGGAAACAAAAATTTATCAACTCTCTCCATGAATCTATTGCAGAATCATATATCACTGTTTTCACAAAACTAACTCCCTCACGATCACGATCACGATTCTCCTCATGCTCACTGTGAGTATTAAGTGGCATCCCAACCAAAATCTTAAAATTATCTCTTCAGTACCTTGCCATGCATTTCAGTTTGGAGATCCATCTTCCTTTAATGAAAGGAAGTGTACTATAAATGCCAGTTATAGGATTCTTAATGCATAATACACTCACCATACATGAGCAGCAAGCATCCAACCTGTGTTGTAAAATAAAATTGAACCAAATAACAACGAACAAAATTAGATTATGTACTAAACTTCAAAAATAACTAATCACGAGTAAACATAAGTATGGATATGAACTCAAATCACTTAAGTTTAGCATGCATATGAACACATTGATTGAGAATATATATAGAATTATAATTCATGAAAATGTTCTTTTCCTTTGCAGCAAGTTCAAGTATTCAGTCTTGTACAATTTTAGATTAAATTATGTAAAGGAGCAAAATCAATAAACAGGACTAGATGATGTTTTAGAGATATGTTACATTTGTGGTTTTCTGTTATTTTTGGTTGGTACATGTATAGAAAATAAAAACTATTTAACATGAATAACTAATAACACATTTTAAAAAAGTGGTTTCTATAAAGAGGGTAAGTGGGAGATCTGAGTTGCAATATAGTCTAAAGAAACTAGTTTCTGGCTTTTTTTAGCCTGATTTTCTGCTCAATTTTTTTCTAATTCCATTAAAAATTTGTAAAATTGTAGTTTTGAATTGTTGAGTTTCTAAAATTGTCTTTCCTAGAAGTTGAAATTCAGAATTAGATATTCAGGAACATACTTTTCCAACTTAAACTCATTTTTTCAATGAAAATTATCATTGAAATGATGAAATATTCTCATCAAAATTCTATATAATCCTCAAATATGACCACTTACTATATAAATTACAAATACAAATATTCAATAAATATAAATAAATGGACATTGATTTATATTTATTATATACTCAAAATTTATAATCAAAATATAAATACTCATACAAAATAATAATTTTAATTTAACCTTACTTTATATCACTGAAAATTATATTCAAAATAAAGGCATAATTAAAAAAAATTATCATTTCATTATTTAATTAGTGTATATTTATTATTAAATTTTAATAATTATTAAACTATATATACCTAGTGGAAAAATAATATATAATTTAATAAATTTTTTAATTGTAAAATTGAATGAAAACAAATTATTGACCAAACAACTAGAATTAAAATTCTGTATTATATTGCTAAATAAAAATAATATATTGACTTATTTAAATAAAAATAATATATTGACTTATTTCATTAATTCTGTGGACAATTATTTTTAATGGACATTATAGTGTGGCCAACCAATGACATCTTGTAGAATCCTATTGACATATAATTTAAGAAACACCATTCACTCTCTAAAGACTCTTATTGGCATAATGAGTATAATCTATTAAAATGATGACTCCATGTGAAAACCTTTTATATTCACTTATTAATACAATTTTTTTTATTTTTAATAATATATTGGAATAGACACTATTTATAATTATGACTAAGCTATAATTATGAATAGCTTTATTATTATTTCCAAATAGCTTTATTATTATGAGATCCTTAATTGAAATTTTCTTTCATTAAGTTAAAGAAGATATTTTTTTATAAATTTCACTTATTTTCAAATATCTTTATTAATATTGGTTTTTAAACTAATTTTTATATTAATATAAATTAAATATATTTAATTTTGAAAATTCAATTTATTAACTAAAAATTTATTATTGTATGAAGTTCATCTAAAAGTGTGAGTACTTGTGTAAGAGCCTATTTTAAAGGAAGTAAGGAAAAGAGCTAATGACTCAAGATCCAAAAACATCTTGTAAGAGTGAAACCTTGCCCCCTAACCAATCACAAAGGGTAATTTTGGTAGGGTGGTTTTGCTCGAATAGCAATGATGAGTAAATCTACATTGGCAAATAAAATTAAGTGATGACATCATTGGTTTGACAACTAAGTTATGCTAGGTTTTCCTAAAAAATCATTAAATATCCAAGATCATAATAAATTATTTTAATTTAATACTATTACTATAAATATTACAAAAATAGATTTCCAATTTTTCTTTTATAGTTAAATTTGATAGTGAAAAAGACTTGAGAAAGTATTAAATGACGGGCTTTAATTTGGGGAAGAGTTAGGCTCTTCATCACCCCATGGTTTCCATACATTGATGCCATAAAAATGGTGGTTCCAATAACATCGCCCCATGCTTTCCATACTTTGATGCTACAAAAATGGTTGTTCCAACAATGGTTGTTTGGGTAAGGCTTCTAAATCACCCCCTTCCTTTCTAGCAAGAGAAGGTTCTAAACTGAATAAAAGATAACTTGGAAAAAATAAAAAATACTGATCTTGAAATACTTTGGATAGAATTTGTGTAGAATAGATCTCAACAAAGGCTTACCTAATCACATCAAATGAACATAAAAATCTCTCAAAGGATGGTATTAGATTATGAAAGTAGTATGAAAATACTATTTTCAATACCAAACAAGAGATTTGTGAAACACATCTACAGAGGCAAAAATGATCCCAAGAAAGAAAAAGGAGATGACACACAAATCAAAAATATGGTAGACCTATCATAGCCACCACTTCCATACTTTGATGCTACAAAAATGGTTGTTTCAACAATGTTGGTTTGGGTAGAGCTTCTAAATCAGCCCCTTACTTTCTAGCACCATAAGGTTCTAAGCTAAATAAAAAATAACTTTGGAAAATGAAAAAATACTGATCTTGAAATAATAAAGAAAGAGATCTTGAAATAACAAAGAAAGGGCTATTTAATTTGGATAAATTTTTTGTAGAAATAGATCTCAACAAAGGTTTATCTAATCACATCAAATAAAACATAAAAATCTCTCAAAAGACCTTATTAAATTATGAAAATACTACTTTCAAATACCAAACAAAAAATTTGTAAAATACATCTACATAGGAAAAAATGATCCCCAAAACAAATGAATAACACAAATAAAAAAAAAATTGTAGACCTCTCATAGCCAACACTCACCAAGAAAAATAAATCATAAAAGATCCTCCCATCCAAAACAAGAAAAAGAAAAACACACACCCAAAACTGAATCATCATATTCCATGAGTAAAATAACATCTAAGTACAAGGGAACAATGCACCACATCAATAGAAAAATAACACTATCTAAAAAATAAAAAGAATGTAAAAAGAGTTTATATTTCAAAAAGCTGAGACTCAAATAAAAAATCTATTCTAAAACTTTGGGAAGCCTAGCAAATTCACATTAGTTCCAGTTGCTCCAAACTCAAAACAATGGCGGAAAGGGCACAAAAAGAAAAGCAAGTAAAAATAGTCAAACAACTACTTAACTTTTAATGTATATATGTACTATTTTTCTGAGATTTTCATAATGTATATATGTATTATTTTTCTCAATTTTTCTTCTCGTTCCACAACGTGCTCATCGATATACTGACCAAGGAACTTGCTCTCGTCAAGAAACTCTTTCACTGCTTTGCATGTCCTCCGGATCTAGGGATATTGCTACACAGGCACTCTTAGAAATATCTTCTCCAATATATCGGGCACTATGTTGATTAAAACACAAGGATCTGAAGACGATGGATTGCTAATCGCAGATTTTGCAGACTTTGCAGTACTAGAAGTCGACTCGTCATAGTCCTCCATAGCATATCCCTACAACACTTTTCAGGGATGGCTAACAAGTCTTTTCCCTGACCTGTGATAATTGGTCTGCAAATATATCAATAGCAATGTCGCTTTAAATCATAAAATTTACTTAGTTTCTATTTTTAGTTATTCATTTTTTGTTCTTTAAATAGACTATATTTTACATAAATACCACGGGTCAATACCATTGTTTCTCAATACCATGAGTCAATACCATGGTTTATTTTATTTTTTTATAAAATTAAAATATTTATATTAAATTACATTAATTTTTTATTTTATTTTATTTTATTTATATTTTTATGTAATTTGAATTAGTCAAAATATTAAAAGTTTTAGTACAACCTGTGCTTTCTAGCACAATTATCAATAATTACCAGCCTAGATCCATCTTAACTATGGATCTATTAAGCGTCGAGAGGGATCAAATCTCTTGAGGTGCAAACCTCTTTTTTTTGAGTGCAAAACTTGAGGAAAGGTTTGCACCTCGAGAGATTTGATCCCTCTAGATCCAGAGTTAAGATGGATCTAGGCTCGTTTCAGTCGTGTGCGGCCAAGGAAAATCTATCGAACATTTGATTAATTTTATCAATAATATGTAAATACAGATAATATAAATATAATAATTTTATATATGCTAAATATGTGTGATATTTTTCTAGTCATTTTAATTTTAAAATTTTATTAGTTACCTAATGCGCTCATATTAATTTTTTTTAATATGCATAAGATTATATATTATGATTGAAAATGCAATGTTAGAATATTGAAAGATCGAAAATTCAAATAATAAGAATATAGTTAATCAAAAAATAATTTACAATGTGATTGATCTCAATCTCTCTTCTTCTGCTTTTCTTGCACTCACACCTGCTACTTTTTCCATCTTTGCATATCGATCATATGAAAAGAGAGTTTGAAATCGTATACCATTCATATCTTTAACTTGAGATATTGCAGTAAACGTCATACCCTGTCTCTCTTTCTTCCCAATATTAATAGTAGCTTTTTCAAAAGTCAATCCTTGTGATTTATGGATTGTTAAGCCCCAAGCAAGTTTCAAAGGAAGTTGTTTTCTACTACCTCTTTCAATAGGTGTAATAGGAATTGTTTGAGGGGATGAATCATCCCATGGTACTCCCATATAATTATCAAATCTTACTAAAACAGATGTGGGTGGTTCTGGGGGTGATTTTCCAGGTTTATACACATTTTTTTCTACAATTCCAAGAGCACCATTTACAATTCCTACATTAGTACATATGTTTGATGCAAGAATCAATCGACCTCCAACTGCAATGATTAATTCAAGTTTCATTTCATCCTCATCTATTTGCATGGAATTTCCTTTTACTTTTGTAGCAACACTCGCTGCAATGGGACAATTTAGCCTTCTTAAACAAATCTTATTATGATGTTCTACATCATCATTTGTTGCAAAAAAATGTATTTCCTTATCAAAGGACTCATTTGTGGAAGTATCCAAGCATGTATTTGTACGAGTCATAAGTGCTTTCCAGTCTTCCATAGTTGGTTTTGAATCCCTTACCTTCATTAACAAACGACGAAAATATATTTGTTGATTGCTTTCTTCATCTTGTCGAAACACAGTATCAAGGGTCACAATTGTTGTGAATAAGTTCCATAATTCTTTTGCAATACCTTAACATGCATATATAGGTTTATCTAGAATAGGAGGCAATTGTCTCAAATCACCGACCAATATAATCGATCTCCCACCAGAAATAAGCTTCTCATTTTCTGGGAAAGCTTGTCGAAGTCTCTTATCAATGTTTTGCAACAAATTTCTTCCAATAAAACTCATTTCATCTATCAATATTAGCTTCACATGCTTCAAATCTTGTTTTAGGGTCATTAAACTTGATCCTTTCAAAGGTGACATGTCTTTGATTGGAATTTGAAGTATAGAATGAATTCTTCTTGCAGATATGTTGAAAGCTGCAATCCCTGTAGGAGCTAAAAGAAGTAATGGACTCTTCTCTGGAAATAAGACTTTCCTGTACCTGCAGTGCCTTGTATTATCATAAGTATTTGATCAACCCCTAATCTATTATGTTCGAGGACAACATCAAATGCTATTCTTTCCTTAACCCCCAAAATTTCAATGGAATAATACTTTGCATGTTGGTCAGAATAGATTAAATTCAACTTTCGATTTTCCGATATGAAATGAATAGCACGATTGGAAGTCACTTCATCAACAAAATATGTGTTCCAATTATGTGCACAATCATGATCTATGCGTCCCAGCATCTCAAATTCACTGTAATTTATATATTTCTTCTCATACAATCCACAAATTATCTCCCACTCATTCTCCCTAGAAGCTCCAGGTGGTTTCTGAACTTCTTCTCCTTCATATTCTACTTGATCAACGGGTGGTAATGGATTGCGATCAATATGCCATGGATTATATTGAAAATTTTCCCAATTATTGACTATATCATCATCTCCTCGACCTATATCTCTATGGAAATCACGAAAGGCCTTGTAAAATACTAACTCAGACTAAAAAAATTCTACAAACTTGTCATCTCCTCGATCAGGAACTGAGTTAAATCGAGGAAGCACACGTACAATAGATCCATTCTTCCGTTCTAACCATTTCTGCCCACATCGACGTTTGTCATATGACCATGATTTTGCAACATCTATCAATGCAAGGTGCTCAATATGCACAGGTCGCTTGGTATATGCATCAATAAGGGAATTATCATTATCGACATCATATGTTTCAATTTGTACTTGTTTGAAAACTTTCCTACCAACATTCAGAACCACAAATCGACGACTACATTTAGAAAGAGGGATTTCGAGAAGCAAATGACATGTCTCTTGTGCACATATATCCCTGTCAATAATAGTTTCACACAACAAACTCTTATATGCACATGTTGCTGGTTCATTTGGATTTTGAATAGAATAAACACGCATCAACATATTATGGAATGTTTCTGATCCTTTTTCAGATTTTGCTGCATATTTTTCTATGTAATTAATGACAACGCACTTTGAAAGAATTGGTTTCCAATCAATATTAGCCCTCCACATCATCAATGTTTCACGATTGTGTGTATTCAATCTATCATCATTTTGTCTCAGTTCATAATTTTTTTCTCCATTCTCATCGACATAAAGTTTGGACTCTTCACATAAATCCCATGGTGCCTTATATCTACATAAAAATATTCCTGCCTTCTTTCGAAGGCATTATCTCTCATTGAAAGTGATGTGACGCTCAACACAATTAAGAAATTCTTCATTATTAATCATAGGATCAGACTGAAATATTTTTCGTGTGTCCTTTAAGCAAGGATGATCATCAATATTGTGTCTAACTTGAATATTACTTTGAAGTCGATCACGTGGATTCATTGCATGTACACATTCATCAAAATATTCTTTTGCAAATCCAACTTGCACTGGATCATCCCAATTCAACATGTCCATGTTAGGAGCATTTTTTATCCATAGAAATCCATGCACATGTGGAGACCCACGATGTTGCCACTCATAGCGACACCAATAATCTATAGCTTGATGATAACGTTCAAAAATTTCATCTCAAAACATTGTATGTCTTAAGTGCATATAATGTGCTACAATATGAGGATTATCAATTACATTTTGACATCTCCATTTCCTCGCTTCCCCTGGATCTCTAGGACATGTACCTGGCATTAATTTATGTAAATATGGACATTGCATATCTGCCTCCCTTAATGTAAAGAATATTGTAGGACTCCCAATTTTTTGATCCATGTCCGATAGCTCAGCACGACACTTATTCCAATATGCGCGTGTCCCTCTTAGTACAGTGCCAAGTCGCATCAATCTTTCTCCAATTCGTGAATCTGGAATATTTTGTAAATGTTCTCGTAACTCCTCCATTGTTGTTGGTAAATCTGTCATATTTTTCTTCACAAATACTGCAGACGAAGATTGAGCACGATGTCTCATGATGATATTGAGTAAAAAGTATCTAAATCGTGGGTGCCTTCCAAACTTGTTATCACGATATCGAAGAAGATGCTTTGCATACTCATGAAGATGGACATGTCTCTCACGTGCTTGCAACCAATCTTCTCCACATTTTGGGAACAATGACAGAAATTCCATATCAAATAATCCCAAAGTGTTATACTCATTAATTGGAGATGAGCCAATTCTAGGCCAGCTAATTACTTCCTCTGTATTAGGTTGTTCCTCTAAATTAGGGTTGTTAACCCACTATCGAATGATATCAATCTCTTGTGTAGCATTTGGAAGCTTTGATGCAAATGAAGTTGTATGTAAGCCATCTAATGCATCGTCGATCCCTGGAACCCCTTCCAACATTGCAAATTCACTGTCACTATCTTTCTCTGGCAAAGTAATAGCATTAATCATATGTGATACATCTGTTGCAATTTCAAGTATTTCTTGAAGTGCATCATTATCAACTTGAACTCCACGATAATATGGATCATTATGAATCTTATAGTGTAATGCATACAATACAATTTATTTCCTGACGGTAAAATCATAACTTGATCCCTTTGCACCTTTTTTCCGCACAACAATTATCAAATCCAAGTCTTTAATATGTCGAGGTAACTTCATGGAAATATTTCTAACCTCTTGTGGAAAACTAATGGTGTGTCCTCTATATTTGTATTTTCCACCTATTGAGTATATAACCTGCAAAATTGGACTTGCACGTGCTATCAACATTTCTTCGACTTGTGTGAGCTCTCCAAGAACATTAGGTTGTTCTCTTGGATTCATATGGTTATCGGCTGAAAATCTATGATGACTTCCTTCTCATTCACATCTCATGCACATTGTACCTAATAAAAATAAACCAACTTCATTGTGATCTATCCTCAGGTAGAGATTTGATCCCTCTCAGTGCTTGATAGATACAGAGTTAAGATGGATCCAGCCTAGATCCATCTTAACTCTAGATCTATCAAGCACCGAGAGGGATCAAATCTCTAGAGGTGCAAACCTATTTTTTTGAGTGCAAAACTTGAGGAAAGGTTTGCACCTCGAGAGATTTTATCCCTCTCGGCGCTTGATAGATCCAGAGTTAAGATGGATCTAGGCTGGTTTCAGCCATGTGCGGCATAGGAAAATCTATCGAAAATATGACTAATTTTATCAATAGTATGTAAATACAGATAATATAAATAGAATAATTTTATATATGCTAAATATCTCTCATATTTATCTGGTCATTCTAATTTTAAAATTTTCTTAGTTACCTCATTTTTTTGAGATGATAAATATTGTTAATAAATTTAATGATGAAATATTTTTTTGAATGCAAAGTGACAATGTAATAGTGTTGAATGATAGAAAATGAAAATAATAAGAATGTAGTCAATTACAAATAGTCTTCATTGTGATCAATCTCAAATTATTTTCTTTTTCTATTCCTATTGTCACCCTTGTTAGTTTTGTCATCTTTTCATATCGATTATATGAAAAGGACAATTGAAATAATAAACCAGTTAAATATTTAGCTTGAACTATTGTACTAAACATCATACATTGTCTCTCTTGCTCTTCAATATTGATAGGTTGATTTACTATAACACAAATATTAATCTACATTGTTAATAATTTTGTGTGCTTACACTAAAATAAATGCACAATCTTAATCCAATCACTTTAAAATTAATGTACCATCAATGTACATCAAATCGGAAATCAACGTCTACACGGAAATCAATGCTCCTAATGCAAACAATCAAATAAGTTTACAAAACAGCATCTACACTAAGATCAATGCATCTAATGCAGGTAATCAAATAAGATTAGAAATCAACATCTATATTGAAATCAATGGATCTAGTGCAAGTAATAAAATAGGATTTGAAACCAACATCTACACTTATATCAATGCATCTAGTGTAAGAAATAAGATAGGATTAGAAATCATCATATTAATGTACATTGTTAATAATTGTGTGTGCTTACACTGAAAAATAAACCAACTTCATTGTGATCCATCCAGAGTTAAGGTGGATCCACCTTAAGTGGTATGTGAGCCATCTAATGCATCGTCAATCCCTGGAACCCCTTCCAACATTGCAAATTCAGTGTCACTATCTTTCTCTCGCAAAGTAATAACATTAATCATATGTGATACATCTGTTGCAATTTCAAGTATTTCTTGAAGTGCATCATTATCAACTTGAACTCCACGATGATATGGATCATTATGAATCTTATAGTGTAATGCATGTAATACAATTTATTTCCTGACAGTAAAATCATAACTTGATCCCTTTGCACCTTTTTTCTGCACAACAATTATCAAATCCAAGTCTTTAATATGTCGAGGTAACTTCATGGCAAGATTGCTAACCTCTTGTGGAAAACTAATATTGTGTCCTCTATATTTGTATTGTCCAATTATTGAGTGCATAACCTCCAATATTGGACTTGCATGTACTATCAACATCTCTTCGACTTGTCTAAGCTCTGCAAGAACATTAGGTTGTTCCCCTAGATTCATATGGTTATCGGCTGAAAATATATGATGACTTCCTTCTCGTTTACATCTCATGCACATTGTACCTATGTTTGTCGTATGTACTTGAATTCTAGAATACGACTCTTCACACACATGACATATTTTAACATCAGCCAATCAACCAATCCTATCACGAAATTTTCGATGTGAAATATTCATATCAACAAAACTTTCATGTTGATGTTGGGAATCAATATGTTTTAAACATGTTTCTTTCATATGATTTTCCTCTTCGTCCTATACCATGTATGAGTTGTTCTGATATTGTTTTCTTTGTCGATGTGATCTTTTTTGTTCACTTTTCCGTTTTCTTTGTTCTTCATGTTTTTCAGGTGTTATTTCCTTTCGGTTATCTTGTCCATTTCCTCTTTGTTCTGCATTTTATTCTATTATTTGTTGTGTCTTTCTTTTTTGATATTCTCTTTGATATTCTCTTTTGCGTGCTCTTCTCTCTTCTTGTTGTTCTGCAGTTGAAATTTCTTGGTGCCTTTCTTTTTCTATATTCTCGTGCTTTTTCATTATGCTTTATCCTTTGTTCTAATGTTCTTCAACTTTCATTTCTAATTTCTTTCTATGTCGATAATTTTTTTGATATTCTCTTTGACGTGATCTTGTCTCTTCTTGTTGTTCTGCAGTTTTCATTTCTCACTCCTTTCTTTGTCGATATGTTCTTACATATTCTCTTTGATATGTTCTATGTGTTTCTCTTTGTTCTTCACTTTTCTCCTTTCTTTGATCTTCTCTTTGTTCGTCACACATTTCTTCAAATTTATTTTCCTCCATCTCATTATTATGAGAAGACATGGCTATTTGAATTACTGCAATGCAAATATCAATGCACAAATCATTTTTGGTCAATAGAAAGTGCATTGCATATGCACCTAGGCCTCATTTTGAGTGCATTCCAACGCAGTTTTCGATGCCTAAGGATGCATTACTCTCTCTAGAAAAATAATTTACCCTAAGGGGCCCAAATCCCTAAATATTTGTAATGAAATGACTATTGAAAGCAATAGGGGGTCTATGGCACCAACTTGGATCAAACAACGATGAAACCCATCCACAAAATCGATCGCAATCAACAGCTGAAGTTCGGGGGCAAAAACAGGTTTAGAGCTTCAAAATGAAAATGGTAACTTTCAAATGGTAAAAATGAATAGTAAAAATCTTTTAATTAGTCATTTAATTATTTTAAAATCATATTTATTGCTATGACTACAAATTTATTCATTTTTTATCGTGAGACATGTATTTTTAATCCATTTGATGTTGTTCTGAATAGGTTTGCAAATTACAAGCAGATTAGTTGTGCACATTTATTTCAAGAATGATTTGACCACAAAGCATACTTTTATCATTATTTTTAGAGCTTTGATAAAAATTAAAGAGGACTTGAAGCACTTTTATCTTTTTTTCGATCTTTGATAACAACGAAAATGGAACCCCGCATGTCTTCTTTGAGCTCTTTTAGAGTCTGATAATATGAAAATATTTTTGATCGCTTGTCTTTTTGACTGCCTTAGTCGAACATGACTAAGAGGTTCTCTCAGATATTATTTTACACTTTCTCGGATCTGATCGACAACTTTACAAAAAATTACCTATGGAGTTTTATTTTTTCCTCTTTTTCAAACTCTCTAAATATGAAAAAGGACATGTTTATCACTGTCATTAGGCTTGTTAAAACATAAAATAGCGACGGGCTTTTCGATCATGGCAAGAATCAAGTTTCATTCATCACTAGACTCGTTAAATTATTAAATAGCGATACATTATTCACCCGAAGAGTTGAATTATAGATCAAGAATATGTTATCCTCCTCAAGCTTCTTAAAAAATAAAGAGGTATTGGTCGACAAATGACCGGGGAAAATTTGGGAAAGTGAATTTTTTTTTTTACTGTAGCAGGTCACTCTTGAGCATGACACTTCACTCCATCATCGTGACTATTTGGGTTGGGTAATATTCTCGACGGTTCATTCATACCTATGGCTCATCATACCTTCAGTTTTGTTTTGGGTCAATGCTGCCAACTCATCGTAGTGTCATAGATATGTTCAAGAGAAGTCATCTAATGAATAATCATCTTCTGTAATACTCATAAACCTTCATTCTCATGACAGTCATCCCTAAAAATTGCTATATCAAGTCACATTTTGTCTCTGAAATCAGTAACTCCAATTTCACAATAAAGCAACTTCCCATCGACGTCAAATCATCATCCAGGAAGTTTACTTAGAAACATCATCTTCCAGTACCATGAAGCAGCATCGACAAGATCCTTGCTTTTAGACTTTTCACCGAAACATTTTGTTTGGTGTTTGACATTATGTTATCACACCCTAAATTTTCAAAATCATAACTTGAAATGTGTCAACTTTGTATTTAGATTGGTTAGAAGCATACCATCACGAAATGATAAATTTCATGATTAGTATAAGCTTCTATGATTTTTTAAGTTGTTAGGGAATGATCTCAAGTCATATCAAAGGAAAAAATCTGAAATAGGTACTTCAAATCAACCTAATATCTCAAATCTGGCCACATGTCAAAAAAATTCTCAGTCTGCAGTGATTTTGGTACAAAATTAACAGATTTTGTTGCGGAAACACCTATTAATTTTGTAGTGAAACTAACACTTGTAAGGCTAAATGCACTACGAAAGCGTGTCATCCTATAACGATTTTCTGCATAATGATGAGTTGTTAAACTTTTAGGGTTTCGAGGTCATGCTGTCAGAATAGGGTTATCATTGAAATTCTTAGGCATGTTTTGGCATCAACCACCATTTTATTAATAAATCTCATCTCATTTTTTAAAATCAATCCTTCATTCCTCACGCTTTATTTTCCACTCTTGTAAGATGCTACCAAAGAAGCTTGCTGTCATTTTCATTTCCCTTAGAAACCCTCAGTCATGTCAGTCTTCTTTTACCATAACAGCTCGTTGTCATTAAAGGCTTTTACTGAACAGGTGTAAATATCTAGAGAAGGCCACTGCTGCAAAACAAGAAGAAATGGCTACACCAAAGAAAGAAAATAAAGGAGGGCTACTATTCAGGTACAAACCTACAAGTCCAAGATTAATCATGGAAGATCCAAATTTTGTAGAAATTCTTACAAGATCAGGCTGCATTCAGTTCTGTCAAAAGTTGCAAGGTCATTAGAAACATGTATCACAAGACTTTGTACTCAATTTCAAAGGAACATCTACAAAGGTTGGATTTCTTTATGTGCCAGTTTCGTTTGAGAGCATTTATCAAGCAACAGGGATCCCTAGGATGGGAGAAGAATGGTTTAAAGCTACAAATTTTGATTTAAAGAGTTTTTATGATTATCTAAAGCCTGAATGTGTAGAGATAAATATGACTATAGGGATTCCCAGAACTTGATTTAAAGATAACTACTCTAATTTTTTTGCAGTTATACTGAAATACTTTACCTGTGAAGGAAGATTTTGTAAAATCTACATGTATCACTTCAAGATGTTTCTTAATTTTATGGGAAAAAAACTAATATATATTCCTTTTAACCTTTTTAGAAGCCTTGGAAAAATGGCAGATAAAGTGCAAGGTAGACTTGAAAGAAGCGAGAACTTCCATCTTTCACCATGGATTGATGAAATTACTAGTACTGGAAGAATTAAATAAACTAGACAGACACTGGGCATCTTTCTTGTTTATGAATGGGTATGAAATGGATGTTTTATCCCTAAGGAAAACCTCTAAACTCAAAACTCTTTCTCCTAGGTAAGAGCTGAATACTACTACAGAAGTAGAAGAGAATCAACAAGACGGTTTAAAAGCTACAGGTAAATACATGGAGGTAGAAGCTAATTTTATCCAAGAGGCGGCACCACATCAACCAACTAATAAGCATTCTAAAAAAAATGTCATAAATAGCAAGACTAAACCTACATCAAAAAGATCTAAAGGAAGCATAAAGGAAAATATTGGAGGTAAAGGCAGACTTGAAGACATCTTATAGGCTATAGACATTGCAGAAACCCCTGTAGTGAAAGCAACTGAGGTAGAAGGATCCAAGATTAAAGGGAAGGGGCTTATGGCCAAGAAATTAGATTTTTCATCAGAGGATTCAGGTTTTATTTTTAAACCTAGAAATCCTTTTACTAGATCACAAATTTCTGAGACTATCACAGTTGGAAATAAGCAGTAGAGGCAAGATAAAGAAAAAAGGGAAGCAGTGCAAGAATTCATAGTTATATCTCCTACTAAGATAGAGGTTACTAAAGAAAAGAAAGCTCAATCTGAAAGAAAGATTCAGAAGGAGTCTGAGGCATATTTTCGAAAGGGACAGTTTAAAGATAAGGAAGAAACAGTCAAACAGAGAAAGGAAAAGGAAAAAATCATAGAGCAAACTGAAAAAGTGTTTCTTGAAGAACAGTTAAAAGCAGCTAGGGAAGAGTTTTCTGAAACAGAGAAAGAGCTGGAAATATACAAGAAAGATAGAAAAATGATATATGAGGTGGAAAAGAAAGTGAATGATTAGGTTACTCATTTTGAAAAAACCATTGCAAATGCCAAAAAATTGTTGAAGAAATCACAACCTTTACGCATCATGATGACACACACAAGGCACAGGAATTTATGGCTATAAGAAGAGAGTAAAAGTCTTTAGAGACAATTCAAAGAGTTGAAAGTAAATATGGAGATGATGAAGACAGAATTAGAGAACAAAGGTTTGGAAAGGGGATTTATGGAAAAAAATATTGACCTTTTTTATTTTTGCTACGAAATTCGCTATGAAAGTAGCTCAAAACTCTGTTTTGACAGCAAGGTCAATTTTTGGAAGAAGGTGATGGGTAAATGAATATTTAAAATCTATTCTCCATAAGGAATGATAAAGAGTATCAGGGCAATGATAAATAGTATCAGATCAGAATATTGCTAAGTGAAGATATTTTGTTATGGATACAGTTCGAAGATTCCAGCTCACTATGCCACCATATCATCAAACTGACAGTTCCTTAAAAGTAGGCAGAGCAGTTTCATGAAGACAGTCAGAGTATTAATTTTTTGTTTGTGGCCAGTATGGGTGAAAGACATGATTCCTTTCAAGGAATATTTGGATCATATTTAGATTAAAATGTAATAAGTAGGTGTTTGAGTCATAGTAGGACTCTAACTCCTAATTCGAAAGGTGTCAGTTCTAGTTTTAAATATCTAGTTAGTGGTTAGATTTGGTGTCAGTAATAGAGTTTAATGATCTAGCCACTTGGCATATTGGATGTAAAGGCTAGATGCCTATAAGTAGTGAGTACTTCAATGTATGAAGGGTTGGAAATATGATCAGGGTAGACTATTTTTTGTAAATCTTTGGATTTTCTGATATATACAATAAGAATACAACTTTTCTTCACCTGAGATTCTTATTATATTTCAATGAGTTTATGTCCTATCTTTTGAAATATTTTCTTCCAATGTCTTAATGCTTATTACTCAGAATTCATGATTCTTCATGCTCTGACTTCATTTAAGTATTAATCCATGGTTAAATGAGTTTCTATCCTATCTTTTGAGATGTTTTCTTCCAATGTCTTAATGCTTATTACTCAGAATTCATGATTGTTCATGCTCTCACTTCCTTTAAGTATTAAGCTATGGTGAATTGAGTATTTTACTTTCCATACCTTGATGTATCATTACTCAGAATTCATGTGTCACATGCTCTGACTTCTTTTGAACCTCAAGTTATTGGGATTTTCCTGAATGTGTTATTATTTCCATGAAATATAAACAAGCCTCAACTTCCACAAGGAAAGCCTTTGTCATCTTTATCCTTGTCAGTGAATCCTTAACCCAATGGTAGCAAGCCTTCATCTTTTCAACCTACAAACATATAAAAACAATACATAAATCATAGAGTTAGCCATATATTTTTATCATTAACCAATATAATAAACCCCATTTAGAGAGCCCTCTTAGACTGAAGAGGCTAAGCTTCAGTTAGAAGTGGTTTGAAATAGTTACACTGAAGTTGTCTAATCAGTAGCAAATCAGGTACGATTTTGGTGATAACACATTAAATCATCTATTCATGCCTTACGAAATGTACTGCAGTGCCTTGAAATCCATTAACTTCAATGGTGGTTCTCTCACATTTTTTAACAACTCACATGATTGGCTGGTAATCAAACTATGTATTACCATGTTCAACTACAAATCATATATTCGTATGCCTAGACTTGTACCCAAACGATCGAGTGAACGAGATCAAAAGACACCAGATCTAGTTTCAGCCATCTGGGCTACAATTTCAGGATTTTTGTACACATCATTTGTATGGTGACCTTACATACAGATCGTTATCCAAAGATGGGCCTATATCTATAGGCATTTCTATATCAGGCAACATTCCAATGTAAACAACTTTCTGCAAAATGTACATGTTATTAGATAGTTTATGTGCTGACCATGGGAATGCCTTCCCTCAAATATTTGTGATCAAGAGGATATATCATGATGTAATGTATTGTGATATCGATGCGGGTCCCCACTCCTCTTCAGTGCCAACCCATCACATCGTAAACCATCTCATTCAAAAAATATTGTTATAATTCTTACTTCATGCTTTAGGGGGCAGCTGTTATAGTTAAATTTGGGCATCATTCACAATGACCTAGTAAAACTAGACATCATCCCTAGGACCAATGAAATAGGGTCTATCATCCCCTATCATTTATGTTGCTACATGCCCTAAGACAAGAAAAAACCATCCATGACTTCCATTGCAAGGTTTCCAAGGTTTGAAGTATATGTTATATCACTTATGATCTCACCGTTAGGACTCCACTATGTATCATTTTTGCTATATACTTTGACACCATTTT
>JAXQQM020073578.1:0-25112 GCA_034641835.2 Pinus albicaulis
TGTTGTCCTCCCCGAGACGCATGATCTGCCGGAGAGTGGAGGACGAAAGTGTCAAATCACCTCCAGTTTCTCTCAGATTTAACTTCTTTCAAAAAAAATTATTTAAAAATGGTAACTAATTAATAAAATCATCACGCTTACCAAATGTGAGAATAAGATTATTTCCTCTGCCGTAGGCCCATAAATGCGTCTAAGCAGGAAATGCCTGCCACAGGATGATCGACAACTTTAATCTGACGACAGGCATTTCCTGCCTAGGCGCATTTATGGGCCTGTGGCAGAGGAAATAAGGCTTGCCGAAAATAAGACGGTGTGTGGTAATCCGAGCATCTACATGGTGTATACTCATATTGGGTACGCTAATATTATATATTGTGTCCCACATTAGTTGGGTTTTGCATGTCTTTGGGTGTTATTATACTCATTCTGTTTTTGTTGAGTATAAATTTATTATTGGCTAAAAATTTGTGCATTTTATCTATAATTTTGTAATTTGTTTTTGTTATTTTCTATTATTATTGAAATTTATTAATGTGTAAGATAGTGGGTTGAGGTAGGTTTTTTAATAACTTCAATATTTATTAGTTATTTTTTGTTTTTAATTTTAATTTCAATTTTATTTAATTTTTTTTTCTATTATTACCATTTTCATGAATTATAGTTTTTATGGATAGTTTTTATAATTTTTTTCTCCAAGTATATTAAGAATTCTAGAAATTGATCTTCTTGAATTCAAGAATAAAGAAGTTATTTTTTTTATCCTTTCTTGTGTCTATAATTACTGTTTGTTGTTCTGGAAGGTCAAAGCATTGGAAACTCCTGCCATGGTACCAGGATCCCATTTAAAGTTTCATATTTTGTTTGCTCGACATTTATTGGGAAATCAACCTTCATTTTTTATCTGTTTCAATTGGTTTGTTAAATTTGTTTGTGTGAATTTTTTTGAAGCTATTTAATGTACTGCAACACTCTAAGTATTTTGATTAGAAACTAAGCGTTTTGATATCCATCTATAGTTACTAGTGATTTAATTTATATCACCGTGCTTGTCATAATTTAGTTGTTAAATTAATAATAAAAGAACTGTTATTACGGATTATTCATAAATATTATTTAATTTATTTTTAAAATTTAATTTAAAAATTAATTTAATACTAAATCACAAATTATAGATCATCCAACTACTTTTTGCTTTGCAAAAGAAAAATTCTAGTTTAAATTGGGATGTCATTTGAGAGATAACATTAAAAATTGTGTTCCCTATTATAACATTGAAAATTTTGTTCCATATTCCCATGCCTTCATTGCCACAAACACAATTGCATTCAACTCTATATCAATCTTGTACAACTCCCATAAACTTTGTAGGAGACAATTGGTTGTGTAGAACAAGTTTCTTATAATTGACATCTCATTGAGTTGAAACTAAGTTTCTCCATATCAATTTGAACCCAACATTGACAAAGGAATAAAGTTATAAAGCTTCATACAACCAATGAGGTAGGGCCCTCGTAGAAAAGAAAAATTTTAGCACAACATTTTTGCTTTCATTTCTATTTTTCTATGAATTCTTTAATTGATCATCTTACATGTTGTGAGCATTTCGTATTCTAATTAGCTATATTTAAACTAAAAGGTAGGTACAACTACTAAGTAACACTTGTTCTCTATTTTTTTATTGTACAAATACATTTTTAATCTATTAATGCATTTCAAAAAACAATCTAACAAAAATTCAAATTTACAATTTTAAAAAATAACATATTAAATTTTACACAGATAATCAACAAACTAACACACCCATGTAAATTAAGTTGATACAAATCAATCCATAATAAAAATAAAAAGAATTCATGATACCTATCACATTGATAAATTTAAAAAAAAAAATCATTTGAAATTATTATGAATTGTAAAAATAATTAATATATAAAGTTAAACATATATACATTTCAAACAACACAACATGGGACAATATTTCTAATCATGGATATTCTTGATTTTTAAATAAGCTTTGTAACAATACAAAACCACAATTCATTTCATATGATATTTTTTTGATTAATCAATTTAATTAAAAAAACATAACTACTTTGTAGATAACTATGGACTATTGATTTGTGTATATTACTATGAATATCATCTAGCATTTTATATTAAAATGTGGTAGTTTAAAGAGACTCCAATTTAACTCTGAAAATAATGGAAATTTTGTCAAAATTTTGAAAAATTTAGGCATGAATTTTTGGCAATTTTTTATTATAGGTGTCAAACTTTAAGATTTTGGCTACCCAAAATATCTTGAATAATACTGAATCCATTTCTACCATAAAAATAGCTTCAAACATTCCTAAAATTAAATTTATTGAAATCTTTTTGCAACTTCTTGAATTGAGTTGATAAATCACTAGGCAAATTAAAATTTATGAGAACCCTATTCTAAAATAAACACAGCTAACACCTATTACATAGAAATTTAAATAATCGCACCGTTGTCTTTGGAGGAGTCTTTCGTTCGACGAATCGAGAGCTTATGTGACAGCTCCCGATCCCCCGGCTCTGGCGACCCACCTTCTTCGGTGCGATGTAGAAAGCCTCTCCAGCGCCCGACGACAGCGAACGGTGAACGGCGACTCCACCACCCCTCCGCCTGGCGCCGCTCCTCCCCCACCCGCCACTCCCACAACCCCCGGCTACCTACCTCCATCAATGCTGCACTGGATAATTCGGCGGGAGGGAATTTTCATTTTCAGTTTCACATGCATTTTCTAGTGCATACAGCACTCAGTTAGAAGGCATAAGCGGAAGGCGGACCTCTGACTGATGCAAAACCGTAGTCAGTGCCATGCTATTTTGCTGTGACGCAAGGATGGGTTGCTAAAAATAAAAATAAAAAAGTTGCATCTTTCTACTTCAAAAATAGGCAAGATTTACGAGTTTGCGAGCAACAAGTTCGTTCAATCTCATTCAAGGTGCTAGTTGTTTTTTTTCTTTCTTTCTTAGTATTTGATTTTGGTGGAATAGATGTTGTGAATTCATGTTGAGTGCTATTTTTTAAAATAGATGGCTCTGAGGTCCTTTCTCTCACACAATTTTTGGAGGGGAATAGTATATAGGCAGGAAGCTACCTGAAATGAATAATCTTGACTTATCTGTTCTCCTGTGTGTATAAATTCTCTTTCTTAGCTCGTCAGAGATTGCAGTGGAAGAAAGTTGGCCGGAACAGAGAGAGAGATTGTGTGTTAGCTTACTATGGCTAAGCAATAGGAAGAAACCCATGAGAGGTTGAGCTCTTTGCTTTGAAACGGGGAACGTGATTTCTTGATAAAAAATAATGGGGACAAGGTATGACTGTTATACTTATACAGTCTCTGATATCATTTATTTCACTGCAAAATTGCATTTTTGTATTGAATCCAATGTAATCTAAAATAATGGAGACAAGGTATGATTGTTATACTTATACAGTCTCTGATATCATTTATTTCGCTACAAATTTGCATTTTTGTATTGAATCCAATGTAATCTACAAGTGAAAGTTGAAGAACTGGAAGGGAAACATGTGGGTTTGTACTTTTCTGCACATTGGTGTCCTCCATGCAGGGGTTTCACCCCCGTTTTGTCCGAAATCTATACAAAGTTATCGGAGCAGGGGGACTTCGAGATTCTCTTCGTTTCTGCGGATCTTGATGAGAAGTCATTCAAGGAATACCACCATACCATGCCATGGCTTGCCCTGCCATTCTCAGATGGTAATACAAGGAAGAAGCTTAATCAGACCTTTCAGGTCGATGGCATTCCGTGCCTTGTTTTTCTGGACAGAGAGGGCAGAGTTATAACGACTGGCTGCATAGACTGTGGATTCTCTTTTGTTTTTTGATGAACGAGATTTTGTCCTTGGCCATGGAGGAAGAAAGGTGGGTGTTTTCCCTTTTTCACTTGTGTTTTTCCCTGCCATCAAGTTTGGATTTGGGTTCTTTATGAGAATGTAGGTATGAAAGCATGTATTGAATTGGGCCATTGAACTTGAAAAGCTAGAGAATAGAGTGTGCAAATCTAATCAATACATGGGTTGAATTGGGTGATTGAGTTTCATGCAATCATTGGATGCTGTAAGGGTTAAGGAAAAATAGATGCACAGATTTTATTTCATGATGGTCTCATTATCAATTTGGGTTTTTTCCAGTAGGTTCTGGTAGCGGAGCTCGTTGGCAAAACTGTGGGTCTGTATTTTTCAGCCCACTGGATCAGAGTGTCCCAATGGGGGAGTTGACCTTTCTCATGTTAACTAATCAATTACAGACTCTGTTCTTATTTTCTGACGGTTTTTTTTTCTCTTTTCCATAAATTAAACATGTTATTTCTTCTGCAGGGTTTGATATTTCATGTTATTTCTTCTGCAGGGTTTGATATTTTACTCACCTGTATTTAGAAGACAAATCTTCTCACCTGTTAAATTCCAATTTAATTTAACTTTTAACGTTGTTTCATGAAAACAACGCTACATATTATTTAAAGCAAAATTCTTACATTTCCCACCAAATAATGAAATTTGGTTTCACAAAATATCCTCACTCTTACATAATTAATTTCAATATTGACTTGAAAATAGGTTTTTATACATGAAAGGTTTATTGATGATTAAGGTTAGAACTTTGATCCATATGACATTTAAAAAATATGAAATCAATAATTTTTTTGATATTATTTTATTATAAAAATTTAAAAAATATTTTATTTTATTTCTATATTTTAAATATTTTCTTTTCAAATTTATTAAATATGTTTGACTTATATTTTAAGTTATTGTTATTTAGAAAATTCTTTAAAAGCTGTTTACCTACTATGTCAATATGGATAAAGTCTATAGAGGTAGAGGAATTGCTAGGACGGTCAAAAGTAGTAGGAATATGGGCAAAAAGATCTCAAAAAATCTATCCTTAACAATATTTAAATCATGTTTTTTTTTTATGGTAGAAATAGATTCAGTACCATCAAAAACCTCTAAAACACTCAAAATCTTGAAGTTTAATAATCAAAATTTACAAATATTCTTTCCAAAATTTGTATAATTAAAAAAAAAATATTCGTTAACAATACTGCTCTAAATATTATAAACAAAAGAGACAAAATATTAAATATTATAAACGAAAGAGAAAATATCATTTTAGAAGGGGTAGATAGTTAGTTATAAAAGGATCAATGTGTTTGTAAATAATTAAGGTTAAGATATAGTATAAATATTTGTTAACAATACTGCTCTAAATATTATAAACAAAAAAGACAAAATATTAAATATTATAAACGAAAGAGAAAATATCATTTGAACGATACTGCTCTAAATATTATAAACAAAAAAGACAAAAGTGGGTTTTTTTCAAAATCTTGTCCATTGCCACAACTTCAAGGACGAAAATCATCAAAACTAACAAATATTCAATGTGCATATAAATTAGGCATGTCTTTGACACAATTCTTGACCTTTATAGAACAACCTTCATAATGCATGTACCTTTATCACAACTGTGAGAGGGTTATCTTCCTTCTTATCACCCCACCCTTTTTTGTCTTCCTTATTCTCCTTCTTCTCTTCGCCATTTCCTTCCTACAAAAACCACCATTTGTTGTAAAAAATATCCTCAAAATTTCTGAAAACATTGAGTTAACCAACACATAATGCATATCTCAATGTGCAACAAGTCAAATTCACTAGAATCAAAGAAAAACACAGAGACACTAGATGTGTCATTTATTTATGGTTGTTCAAAATATGCTAGAAAATTTGAGGTATCTATCAAATATGTGGTTCCAAATTTTTATATGACCATCAAAGAGTGCAAAGTGAGGTTATGATTTATATCGAGGGTATTTAACATCACTCATGCAACACATAGATCAAGATGACACATAATTTGAAGAGGTATAGTTGTCGTTTGAGGCATGCTACCTAGTAGAAGCTCATGCAAAACCATTGCTTCATTAAAACTTCTTTGCACCAATAGGACTGGACTCTACATGGGTTCTTTAATGTCATATTTGCAATGCTAGGCTAAGAGACCCAATACTTTATCTTTAATCAAAGTACAATCCTTACTTCTTTTGCACCTAAGGAAATTGAATGCTCGTATTTCATGTTTGGCATAATCTCAAATAATTCTTTACCATCCAAAAAAATCACATAAGACAAATTTAATCATGTACTACATACTTTACTTATTATTGTCTACAAATTATTTAATGTATGAAGCTGAGCTTAATCATATAGATCCTACCAAATATTGGTGTAGATATCTGATTGCCTTGTTAATATTGTTGATATGTTCGGAAGTGACTAGTTCTTAGGGTTTGCAAGTATCTATTTTGTTCTGGATTTTGGATTTTCCATTTTTGTTATTGTATCTATTCTGCCAAAGTCACCTAAGACATGCACTAGGACCTACCTATTTTTTGCAAGCACAAGCATACATGACCATGTCATTCAAAGAGTTAAAACCTTGTGGTGGTTAACAACAGTCCGCTTTCACCAACTTAGTTAAGCATCAACTGACATTTTTAATATTTTTTTGATCCAGTATCACTTTCAATTCTCCAATGTAGTTTATGTTAGAGTTATGAATAACATAACGGTGAAGTGTCCTAGAAATTCTTCTGAAACTAGTATGAGTATCACATCAAGATACATACATTCCATGTCATTATCCTCCTCTTCTAATTTTTAGTTTCTAAAATTACTGATGTGTGTTTTAAAGCTCCAATGAACCTGAGAAGTAATGAGATGTGTTGAAGTATACTTGTCATGGTTTCTTAGCTGATGGAGACTTCCATAGCATGGCATAATGTTTTTGTCCCACTGTTAAATCTAAATCAAAGCAGTGGTTGGGTTCTCATGTTGACTGGAATCTTCAACAAAAGGAAATAATGAGTAAGGTATTTTTCCTAAAAGATATCAAGGAGGTTATGGGGTTATTAAAGAATTGATTGTAGCCACTTTTACAAAGGAACCTAAATCGAAATAAACAAGAACTTTGTTGCTACTTGCAAGTTTTCATAACTTGTAGTGCATGTAAGCTTAGATATAGGAGAAGAAATAATACATTTCAAAGCCCTTAAACAACATTCTATATAGATAAGAAGATACCATATTCCCCACAAGACACAACCTAATTTTTATCTTAAACCATAAATTGATGGTCAAAATGAAGAGTGATATTGAACCTTGTTGAAAATTTTTTCATATAGCATAAATTGATTATAAAATTAAGGTGTTTTAATATCATTTATTTATAATACATTCTATGCTCAATTTAATAGAGACGTATATGGTCTGCAATTTTTCTTTTCCCAATGATGTTGAATTATAATTACAACTAATGCCACTTCAAACTAAAAAGTGGGTGTTATTATTCTTAAATTTTACACATGCATGAGTATTCAAAGATTGGTATGGTAATAAAAAAATAAATTGCAGGACTAGCCTAGTGGAGGCAAGATGAGTGTTTTGCATTGGAATTTTCTTTCTATCATGGATTCAATGTATCACATATTTCACCAACAAGGCTTTCTGTACCCTACCATGTTTTTTCTGAGAACATCAACTTTGATCTACATGACATTGAACAAAAAAGTACAATGATAATGACAATGAATAAGGAATTGAACACAATAGATTTCATTCTGAGGATAGTTTTATTCACTGATTTTGGGTTTATGGATCAAATGGACCGGGCGGGGGTTGAACTGAAGACCCCTGTCGAACAAACTTGCACCACTACCAACTCACCTACACATTGTTACTTAACCGTATACAATGCCACATGTATTTAAATTTTTTTGTTTTCATCGTTGGGTGGAGTGGGGTCCAGCCTCGTGGGCCATCCCCCAATACAAATTTTCATATAACCATAACCCAGGACCTAAGGCGAAGCGCAGGAGGCGCTAACCCTTAAACACATGATTAAATTGTGAATCAGGATTAATTAACACCTAATTCGAATTATGGGCATTATTAACGAAATTGACCATCCCACAATTTACGCCACTTGTCATCGAATTGTAGGACAGTTTTCTAAATTTCGAGCGAATTTGTAGGAGTGTCTCAGATTTTGTGCAATTTGTGGAGCAGATAGTGGGAAAACTAGGAGAGGTCATAACTCCTCTAGTTTTCAACCAAATTGGATACAAAAAGAGGCTAAGGTACCATTTTATTATTTTGGACTCAATGGAATATATCTTCGGATCCATAGAACACTCTAGATAGGATTTTTTTTGCAGGTTGAAGCCTAAGGGTGCCATGATCTGTTAAACACACACATGGTGTATGAGGAAAGATAAACACACACATAGAAAGATAGGCATTCGTTGCATCTCTATTACACATAGATGTACATTTATAATACAATAATGCGACTCTTGGATTCATCTTCCAAGGTCACTTGGACTCCTTTGTGACTCTTCGCCTTCCACACCTACCCATAGAGGATTAGGTGTTCAACATGATCAACCATGGTGTTGAGACAACTTATGGAAAGATATTGATGATGAAGATGGCCTTGCAGGGGTTGTCTTTTCTCCATATTCTTTCTGAAACAATAATTGCATCATAGTTGTAACTTATCATTCTTCTTTCCTCTTTATGTCTTTGAAGGAGAGATTTATTCATGTACTACACGATGTTTTGTAGTGCAATTGTAGCTCTTTGAGGTTGTAGTTTAGGATCTTGATATGTACTAATGCTCAATCACCATATGCTCCACCACTTCCACTAGATGAATCTATGAAGTGTTGTTCATATCTTTGTGCTAGTCATAAGAGATATGTACCTTATATGACTATGAGTTCATGGTTTATTTTTTAAGGAAATAATTTGATTATCTTTGAATTTCCAATAGAAAATATTCCAAATAAGTTAAAAAACATAATTTAAAATTTTTCTATTTGATTACATAGGAACTAAAAAAAGCTTTGTTCAACTCTATTTTGTTTGGAATTAAAAAAAGTTATTTGAAAGTGAAATATATTATTCTTGGTGCTTGTTTTATAATTTATTAATTTGATTAAGTTTTGTTTTATATAGCTTTTAAAAATTTTCTATGTGATTACATAGGAACTAAAAAAAGCTTTGTTCAGCGCTTTTTTTTTTTTTAAACTTCATAACTCTTATTTTATTATTTTTATTATCATTTTATTATCTTCCTTAGGAGGCCCATTTTAGACTTAAAAATTCCCTTAATTTTCAGCAAAAATCGTTGGGTGGAGGTAGGTCTCTTCTCCCACAAACAGAGGGGTCTCATGCGCCAAATTGGCTTGACTAAGACCTTAAAACGATATATAAGTTAAATATTGTGATTTTTTTTTCATCCGGTTTAAATCACAATTAGAACAATGGGGTTTGTTTTTAATAGGTTAAATATTAGGAAAGTGTTAAAGTTACAAAAGTTAGGTGAGAAAGTTTGGATCATTTAGGAATGGTAATATTGAAGCTTATATTTATGAGGATTTGTAAAAATGCAATGGAAGAGAGGCTTAAATAAAAGGAAGTAATCATAGTACAATGTGGTGTTCGAGACTTCATATTTCTCATTCTGAAAATATTTTGTAATGACAGGCATTCCGGATATTTGGTTTTAAATTTTGAATCAACATTGTAAGAGGAGGATGATTAATGAAAATGCTTGTAAATTACAATGTATGAGTAAAATATTATGTGTAAGCATTTATTGTTTTTGGCAACATATTTCCTTTGGAAATTTTAAAAAGGGTTGAACATCTATAATTTGTAAAAAATTGAACACCTATAATTTGGTAAGGGGTGAGATATTATTTTGTATTATTTGGAAACATCTTCATTAGAACTAATGATATGATATTTTTTGTTTGTTTGTTTTATTTAGGTATTGATGGCATTTTAGTTATTTATTTATTTTTTGTTTTATTTAAGCACATTAACTTATGAGGGAATATGTTATTATTAGACATCAAATTATGACAAAGAAAATATTAATATCACACATTCATCAACCTTACAAGTTATTTGAAAGAATTTTAATTAACAATAACCCATTGGTATATAAGGAGAATATGTCACTTAAGAAGAATTGAACTATAATGAGGAAATAAAGGGTATATAAGGGAAACAAGTCATTTAAGAGAATTGAACCATGATAAGGGAATCACATTACCTTGTTTAAATTATTGACTAGACACATAGCTTTTGATGAACACATATATATCATAAAAATGTAAGTATCTCTAAATACCATATTTATAAAAATGTTACCAATATCTATACACTAAACAATGTAAATACTTTTAAATATTTACACTTGTATTAGAATTAACATCAAGTTTCTAATAACAAGTGTAATATGCATGGTCACTCTTAGTACTTGCTTTTACAAGAAGTAATTGCTTTTGCAAGAAGTATTTGATACCTAAAGTAAAAATAGTAAAGAGCTAAAATTACATAAATCTCATCTTACAACAATAAGACAATTGCATTTAGACCAAAGAATGTAATAGCTTTTGATGCATTTGGAAATAATTTTGCAACAAACATTTTGGTCTTGTGGTATAGACAAATGCTTTTAACAATGGATAAGGTGGGAGGTTTACCAACAATGAAAGTAAATATGATGCCAGAGAGAAACACACATTTTGAATAGTGAGAAGAAACACTTGGAAATGATAAATGCCCCTTTTTCAAGGAATTTTTCTCCAATTTTGTTCAATAGATGATGAAGCTTGGCAATGTTAGAGGGAATATTTGTTCCAAAAAGTGAAACACTTCGGACAATGCACCACATTCAATCATTCTCCTTTACATTGGCTTGATCCTCTTAACATTTATTTTCATTTATTCAATATCTGCTTATAAGATGGAAATATTTTCTTTATTAAATCATTATTCAAATATGGCTATTCCAATAATTGAAACTATATGAAAGAACTAAGGTTGGATTTGAATCATTATACGTTTTAAGCTCTCATTTTTTGATGGGAAAATAAATTGATTAATTTATATATATTTTTAAAATTTCAATTTTTTTTATATGAATTATTGACTTAATTTTATTGTACATATATTGAGGTAAAGTGAAACAATTTTATTTATGATTTCAAAAATATTAATTGAAATATTAATTTTTGTTAATATATTTAATTTTAAAGGATTGTGTTTTATTTATCAAATATGCTGACCAAAAGAAAAAAAAAAATTTCTTACTAAGGGCCAAAGACTTTAATAAATTTTGATGGATAGTAACTACTAAAAAGTCAGCACATTTATATTTTTTGCTCCTACTTAATAAAGTGCTGAAGAAAACATAAATAATGGTGGGTAGTAACAACTGTGGTAAGTGTTATGCAAATATTTGCTTAAAATATGATGGGTAGTAATTGATAGTAAATATGTTATTTACATGAATATGAACTATTTCAAAGGATTTTATTTGTTGATAGTTTCCTATGAAGCTTAACAATGAAAACTCCAAAATTATCTAAAAATCGTGGCATAAATATTATAACTGCATCAAAAAATTATGGCAAAAAATATGAGACAGTTATCCACATGGAATTGTGTTGTGTAAAGGCTTATGACACTATTAGATTTTTTTTTTAATAAAATTTTTATATAACCAATTAGAAAAAACCAATTTACATTTAAAAAAATGAGTCGTCTTTAAGTTTCCAACGGATTTCAAATTAATCTTCTCCACCATCTAATGTTTCATTCTCCTCAAACACATTTGACCAAAGGATGGAGATAAAAATGTTGCAGTGAAATTTGAAATCACAAAACAGTTTGAGGCATTTACAAAAAGCACGCCAATTCTGCTACTGAATGAAAATGTGCCTATGTATTACTGTACTATTAAGCAAATTTACTGTTTTCCAACATAACATTTAAAAGTAAACCACAAATATCCATTAACTGCATCATCGAATTCCTGATGTTCTCTTTTCATTTATATAGAAAAAATGAAGTACATGTACACACTTGCAGCTTATCAGAAGTTGGAATAATTGCATGATAATATGCCTCATTGTTTGTAATGTATTAATGTTCAAAAGCCTTGTTGTTCTTTGAACCTCCCGATCTCCATGATTGTGCAAATTGAAGGCAATTGTAGCTTTTCATGTGCTTCTAGTAAGAGATATCTCTATGTACAAGCACCATAATTTCACCAGTTAAGAATATGTGATAAACTGACAAAAAATAGCTACCTTCTGCAATATGGGTTGTTTAGGTACCTCATAAATGCAAACCATAAACCACACTTATCCTAATCTGGAGGCATACCTAATCTATCCCTTCATATCTAAAAAATGTTAATTAAATCTATCACATATATCCCCATTCTTGATTTCTTGCATGAACCAAATGGGATTGGTATTTTAGAGGGTATATTTAACTATTCTTTAAATAGATTTATAATGAAAAAAACTCAAAACGTTGAATTTTTAAAATCCTACTTGGGGTAGAAATGTTAACATATTATTTTCTTTACCTCTTTTACCTGATTTAATCGACTTTTCTCCCCTCTTTATAGTCATGTGATACTAATCCTGTTTGTGATGTTTTTTTATTTTTATTTATTCACCATTCTATTTAGGTTAAATGCAATGCATTCTTATGAAAAATACTCTCATTTCAAAGGCTTTTTTTTATTTTTTTTTTTATTTTTTATTTTCTTTTTATATTTTTTATATTTTTTTATTTTTTATTTTTATTTTTTTTAAATTTTGTTTTTTAAATTTTAAATTTTTTTAAATTTTTTACTTTTTATTTTTAATTTTTAATTTTTATTTTTTTTTTTATTTTTTATTTTTATATATATAGAAAAAAGTTGTTTTTTTTTAAAACAAAAATGAGAAATTTGTATTACTAAAAATTTATGTGATGAGCGCAACTGGTACATTAAGAGAGGGTTGATTTAGGTAGTCCATTATAAAGCATTCAACCAAAAATTAGTTGATTCCTCAAAATTTCTAATGTCTAGTATATCTAAATTATTATTCCAGTAGGGGAATATATGACAAAATACATTTAATTTTTTACAATACTTGCAAAGCATATTAATTCGTTTGGGAAGGGGACTCATTCATGGAACTTGCACTCCCAAACTAGAAATGGGGAAGGAGCATTTAATTTTAGAATCTCTTGTGCACTAGAGTTTCTAGAGGAGTATTCCATACTATAACTGCAATTCTTCCACTTACAAGTGGAGAATGGATACGTCATAATCAACCCTCTGCATGGTTGTTATTTGGTCAATTAATAGGTCCATACATGTGGTTACACTGGCTATAATCAAGTTAACCTAGATTTGCATATTTTGAACACGAAATGTAGAAGAGAAACACGATCCATCAATAGTTATAACTCCTCATTGAAAGTTGCTATAATTACTTTTCTAAAATGATAAGGAGTAAAGTTGAGCCTTTGTAGACTGAAACTCCAATTTTTCCTTCACCAAAACACAAGTGTTATGTCCCATTGGATGAAGTGCATTTATAACCAATTGATCTATTGTTTGCCTCAACCTAGAAACTATATGTATCCTTATCCAAATTATCATAATTTTAAACCCAATACTAATATTATTACACCATATGCCCCTTGGAGAGGTAAGACGATTTAGTTGAAACGATAAGTACTCATTGTTGTATAAGCATATTGGGAATTTACCTTTAGGATGAATTAAAAGGAGTGTTTTAGAGTATGGGTTAGCTCAAAGACCGCTTTTCCCCCTTACATCCAACTGGTTAATTGCCACCCTAATGTGACCTCCAAAACTTTCAATACCATTCCCAGTATCATAACTCTTACTCTGGACTCCAAAAACTAGATTTAACCATGTGCTTACCTCAACCAAAATAAAAATCAACGCAATGTGAGACACTGATAATGATCGAAAAAAAAAATCACCATTACCACACCACCTTCCATGCAAATTTCCAACTCAAAGTGTCTCCATAGTTGGCAATCTCCTTACCCTCCAATATTTATAGAATTTGTGCCTAGCTTGCTACTTGTATGCATGATTACAAGCACACTCTTGATGTTCAACCATCCTGTTATCTATTATGTGAATTGAATCACCCAAATTACCTTCACATTGGAGTGATCTTCCAAATCTAATCCATAAACCTAGAAACACAATGCCATTAAAACTCATTATCCCATTTGCTTTGTCGAAGTACTGAAGTACTTCCCAAATCTCATGTCTACTTAACATTCTCATTATCTCATACGCCAATTGAACAAAGGAAGGATCAAATCCATCTCCAAATAGTACATTCCACCTTGCACCAAAATAACATATGAGCCAAAGGACCTTATTTTCTCTGCAAACCTTCTTATTTCATAATGGCCTATACATAGACCAACCTCAGTTTGGGTGCTAAATGGCACACCCAACCCATAAGAAATTTTTCCCATCATAGACTATGGGTGACTTTGAGACACCTGGACTTCCATTTATTCTTAGTGTTCCTTATGCTAATTAGGTATCAAGTTTAGCGAGGGAGTGAGCTAAAGAATTATATTGTCTCAATATATGATGAATCTCATAATAATTTAATGTTTTTTACGATCCTCTAAATCTTCTTAAGGATTGCCTTTAAGATAAAATATTTTGGTAGAGTTTCCTTAATTAAACTATGCATAATGATATGTAAATGTCCAATAATTGAAAGACTAGTAATTTGTCTTTCTTGAGCAAGTATTAAGTCTCGAAGAAGGGCATAGGTTTCAATATGATTATTTGGTCGATGTTCTAGTGCCAAAGATAAGGTTAATTCTATTGTTTTATCAAGGTAGAGTATATCCCCTCTTGCTCTTGCCACCCCATTTTCATAAAAAAAAATTCAAACTATTGTTTCGTAGGTATTAAAGACCTTAATTACGACCTATTTTTCGACTTGTATGATAGCCTACAAAAATATGGTCAAAAATATTTGATACACTAAAAGGGTAAAAAAGATAATCAAATTTTGACCTAAACAAGTGAACAAGTAATATTTGTGAGAGGTAAAGTTGAAAACTAACCTCATGCTCCAATGTAAGATAGGGGTTTCAGATGGAAATATATGTGGAGGTAAGTAACAACATTCGTTGAAACTTAGTAATCTCCCTAAGAAAAAGACAACACACATTTACTTTTTAGAATGAATCTACAAGGTCATAGTGTGACAATCTCTAAATAAGTAACACAATATATTATTGAACATAAGAAAACAACACATTTTTTTAATTCAAGCTTTTTGTTGCATAACTTACATATACATTAGTGATGAGGTACGTGATGGTGTCTTAATCATCTTTAGTTCTTCAAAGTTGAGGACTTTGGGCAATTTTCGAAGTTGTTTTCTTTTTTAGACTAGAGCTTTTATTGTTCAAATAGGTGCCATTCATAATCAAAGTTGAGTGTTTCGCGTTATCTTCCCAACTCAGGTCCCCACAGTTATGACTTTTTCAAACTGTAACATGCCACAATCATTCAAAGTAGACTCATTTTGTACCCAAAATGACAACATTTTTTGGGACTGCTACACTCAAGCTTTTTCATATGTCTAGGAACTATTCTCGATCAAATCAAGCCTTAGCTAGTTAGTAGCCAATGTAGTGCATCTGAACATGTTGATGATATAGTTTTTATTTCCTATAATTATTTTGAACTATCAAATCTTGTATCTGGCTTTAAATTCAAGGAAGGATTTTTTTAGATGTTGCGCTGATATTTTATCTGGATGAGATTTTTGTATGATTGTTTTCAATTTCTATTATTGCAAGTTTATCAGGTTTGATCACAACTTGTTACTAATATCAATGCTTATGAAATCACTGTCAAATGTTGTGACTTTCACTATTGTCCACATATTCCCCTCAACATATAGATGTTTCTATTCCATGTTGGTAAGAATAAATATAAACATGTTTTTTATTTTTATTTATTATTTTAAATTTTTTAATTTATTTTTGTTCCATGTTGCCATGCTCCCACCCTCTAGGTTATAATTGAGAATGAGATCATTGGCACCTTACCAACCCTAATCAACAATTGATTTAATGAGAGTGTTTAACCTCCCAAAAGTGGGATTTAATTCAAGTGGAGATGATAACTTCTCCTATCCACCACTTGAGCTAAACCCAATTGATAAATAAGAAGTATTTATATTGTTAAAAACAATTCCAATACACGTATATGTTGGTTGTATGCGTTTTATTTTAATGAACATTTTACAAAAGTATGTGAAAATGATAACACGATAAAATACCCTAATAATGTCCACTTAAATCAATTTGATTTGTTAAACTCACGTTAAATTCTTTTGATGATAGAGAGAAACCAATCATGTGACATAAAATGTGTTTCATCATATGTGGTACGCTGAAAGCTAACTACAACATTCAACATTTGAGTGGATTTAAAAAACTTGTAGGGGATTCTTTTGCAAGTTGTTTTTTTGCTGGAATTCAAACCCTACCATTTCATCACAAGGAAATTGCAATCTCATCCGCTTAGAATTGGAATTAAGAGGTTTTGGGGGGTGATTGAACCAATAAAAAATTTCAAAAAATACAATATGAGCATTGGATTAGTTCATATTGCAATTTTTTTTGCTATTTCATGGGTTGTTTTAACTAACATCTACACGATGCCCTTCACTCACATCTACAGTACACTTGTGAGTGTCTAAAACTAAATAGTTTATATAGTGGCACTTTGTCCCAACTGCTCAGGCATAACCCATATACCACAAATAAGATATTTTAATTACCTTTAGTAGTGGTCTAGAACAATAAACACATCTTGAGACAAGAGATTTTATAGTGTAATAACATAATGAAATCACCCCTATGTAATTTGAAATAGACAAATTTATTTTTTTGAATTTTTATTAATAAGATAAAATTCTATTTTCATTTATTCATCTTTTATATATTCTAGATTGTTTTAAAAACCCAAAACTCGTAAAAAATAAGTTCTCATTAGTCACATAAATAATTATAAAAAAATCCCTATTAAATTGAAAAAGAATTTATTTTAAAAAGAGTAAAGACTTATTTATTAATTTACTTAAATATAAAATTGTTTTATTAAAATATTATTATGAAAATGTTAATTATTATTATCATCATGCGAGTGTGTAGAGTTTGTTTAACATTACAGTGAAAGTGTTAATTATTAAGGTTTAATTATTATTATTAAACGAGTGTGTAAGCCTTTACAAGTAATCATCATACAATTTAATCTTCAGAATAAAAACGGTATAAAATATCTTGTTGATATTTTATGTGGAGAGTTCAAGATCTTTTACACAAAGTGTATAAAAAAAATCAAAATTGAAGCAACATACTGTCATTATTATTACTGGAATAAAAATTTCACGGATGTGAACAAAAATCAAATTTACAATCTTGAAAAAAAACAAAATTAAAGGACCTGCTGTCATTATTATTGGAATAAAAATTCACGGATGTCAGGAAAAATCAAATTTACAATTAACTCCGGAATTGAGAATTATTGTGAAGAGTATTTGGTAAATGTTTGGCATTATCCAGGCCCAGCGATTCCGCGTGACATTTCAATCGGATTCTATTGGTTGGTTGGCTCTCCCACGGATTGCGGGCAGGCCCATGACGACCGTCCGATGAAATTCCTCTCGTTCGTACGTTAGTTTTTTTTGTTAGAGTGTTGGCTCAAATGCATAAATAAATGGAGAAGCCTTTCGGGGGGTTGTGGGGAGGAGAGGCTCTAGGGGGAGGGGTGGTGGAGGAGGGGCTCGGAGCCACCGCCATTCGCCGTTCGCCGTTCGCCTGCATCGGAAGTTGGAGAGGCGGGGTCCACCATAGGGCCGGAGAAGAGGGCGAGCCTTATTTACAAGTCTATTGACCCATTAATGCCCCTTAAGAGTACCATCGGTGTCTGCATGGTCAGGCTGAAGTACACTCTACATCTGCGAATCATCATGCATGGACATGGGCATGGGGCAAGCTCCCGATTAGCCTGCGCCGGCGACCCCTCCCTTCTCCGGCTCGACGGTGGACCCCTTAGCTCTCCCGATGCAATGATGGGATATATGAATACACGATATACTGTGTACGCATTCAGTTCCAATACTCATTTGAATTTCAAATTTGAAACCCTGCCATTAAAATTTTAATTTCTATAACTGTGACCGCCTGGACGGTGCAAGGAAACGCTGCCAGTCCGACTCTGTGGAGGGTGCAATGAAATGTGGTCTAGTGGTGGCAGTCATGGTGGAGGTGAAGGCAATGCCAAGTTCTCAAGTCTTCAGTGTGGTGGCAACACTGCTTTTGAGATGCAACAAACTTCTCAGGAATTGCGCTCACTACTTTTGAGATGCAGCTGCGTTCACGGCTAGTGTGTGGGATGATAGCATTTTGTGGTGAATTGACCATACTTACAGATAAGCGTTACAGGCAAGTAATGGAGAAAAATTATTGTTATTTACCTCTGTCGTCGAAGTGTTTAAGGCCTCACTCGCACCTTGTGTCGCAGGTTTGTTATTTATTCATTCGTTGAGTTTTAAAAAATTCGCTATAATTTAGAGTGAAATCCTTTTAGATAAATCAATGTCGGTGAATGAGTTTTTTAAAATTCTCTATAATTTAGAGGGAAATCCTTTTATATAAATCAATGTCTATGAATGTAGCGGTGAGCACGCGATGGATGGAAATTTCTCTACCGAGGATCAGTTTATGTTCACAGACTTGGTTGAACTCTCTGAGAAGAAAGCAACTGGACACAATTGCCGAGGAACACACACCAACAAGAAGCTGCTGGTCGACTTTCAGTCTAATTTTAATAATATCAGTGACCTGCAGGTCATGGACTGTAAAAATGGAACTATTACTCAAAGAGAGCTTTAAATTTTCATTGAATTCTGTTTTTTTTATTTTAGCTTTGTAAATAACTCGAATAACTAGAATCAAAGAAGATTTGCACAAAACATGTGGCCACTAACAAACAATTTGTGTATATATTCGCAATTGTACAATGTATAATGTATTTAATTTTTGGGTTAAAATTAAAATTTCCAAACGCTGATTTTGTGCTGAAAAAAATTTGGCCATGTTCACGAATTGATGAGCTAAGGACTTATTTAGTCCAAACACTTCCAACATGGGTCAACAAGTTTATGGTTGAGTTCTTTTTTCTAAATATTTTTTATTTCCAATGTTATGTTTTAAGTTTAGACTTTAATTATTTTTAAAAGTGATGTTTTAAGTTTCAAATTTATGGTTATTTAACCACTTTTAAGTTTCAAATTTATGGTTATTTATTCTTATAGATGGTTTTTAATAGAAATTTTGGATAAATATTTATAATTTTTGAACTAATGATTTTTTAATAGATTTGATTTTATTTATCCAAGTTTTAAAAAAATAAAAAAATAATTTGAATTTCATTAAAATTTTATTTCTATATTTCATAATAAAATCAATATAATAATTTCAATGAGTTAGAAAATTAAAGTTTTAGAAATTAAAATGAAATTTAAAATTGTAAAAGTATATTCTCACAAAACCTATTAAAATATTTTACTATATTAAAAACTATTAGCATATTCATGAAATTTTAAAATATTATAATAAACAAAAACTATTAGCATATTCATGAAATTTTAAAATATTATAATAAAAAAAAATTTAAAACATTGTGACAAAGTTTAGAATTTGGTGAATTTTTAGGTTAAAAGTAAACCAATTTTAAAATAATCAATAAGATTGAATATTATGATATCATCTTAGTAAAGGAAACTAAGAAAACCCACGTAAAGGGATTACTTGAAAATTACAAATACCATTAAAAATTCACTTTTCTCTTTTTTAACTATTATTTATTATTTATTTTAGAAAACTAATTTCAGATGTAAAAGGATCTCCTTATTACATAATTTATTAGTGCAAAAAAATGGTTAATGTTTTTCCTATAACTTTTTAATTCCCATGTTTAGAACTCTATATTCGTTATGTTATAAATTTGAAATAATACACCAATACTTGACATACTAATTTCGATGTTCATTGATTTTACTTATTTACCGAGAAAAAAAAAAAAAAGCATCAAGTTCATACTTTTTATTCTCTACATAAATTTAAATTTTTTATGTGGTATAAGCAACATTTAGGTACTAAAATGATGCACAAACACAACCATATAGCCTATACTTTAAAAAATAAAAATCATAGTTGATATAGCTATCACAAATTTCAATAGATAAAAATTATTTAAAGGTTGCACAATTTTGTACATTTTAGTGATTTATTCTATATATAGGTTCATAAGAATTAAAAATCTGTATGCAATTCAAGGGATGTTTCTTTCTTCATATTTCCATTGCATATAAAATGTAAAAAAAGACAATCATAAAATTGCACTTACCCACTTCTTAAGAAGAGTAATGTGTTTTGGAGAATTTGTTGCTTTCTATCACATGCTTAGGAATAAGTCTACATTCTTTGTTAATGATTACTATTACCATATTCATGCATGCAAATATTTGGCTGTCAACATGACAATACCAAAATAATAGTTGAAATGGAAAATAATTTATTTGGAAAATAAGAGGCAATGGTTGGAGGGGTATTACCAATTGGTATAATAATACAAGCACATATTCCAATGTATGAATGCATGATAAAATTAAAGAAGTCCCAATATCATTCAAAATAAGACATAAAATTCATCTTGATATATACCTTGGAAGAATTGGATACTTTATCTCAAGAGAACAATGTGACTAAGACTCTAGTAATGGTAGCGCCCCACAAGATATCATATGTATCATAATGAAAATAGGGCCCTACTTTTATAAAGTCATATTTAGCTGCTAAAACTAATATACACATGGATAAAATTAAGAAGCCTCCTACATCAAAATCTCCACCCATCTTGAGCTAGTCACTTTCATGGAGGACCTTAAAATAACTAGAATGTTCTTGATGGACTATTCTCAAGTTTTAGCTCCAATCAATGACTTTTTTGTGTCCACAATAACTTCCTTATGTTTTGACAAAAAAATGGGCTCCTTTCTTGATTTTTTACTAGTATGGATATGTTTATTTTTTATATACATTGACTAAATGATTCCTCATTACAAAATCCTTGACAACAGCACAACGCCATGGAGAACATTCTTGTGGATTATGGAATGTCTGGCAGCAAGGGAGCAGGAACCAGAGATTATGGCATAATGTATGCAAGTACAGAACAGAAAGAATTGATTGGATATACAGATAGTGATTTTGCAAGAAGTTTGGATGATCGGAAGAGCACATCCGGTTATGTGTTCCATCTCGGTTCAGGTGTGATAGCATGGGCATCTAAAAAGCAGCCTATTGTGACACATCACGTTGCAAGCATAATATGTGTAGGCAAAGAACTTTAGTAGCATGTGTCAGCAAGAGGGTTAAGAAGAGGATTGATGGACTCAAGCAAAAACAACAAGGATCAACAATCTTATTATACCGTGATTAACACATCAGCAACTGCACTATACAAGAATAGTGTGCTTCCCCATCAAAGAGCATGCATATTGATACTTTCAGATATCACTTTTAATCGAGAACTTGTGAGCAATGGAGAAAATTCACTTGAAGCCTTGCAGAACAAGTGACACTGGTCGATATCTTTACAAAGTTATTAACAAGAGATTTGTTTGAGTTTCACAAAGAAACTTGGGTGTTGTAAGCCTAGCTGAGACATAGATTAAATATACTAAGCCTGAGTTGTCATGAGTTATGTTTTAGTTTAGCGGTCGTAATTAAGGGGGAGTGTTAAAATATATAATTACTTCCTCATGCAGAAGTTAGACAAATAGTTAGGTGAATTAGTTGAGTTGAGTTACAGTTATATTTGGTGAGTGAGTTAAGCAAGTTGATCAAGTTCAGTTATGTGTGAGAGAGTGTGCATGTCAAATAGATTAAATACCCTTCATGGGTTCATTGTTTTAAGAGAGTTTTATGATTCAGAATTTTATGATTAATTGAAGAGCCGCGGCTCACTGTTCGTGTGTGAAATATTTGCTTTATTTGTGTGATTGAATCCTTTTCCTTACCAACAGCTCACACCTTGTGTTGCAGGTTTGTTATTTATTCATTCGTTGAGTTTTAAAAAATTTGCTATAATTTAGAGTGCAATCCCTTTAGATAAATCAATGTGGGTGAATGAGTTTTAAAAAATTTCCATCCATCGCGTGCTCACCGCTGCATTCACGGACATTGATTTATATAAAAGGATTGCCCTCTAAATTATAGAGAATTTTTTAAAACTCATTCACCGACATTGATTTATCTAAAGGGATTGCACTCTAAATTATAGCAAAATTTTTAAAACTCAACGAATGAATAAATAACAAACCTGCAACACAAGGTGCTAGCGAGGCCTTAAAAACTTCGACAACAGAGGTAAATAACAATAATTTTTCTCCGTTACTTTCCTGTAACACTTACCTGTAAGTATGGTCACTTCACCACAAAATAATATCATCCCACACACTTGCCGTGAGCGCAGCTGCATCTCAAAAGCAGTGAGCGCAATTCTTGAGAAGTTTGTTGCATCTCAAAAGCAGTGTTTCCACCACACTGACGACTTGAGAACTTGGCGTTGCCTTAGCCTCTGCCATGACCACCACCACTAGACCACATTTCGTTGCACCCTCCAGAGATCCGAACTGGCAACGTTTCCTTGCACCGTCCAGGCGGTCACGGTTATAGAAATTAAAATTTTAATGGCGGGGTTTCAAATTCAAAACTCAAATGAGTATTGGAATTGAATGCATACACGATAGGTATATCTTTTATTCGTATATCCCATCATTGCGACGGTCAGGTGGTGGTGGCGGTGATAAGGTGGAGGCAGTTTCCGTCGGCGAGCCTTATTTACAAGTCTATTGACCCATTAATGCCCCTTAAGAGTACCATCGGTGTCTGCATGGTCAGGCTAAAGTACACTCTACATCTGCGGATCATCATGCATGGACATGGGCATGGGGAAAGCTCCTGATCAGCCTGCTCCGGTGACCCCTCCCTTCTCCGGCTCGACGGTGGACCCCTTAGCTCTCCCGATTAGCTCTATTTCATATTTCAAATTTGAGCGCCCTCATTTTCAAATTTCAAATTTCAGTTTTGCACCGCCCAAAACACAGCATGGATTCCTGTTGTATTTTTTCCATGGCTGCTGGATAGCCGCTCCCGATAGCCTAAGGATTCGATTTGAAGTATCCAAGTAATATAGAAGTGGAGCTTGTAGGGTCCGTTCATAGCTCACTGATTTGCGCTACATTCACCAGTAAATGACAAGGTGATCTTTGTTCAACGATTCTGCTAGCTTACCTTTTAGATCATCCCACTCTGCCATGTTTTTTTATTTCAGTACAACTGTATCACTTTCACTTTATTTGCAGAAAAATCGAGGTCGAACACTACATCATCTCGAGAGCAAAGGAGATTGTGTGGTGAAAGTTAACAAGGCCGCATTTGAACATTTGGATTCAGTGTAGGGCAAGACACAATGGTGGCAACAATTGAATAAATAAATAACGTTCATTTTTCATTTTAAATAACTATAAATTACTGGTCAAGAATTAAACCATTAGATACACAAGAACATATCTAATATTTAGATGGAATAATATATATATATATATATATATTCCAATATATATCACATTTAATGTTGTTGCTGCATTTCCTTTTCATGCTATAGTTTCTATTTACGCAGCTTTAAAATAAATGGTTATTTAACATTTTGTATTTGATTGATGGTAATAAACAGCCAAAGACTTGTAGAGTTTGCACACCGGGTGCATGCAAACGGAGAAAACTTATTGTTATTTACCTCTGCCCTCGAAGTTTTTAAGGCCTCTATAGCACCTTGTGTTGCAGGTTTGTTATTTATTCATTCGTTGAGTTTTAAAAAATTTGCTATAATTTAGAGTGCAATCCCTTTAGATAAATCAATGTCGGTGAATGATTTTAAAAAAATTCTCTATAATTTAGAGGGCAATCCTTTTATATAAATCAATGTCCGTGAATGCAACGGTGAGCACGCGATGGATGGAAATTTTTTAAAACTCATTCACCCACATTGATTTATCTAAAGGGATTGCACTCTAAATTATAGCAAAATTTTTAAAACTCAACGAATGAATAAATAACAAACCTGCAACACAAGGTGCGAGCTGTTGGTAAAGCAAATGATTCAATCACACAAATAAAGCAAATATTTCACACACGAACAATGAGCTGCGACTCTTCAATTAATCATAAAATTCTGAATCATATTTAACTCTCTATGAACCCATGAAGGGTATTTAATCTAATTAACATGCACACACTGTCACTCATAACTAAACTTGATCAACTTGCTTAACTCACTGTCTAACTCACTCACCAAATCTAACTGTAACTCAACTCAACTCATTCACCTAAATATCTGTCTAACTTCTGCATGAGGAAGTAATTATATATTTTAACACTCCACCTTAATTACGACTTCTAAACTAAAACATAACTCATGACAACTCAAACATGCCTGCTGGTCTATGTCTCAGCTAGGCTTACAACACCCAGGTTTCTTTTGTGAAACTCAAACAAATCTACTGCTAATGCCTTTGTAAAGATATCAGCCAATTGATCACTCGTTCTACAAGGCTTCAAGTGAACTTCTCCATTGCTCACAAGTTCTCGAATAAAGTGATATCTAGTATCAATATGCTTGCTCTTTTGATGAAACACACTATTCTTGGATAGTGCAATTGCTGATGTGTTGTCACAGTATATTGTTGTTGATCCTTGTTGTTTTTGCTTGAGTCCATCCAATAATCTTCTTAACCATACTGCTTGACATGCTGCTGAAGTTGCTACTACATATTCTGCTTCTGCTGATGATAATGTCACAATAAGATGCTTTTTAGATGCCCATGCTATCACACCTAAACCGAGATGGAACACATAACCGGATGTGCTCTTCCGATCATCCAAACTTCTTGAAAAATCACTATCTGTATATCCAATCAATTCTTTCTGTTATTTACTTGCATACATTATGCCATAATCTCTGGTTCTTGCTCCCTTGCTG